>OY743224.1:62773581-63085346 GCA_963555765.1 Orthonevra nobilis
CAATATATGATACTTGTATGTGTCTTGGTTCGAAGGACCATCATAACACATGAAATTCGTTTATGCCAACCATTCCTAGACAATAGCATTATCTTCCTGAATCCTGGCATAAATTTCAGAGTGCGCGCACAGTTACCAACGTTCTGGCCATTAGTTCTTGAGTTCATGTTTGACATTCAGAAAACACATACGAACATCACATCCTCTCATCCTTGCAGCTAGAGTCACAAATCCAAACTTCTACTGCCTTGAACACGGCTCGGGGCAATTTCACCAGAATCAGAATCGCGACCTGTGCAGCATGATTCAGGACCGGCACCCCCACCAATTGTTATGATTTACAAATAAACTATGCGTGCTCTGTTCAAGGTAAAGTCTGGCTGGGCGCCGGCCGGAGTAGAAATAATGATAGCATCGATGTAATACCTTGTTTGGGCCAACATGCCTCTCCCTTACAGATGCGAGAAAAGATACACAAATATCATTCATTCATTCATTCTCTTCTGCGAAGGTTCTCGACAATCCATACGAATGTGGTATCACGCATTTCCGCTGAATTATTCATATCTGCTCTCGCAAGGACTACTTTCATATGCGTACCCATGAGTGTACATACCAAGGAAAAATCATATTATAAGATTGCCCCGGCAAGCGACTGGAATAAGCCGAAAACACCGAGATGGATCTACTTTAGACCTGATATGGATTTCAAATGAAAATGTAAATTGTAATGGTGAAAGTATTATCAATGAAATCATGATAATGACGTGTGCGCTGTTTATCATATCTGCGCCATTGTTCCAAGATAAATGTACGAATATATAATGCAATTATGCCGTTCCTCATTTGTGACTTCATTCTAATCGAATAAACAGAAACGTATGAGCATGTGGCTTGTTATTGTAAGGATTGCGATAAAATTCTTTGAAAATTATTTTATTTTAATCGGATATGAAACGAGTCAATCTATTAAAAAGTTGGAACTGTGATACGTCTTGAGACATTCAGATTGACTTGTGACTCTTTGTTTCATTTTGAAGGCTCCACACCTCAAAAGGAAAAACGGATATTTATGGGATCACTTCATTGTCCGTCTGCATGTCTGTCTGTCAAGAACCTAATTTTGAGGAAGATGTTTAGGTATCAAGTTGAAATTAATATTAAATACATACTTAAGACTGCGGACTCTTAAAGCAAATCAAGTTTATTTATCGACGCAGTTAAAAGATACTGCTGTTTATGCCACATCAAGGGTGTCAAAACACGTGGTGTACTTCCAGTTGACCTAAAATCAAGAAATTTGTCAAGAAGCAATGTCTTCTAGCCCAAGGAAAGGGAAAAATCGAAAGCAGCAAATTTTAAGTAAGATTTTAGATTAAGATTTATTAATTCAAGAATTTAAATTTAAAAAGAGACAATATTAAATCTACGTTTAATACATTTTTAATTTAATTCACTGTTTGATAATTAATTTTTATCGGAAACGTAGATGTTTGTATATGAATTTATTCATTTAAATTAAAAGAAAAACAAAGAAAGATAAAATTGACGGTTGGGAAAAATAAAGGTGCAAAGTAAAACGTCAAACAATGTCTTAAGTTTCTATAGAGATTTTCGAGAGACACTCCAAACTGCTGATGCTGTTCAATTACGTAAATTCGGTTGGTAGCGAGTTCCAAAATCTAGTCTTTGTAGATTCGCATTTTCATTTGGGTAGCATTAAAACTCTACTTCTTCTTGAGGCGGAGAAGTGAATCTTTTCGAATAGATACACGGGAGCCTTATTTCGTTCCAATTAAACACATAGAGCAGTATATTTACGTTAAGGTGGTTCTGGAGGCTCACACCGAATTTGTTTTCCGTGTAAACAGAAATGTGGTCAAACCTACGTTAATTGTTAATGAAGCGAGCAGAATTGCTGAATTGCTGAAAGCTATTTTGGGCTTTCAACATTGGTAGATTAATTGATTTCACAAACATAAATTTTTACCAGTTAACTAGAGCATCCCCGTATGTAAGGGTTTGATCATATATAATCCCTAGATTTTTAACTGTATTCCCCTTAAAAAGAAGGAAGAAAGTCGGACAGCACGTTATTGATTATATCTACTTGAATTTTTTCATGAAGTTTTTTCAGAGGATCAACGCAGAGAGAACGAAAAGAAGTTATTCCTCCACTTAGCATGCGGAACAGAGTCCAATAATTTAGAAGTGTCTAGCAGTACCAGTTTGGTCGTATTGTTGTCTTTTTCGACTTGAATACGAATGTCGTCAGTAATTTGTTAAAAGCACAGTGTTGCAACTATGTTAAGGGCGGAAGACGGAAATGAGTGCGCTATATGTGAAATAAAATAATTAATTGGCAACATGAAATCATTGAATCGAATTTCATGCTTGCAATGATTGAGCAACCATTCGAATGAGTGCAATTATTCTATAACGGAACGGACTGAAAGTCAACTAGAAGTTGAATCAATTTTTACCGTGAAATAGAACAAGAAACACGTTATATCTCGAGAGAATCACTCTTTGGTGCAGTTTGCATATTTTTTTTTCGACTATTAAGTTGGAACAAAAGTCCTCAAAAGTGGCTCCAGAAACAATCATCTAATAGATGTACTTACAGCAGGACGACGCAACATGCCAGACATACATCACCTATTTTAGATTAATATTTGGTGAGCAAATCATCTCAAGAAACATACCAATTGCTAGGTCCTGTGTTTTGACTGCTTTGACAAGGTTTTGTGGGGGCATGTCAGGTCAAACATTCGCAGCATTTTTACCGATACAACACCTTCTTAACTTGGAAATGTATGGCAAAATTTGACCGACAGGAAAGCCTTCAAAAAGTGGTCATTTGCTCGAAATTGCTTCAAAACATAAAATATTTATAAACAAGCAAGCTTATAAATTCAAATATTTGGACATTTGCCACATGCTCTTTACCTCTTAAAATACCCGCTATTTGTTAGCAGTGGGTCTCGAGCTTTTCAGCAAACCGTAGTCTAAACCCTATTTAAAAATGTTTGCGGTTACTTTTTTTTGAAAAGCTCGACCAGTAGGTATGTTCTCGAATGCCTGCGTCATCTCTGGATTATAAGCGTAGCATTGGCACGCCAACAAAAAAAAATGTAAAGGCATCAATTCGCATCTCTGGGCCGCCATAGAACACATCGTGCATCAAATCAATTTGTAGACGGCTTGTCTGAGAAATAACCCCATCTTTCTGGCACCTTTGCTCTTCCAAGTTCTCAATTTCTGGTCGTAAAGAAATTGTTATCATGCCGCTATGTCGTCGATTAACGTCTTGGAAGAAATTCCCGATTCAATTGAAACTTTTAACGGAATAATCTGGGATCTTTATGTAGTCCGCCTGACGCTCAATTGCAGCGATCTTTGATGCATTCAGGTTCTCGGGCTTAGGCATACAGTATTCTTCCTTGACCGCACAAGATGAGAGCGTAGTTGGGCATGCACTTGTTGAAGTGGTTAATTTCGGTTTAAATCACTTTGCAAATTTTGCACTCATACGGCGACACATTCCACTTTGGAAGTAACGTTGAAAGCGTTTTCCAAGCTCAAATCAAATTCCGAAATTTGAGCACATAAAATCAAATTATATATGACACAAAAAGAAAGCAACCACAAATTCATTTGGTCTATATTATGTGCGAAAAAAGGTCAGAAGTAAGTTCTATGTAACCTCAAACTTACTCTTTTCACCTTTAGCCAATCTTTACCAAATTACAGTTGAGTCTTGCCCACATCGTAATCTAAAATCTCACTATAAAAAGAGTCCTTAACAGGTAGTATTGCATTCAACTGTAAATCCAAAAAAAATATCCTTACATGAACTTTGTAAGTGAAAAATTTTAAACTTTTCGCAAACACTGTAACTTTAAGCAAATAGTATTACGAAACGAATTTGTAATGGACTTGAATCCGTGTGCAGGCAAGTGAACATCTGTAATCCCAACCGCTCCGCAATGTATTCTCTCTTTCCTCTAAAGGATAAATGTTCAACCAGAATTTAATTGCAATCTCTTATTCTACCACGTCTACACACCATAATGTCTTGTTGCAGTATATAATCAGGAATGGACTTGGCTTGGCTTCCAAGATACATACATTTGTATGAATATATGCCAGCTTGAATGCATGTAAGTCTTCCCCAGGCTACAAGGGTTAATGCGGTGCCAACGGACCACTCCCTAAACTCGTAAAAATACTTCCCAGCGGATATCAAACAACGTTTTTCCATTTCTGCTCTCTCCATTCTGTGTATTTGGTTTTTCTTTCTTTTTGTTGGGCTTCGTTTTTGATTTTCATTTAAATTTTAAACTTTCCAACTCTTCCGACGAAAGCCAACTACGTCAATGGTATTGAGTACAGTTTTCATGAGTACAAGGACAACAAAAAAAGCAAAAGTTAAAAATGGGTAAAGAGATTTGCAGCAGCATCAAATATTTTAAAACAAAAACCCTCCTAAGAGAATCAAGTAACTAACCATTCAACCTTCACGCATCCTCCCCCTGCCACAATAATCCAAAGGATAACCACAATGAATTCCCAGCCATAGCACACAATAGTACACAATGTATTGTAATTGCATGATAGCCAGCTTTGCAAGCATATATATAAGTACGTAGCTCTAGACCGGCCGCAAATGGAATTTTGATATTTGCACCCTTCTTTCGCGAACGCAGTTAGGAGGAGGAGAAAAAAAACTGGTATCACATGTTCACAGAACAGGATTTTACTAACAACGCCAAAGCGAGTATAGCAGGATAACACACACAGACCGCAACATCGGATCGAACAATAAAATGATATAAATTTGTAGCCTGTTATCCATGGCGCAATGGTGTGAACTATTATCGGACAATAAAAATAGCATCCGAACCGATTTGGCAAACACATTGTTATTGACTGTGAATTGCACTCGACATTGAAGCTGGAAGGATGCGGAAACAAATGCTTGCGATTTTCCAAGGAATAACATGAAACAAATGGCGGTGGCGATGGCTGTAGAAGCGATGTAATCCGTTTAATTTCCTGCTTTCATTTGACAGGTATTGTTTTGAGGATTTCGTGATAACAAACGACGAGAAACTACCACCGCTTGTATTTTGGTGGATTCGAAAGGATTTGGCTGAAAGATTTCCAAAGTCGCTTAAGAACAGTAAGTGTTCTTGCTTTTGGAGCGCACAAACAAAATCCAACTGTGGTAATCCGCAAATACTTTGAGAACAATTCTGATGGTTTCTGTGTGTTATCCGCTACAAGTGGTGACTAACAAGGCTAAAATGTAGTTATTTTCCTTCAAACAGTTTGTCAAAGTCGACTTCCTGTCAATTTGAAATAGTTTGTTTGTTTTTACATGCAATTGTTTTATGCGGTTGAGCTTAAAACAAAGAGTCTTAGATGGCATTAACATTCAATTGCTGTGTTGGATAGTTATGTCGTTATTTTTAAATCTTACAATTTTCACAGTCTTAAATAAAGCGCACTTAAAATTTGCAAGAAACCATGCGTTAAGAGTTCTGTAAAGCTTAGCAACAAAAATACATATCTAATCGAAAAAAAACATGCAGAGTTTTCAACAGTAAAAAAGCACGCCGTTTTAAACCTTAAGGGAGACTTTGTCCTTGGAGAGCCATATTTCAGGTGTTAACATTTTATTATTTTTTTTAAATGAAACGAGTAAAGGTCCTTAACAACAACGTCCCCGATTCGTGGCGGCAAGTTCGAGTAGTCTTCATCCCTAAGATGGGTAGGCGAGGGCATGAAAACGCAAAAGATTTTAGGCCAATTAGTCTGACATCATTCATTTTGAAGGTTCTCGAACGAATCCTGGACAACCACATACGGGTCTCAATAGTAGATACATCCCTATCCAAATCTCAACACGCATACCTGAAAGGGAGATCCACAGAATCGGCTCTCCATGAAGTAGTGCGAACAATTGAGAAATCGCTTAAATATAACGAGTACACACTATCTACCTTCTTAGACATAGAAGGGGCTTTCAATAACGTTCATACGGAAGCGATACTTGAATCCTTAACCGAACTTGGAATCGAAAACTTTCTATGTCAATGGATTGTACCTGAGGTACACCACAGGGCGGTGTCATCTCTCCTCTTCTCTGGCTTATTGTCATGAACAACATTCTATCAAAACTAGACAGAGATGGGGTAAAGGTAGTAGGCTACGCGGATGACATGGTGATCTTGGTATCAGGAAGGTTTCCGGCTGTGATCAGTAAGATCATGGAGGGCGCATTGGAGAAAGTTTGTACCTGGGCTTCGAAATGCGGCCTTGGTATCAACTCAAGCAAAACAGAACTGATGCTCTTCACCACTAAAACCAAGATACCCAGTTTCCCACTCCCCCGTCTGAATGAACAACCGCTTTCTCTGTCTACCAGCGCCAAGTTCCTATGCGTTACCTTAGACCCTAAACTCAGCTGGAAGCTAAACGTTGATCAGCGAGTTAAAAAGGCGTGCATAGCTTTTTACGCCTGCAGTAGAACCTTAGGTAAAAAATGGGATCTCCAATCAAAGCTGATCCTATGGATGTATACGGCGGTGGTTCGCCCGATACTAACATACGGATCACTAGTATGGTGGCCGGCTCTCATGAAGAAATTCAATGTCATCAAACTAAACAAGGTACAGAGAACTGCATGCATAGGCACCACAGGCGCTCTACGATCGACTCCGTCGGATGCTCTGACGGTAATGCTGCATCTCCTACCTTTGGACCTACACATTAAAAACACTACTGCTCACAGCGCCATTAGGCTCAGAGAGTCTGGATGCTGGACGTCAAAACCCTATGGTCATAGCGCTATACTCGATCTTATACCAAGGGATCTGGTATCTTCACCTACGGACTATACGGTCCCTAGAATTTATACATCAAATAACTTTGACACTCTAATCCCAGAAAGAGCGGAATGGAATAGTGGTCAGATATGTAAGCACTTTAACTGGACAATCTACACTGACGGCTCTAAGATGGGCGGCGGAGTCGGTGCGGGTGTGTTCTCAGAGTCTCTGAACATCTGTAAAGCCTATAGACTGCCCGACAATTCCAGTGTTTTCCAAGCCGAACTATTTGCAATCCGGGAAGCATGTCGTCAAATCAAATTACATCCAAACATCCTGCCAAGCCAGAAGGTTGCCATATGCATTGATAGTCAAGCAGCCATCAAAGCTATTGCCTCCTTTACTTCACATTCAAAATTAGTACAGGAATGCCGAGCTGAAATAGCGTCGTTAAGAGGTAAGCTCATTTCCCTTATATGGGTTCCCGGCCACAGTGCCATCCCAGGCAATGAGAAGGCCGATGAACTTGCAAGAAAGAGATCTGCCCTTCAGCGCTCGCTTGCAGGTGAGGTTTTCATCTCACTACAAGCAGTTAAGACTAATATATCCTCATACTTCCTTGAAGTAGCAAATCTAAGATGGGTCAGACTTACGAACTGTGCAACATCAAGGAAAATATGGCCGGAATACAAACAATCAAAAACAAAAGATCTCCTTCGACGAGCCCGTCATGATATTGCTAGATTAGTGGCGGTCTGCACAGGACACTGGCCGATTGGAGATCATGCCATTAAGCTAGGTATCCCACACAACTCACATTATCGCAGCTGTAAAAACACAGCTGAGAGGGACACCCTTACACACTTCTTTTGCGACTATCCGGCTCTTGCTAGAGCCAGACAACGGGCGCTTGGTAGACCCCTCTTCAACTCAATTAATGAGATTTCTGCTAAGGATATTAAGGAACTAATGTCCTTTTTAAATACCTCGGGCTGGACTTAGAGATATCACAAACACACCAAAATAACATCATAAATAAGGTAACAGAGCTGTGGTATTAAAACGGCACTTAGTGCTAATTAGGTTCTCACTGAACCACCACTTTTACCTACCTACCAAAGGTTTTCGAGTGGGTTTTTTTTTTTGCTTTTGTTCATGAGCGTTACAAAATTTTTGAAAATTTTTAGAAAAAAAACCAAAATGGCGGCTCTGCGAAAAAAGGTCCTCAAATCGAGGGAGGTAAACGGCTGACATCACTGCCCCCTCTTTGTTGATCTGCAACACAAATTCAAAGCATATTATCAACCTGTCACCCTTTGGTCATAGAATGACGGATGGGTTTTTCGTTTAATATAAATTTCGCAAAATGGCCGCAATTAATTTCGAATTTTCGCGTTTTTTTTCGCAAAGAAAGATAAATAATAAATGCAAAATGTATTAGTCGAAAAAACGATCCGGCATTCATATTCAATCGTGAAGACATATTTTCTATGTATGCTCTAAAAAATCCTTGGAATCCGATATAAAATATTGTCTTACATAGAATATTGTCATCTTAAAGTTCGTGCACCGTTCATTCGGAGATTACCAAAACAACTGTGCCCGTAAAGCTCTAACATTTGTGCCTGCATTTTTAAATAAATAGTCAGGGTTTAAATAAAGGTATCAATCATTGGACTTAATAACATCCGAGGTCTGTCCGAAAAGTTGTAATTTTCATATCTTCCCGCTGGTGTTTTTTTCATATATTTTCAGAGCAGTCTCTATTAGATTATATAGCACGCCCAAATATGATAATATTTCCACATCCTGCAGCAGTCGTAGCATTAAGATTTCGCAATGGCCTTAAGTGCTTTCGTCATTTAGATTGATGCTCTTTTGGTGGCATTTTATTTATGGATATTATTCCAATTATTTTGCATTAGGCTTTTCAAAATTGAAGCAAATCTTTATGCAAAATGATTTGACCTTTTCTGGCGGAGAAAGCTGGAATCGATTGGCGTAGAGATATGAAGACTTCGATTAATTGGTCTTCGTTACATTTTGCAAACGTTTATGAGCTTTTTAAAAATTATTTATGATCTTTTATCTCAAACTGTTTTTATTGTAGTTATTTCTTAAAGAGGGATCAGATTTAATTTATTATCTTAACAGAGTGGCACAAAAACATTCCTTTGATGTTGTACCTTTAAAGCTGAATGACTAAGTCTTTGTATAAATGTTTAATTGGGCCTTTAAGAATTGTCCCAATACTTTTTAAAAATGATAAACGTCATGCGAGTTCCTCCTTTTGGTCGCCTTTTCTGAAAAGTGTTTGAAGTAGTCGGATAGGGTGATTTTATTGGCCAGTGCAAATGACGACTCGCAGACCACCGCTGAATAGCGCGATTAGTTTGATTCCAACGACAAAAAGCGACGATCAGACTGGGAAACTTGAAAAAGTTCAAGATTTAATCAAGGATTCAAACCTGAAATCTCTCAGTCAAATTGAAAGGTAGGCGCTTAATCTATCAACACATTTTTTTTATGTTTCTCTACCTTTAATTTGTTTGTGTTTTAATGTTAGGTACATTTAAAAGCTGTCAAATCTGATCCCAACTATATTTATCCTAAACTTACCAATTTACGTCATAAAGTCTTAAACGGGCATATTTGTTTTCAACCCTAACAAATACAAGTCAAATAAAAAGTAACGTTAAAGAGAAAACGGTCCCCAAATCTTCAATTGTATCTATTATCATTTGAGCATTTCGTCGTTATATAATCCTTCCTAGATTATCGTCATTCCTTTCAACGACACACACCAAAAAAAGATAAAATGAAAAAGTGAGAAGTTTTCGAATGACCAGCTAATCTTATTTTATTTTTTCCCCTTCTCTCTACACAAAGGACATCCTGAAGGATCTCGGTCATAAATAAAATTACATTCAAGATAGGCAAGCTAAATATAAAAAGTTGTTTACAATACGCAAAATATGAAATCAAATTTAAAATCGCAGATCCAATTATAGATCGGAATATTGAGTGGAAATCTAAAACATGCTCTCAACAGCGATAGCATTTTAAAAAGGACTTAAGCAAAAACAGCCTCAAGTGTACGAGTACCTCTTGAAATGACAACAATCCGAAACGCAAAAAATGAATATAAGAATTTTTGATGTCCTTTAAAGGTTTTGAGAATACACGTTTCGTATGTGGTCATCAGATCAAAAGTAAAGCTGACAATAAGCTTATGCACGTTTATACAATTCGATCCTTACGCCCGTATATATTACGTATATGCTTACCACTGGGTAATGTGATGTGAGTGCCCGACCAATTTTCAAATCAAATATCATGGCAAACGACTTGCTGATGACGACGCTAGCTTAACGATAGTTCTCTGGTAATTTTATTTTTATTGCCTTTCGTCTATTGGAAAAAAGGACGAAGGGAATAAAAAGAAAAAGAAAAACAGGAGGAGGAATGAAACATCCCAAGCGAAGAGCACACGTACACTAGATACGCTGGTATGGCAGGACTTATTTTAATCCCATTGAAAATCTGCTTATCACAATCACAAAGTCGAAAATAGGAAACACAACTCAGCATAGCTGAATAAACACACATTGCCATTGCCATCAGGATCAAAAAAGAATTCGAGAAGTTTATGATATATATATTTTTTTTGGGCTTTTTTCTTATTTTGAAAAGCGTAAACATGTTAAGATGCCACAATGGGAGAATGACTTTTCGTCAACGCAAAGGACACTACGTGATGTATGCTTGTGTAGTGGTCCGTGTCCTTTCTTCTTAGACGTAACAATGCTTAATCAAGATTAAAGCAATTTTCTCTTACTTTGACCATTTGTTTCGATTATTTCTAAATCAATATTTGTTTTCGCATCGCTACAGATAGATAGGCGAACAAACAA
Source organism: Orthonevra nobilis (assembly GCA_963555765.1). Taxonomy (NCBI): domain Eukaryota; kingdom Metazoa; phylum Arthropoda; class Insecta; order Diptera; family Syrphidae; genus Orthonevra; species Orthonevra nobilis. Next base: position 62,784,332 of record OY743224.1, read on the forward strand.
ACATCTACAGAGTTCTTGAGCTGTGTATCTACGTCGAATGTTTGTGTAGTTGTTTGAAATCGTTCAGCCATTTTAAACGCCATTCGCAATATTCGGAGAAATTTAATTTTCATCTTTATCTCCCAAAAGACTTTCAGGCGATTTGTAGGACTTATGATTATGCCCAATCCTCCTTGCTGGCGACCAAATAGAGGCGAGGGTATTGTTAACATCAGCATTTTTTGAGAAAACTGTCATCGACAAAGATTTGGAAAACTATAATTGTGGCTGTAAATAAGATACGAGTAGTTCATGGATGATAAAACTTGGAAATTGACCGTTTGTCGTTGGCCATGTAAATGGGAATTTTTTCCGATAAGCTGATTTTTTTTCATTTTTATCGAATTAACGTCGGCAGGATATATGAAATCTTCGTTCGGTTATGTTAATGATAAGTGTGAGCCTTTATTTGGAAATAAATGATAATCATTTTTGATTGACATTGTTGTTGCGAGCTGGAGAAATATTACGGACAAGGCTTTGAAGTAAACACAGACTTTTTTTGACTTACCAACTCATTCATAAGACCATCGATCGTTGGAGGTTCTACGTCTGAACTGAGAAACTTAACTTCTTTTCATACCTTTTTTTGTGAAACTGGTAGCGGGCGCTTCGCAGGCACACGAAGCTGAAGCATTGTTCTCCAGTCGTTGAATGTTCTTTTTGTCTTTCGAACTATAGCCAGTCCATAGCTAGATGTATATTTAATCGATGGCTGGCACCTGTCGGTAGCCAGACGTTACATACACTGAATGATTGTCCAGGATCCTCAATCTTTGTACTTCTTTTTTTGAAGACTTTAACTTCTTTTTTTGAAGATTTTTCTGTAGTCGATGTGGGTAAACAGGGCTTGACAAATCGGATCAGTGCACGACACTTGAAAATGCCGGAGACTAGCAAGTGAACGAAGAAAATATCAGTAACGTCGCTGCGTTGTTTGATTGACTGCAAATCGATAAATAGAAATAAATATTCATGGCACTTGGTTAGTTTATGGGATGGACCCAACAGACATTGGGCGGTTTAATTTTCAAAAATCTGCGCTGGGCAGTCGCCGGATATGGGTTTCATTGCGACTAATAAATCTTTGGAGCTTAAAATTAAATCTATTTGGGTGCGAAAATTGAGTATATAATCGCCAAAGGAAGAGACTTAAGCAAAAGGTTCATTGAAGATGAAGTAAGCTCTTGAGGGCTGTGGTAGATGCTTTTGTAGGTCTGTATGTTATGGCCTGGCATTTCCTTACTATAAGGTCAATAAAAAAAATGTAACTAGTAAATTGAACATATTGTTAAGTCACTCTGCACGTTAAGGACATTTAAGGAGAGCAACATCATCATATGATAGTTAAAATAAAATACATTGCGTCAAACGTGGCTCCCTTGATCGACTTCTGAGGTGGCCTTAAAGGAGTCAGTTTTGAAGGATCTGAAAATAACAAATCCTGTGGGGAAATTCAGAACTTCAGTTTTAGAAAGATGCGAACTGTAAATAATTAAAAAAAGTGCTACAGTCGATTGTTATAACATTACAAACTATTTTTTTGTATTCAAAGTCACCTAGAGTCGATATACAGACTTTGTTAAGTTAAAAATTGGTCCCTAGAAATCCGATGAATTCGCTTTTGAATTACATCGCATAGTAGAATATGCACTCAGTCAGCTTGGTGATTAATTTAGTAATTTACAAAAGAAAATTACTTGAATGAATTCATGTCTCCCATATATGACGGGATGTCAAGCACGAGTAAGACTTGCTCTGCTTTCATTTTATTCTACGTGGCTCATACGATAAATAAACAACTTCTCAGCAATTTGTCACATTTCTTGAAAACCGATCTCCGTCCATTACAAGGCATCCAAATCAAGTTGATGTCCTCCCCCTCATCTTAAGGAACACTGACACATGAGTATCCCCAAAACAACAACATTCAGTTAAATCTCATGTTTCAAAATTAAAATATAGGTGGCGTATGGCGTTGTGGGTGGAAGTGGGTGTGAGCGTCATTTGCCTGCTTATCTATGCCAAACGACGAGTTCAATTAATCAGCATCTTCCTCAATTGCTTATTTATTCATGTATATCCGTTTGCAGCGTTTATCTTACATCACCAATTAACAACAAAACTCCGATATCTTCCACATAACAAACATTTAATTTTCATCAAGGGTTTCACTTTCCACATCCTTGTTGTCGTTGGCATGGCGAAAAAATGGAATGGCCAGTTCCGGGAAGAGTTTCCGACAAAGTAGAAATGTTTATTTTTTCTTCATATTGCGCTGCAGCCAAAGAAAGTGTCACCAAGCCAACGTCGTCTTAGCGCGGAAGTGGTAAAACTTTTATGCTTAGCAATGGTCGTCATAAATCATTTTCATCTGCAGCAATAGCAATCCTATGGCTGGTCCTTCTTGGTATATCTCTTTTAGTCTGTATAGAACACTTAGGTGCTAAATGTTCTCGCGCTCTCTCTTTCCTGTTTGTGTCCCAAGTTGAATTAGAAAACAAAGAAGTATGAAAGCAATATGACCAGGATAACGTAGTAATGATGATGATGGTGTGTGTCAAGCTAAGCTAAGGATAAAGAAGAGAAATGAAAACAACTTCAGTTGACTCTAATTAATTGACTTACAAGTAAATACAAGTTTCATAATGCACAGTCATTGGGTTTCCTTGCTGCTAATTAATTAATTCGTTAAAATGTCCTTTAATATATTTCTGATTTGTCGTCCTTGTGATTTTTGTATTTCTTTTTCTGCATGTCCTTCGTCGCTTTATTGAATTACTCTTACATTCCTATTCTTTTCCATTCTATATTGCAGATCGACGAATGATTTCACATCCAGATACGGATTAATTAAGGATTTCTGTCCAGTGTCCGGTATTGGCTATATTGTAAGTAGATCCCAGTGGGGGACACATTTCCTTTTTTTGATATGCTTGAGTGCCTGTATTTATGTAAACTAATTGATTTTTGTTTTGTTTTTTGTAATTGTTTAATGAACAGAGGGTGAAGATACTTTCTTGTTAAATATTTAAACGCAAGGAAAGTTTTACTGATACTTTGAATAAAAGTTCTTAATTGGTGAATTTGTTGATGAAACATATACTTGGGTAAAATGTTATTCAAACTTTTAATATCTTTTGGCGGCTCTATATAATTTGAACACTAGACTTTTCGGACATGCTAGTATGTGTCAGATGCAAGGGGGAAGACCCAACATGTCGTTATATTGCAAAACGATGATGAAAGCTTAAAATATAACATTACTCAATAGCTACAGCAATCCTGCTGCATGCAAAATTGAGGTACTCTTACATCTGTGCTATTGGGCTTACCAAATCGTTGGAAATAGTGTTCGATATGAGCCTTTTCTGAGTGTCAAAATGCTTAAGTATCCTTAGCCTTGTGTCTTTTTTTAATACGTATAAAAACAGATAAAGTTGATTAGAGCCGACATCAGCAAACTTGTGTATTATGCTCTGATTAAAAAGCATATTTATGTATTATTATATTTTTTACCAAAAATCTACAAGGAAGATTCGACTATTAGTCAGTCGAGAAGTACATGAAAATTGCGTCTTGCTTCCACAAATGGAAATGGAAGCACCTTCTCTCCATCTTGATCATGCATGCCTTCAAATTCATACGCGAGGTTCAAGCAGCATCCAGGAAATCAATTAGATCTTATTTACAAGCTTCCCAATTTTCATTTAAAAAATCTTTAGTTTATTCTCAGCTAATTGTGTGCCAATGGGTACTTTGACGTTAGTTAGGTTGGGGGATGTACAGATGCGTCTGAACGGCAATGCGCAGTCAAACTTCCAAAGGACCTATGTTGCAATATCCCGTCTGGAGACCGATCCACGTGCGTAGCTCATTTTTACATTTATCTGTAGGTTTGCTATCTCGGATAGCTACGTGGATTTCCCTTTTAACCTCACAAATTGGTACGCGCTATGACCCATTTTTACATATATTCAAGTCCTCACGCTGATCTTTTTCGGGCGAGCACTTCTGTTCTTTCATAGCCCTCGATGTTACTGCGGTCAGGTATAGAAATAATGGTGACTTGATGGTGTTCGTCGAGATCTTTAAAAGCCTGAATGTCGCTTTCACCGGCCTCGACTTTGTACCTGCTTGGCTGTCAACAAAAATGTTTATTTTCGTGGAGGCTCGTTATACTTATAAATCCTAATATTAACAGCCAAGCAACTTCGTAAAAATGAACATCAAATCCATACTTGTGTTTTGTCAAAAATTGGGCATTTTACGATTTTTATCCTTTTTAAGGACCGTTCATTGTTCGCATACCGCAGGCCTTCTTTTAATTTAGTTAAACACTTTTCAAGCCTCATTTGTCCTTTGCTGCAAAGAATCACAAAGTTTACAACAATAACAGGACAATTCAAGGATGAACTTTTCTTCCCTAGATTTCTCGCACACCAATGAGGACAGAAACACCCAGTTCCTAGCCTAAAGCTGCATTTCTGCATTTTTTTTTTTTCCTCTTTTGTGTAAGCAATCTTTATGGTAACCCACTGGCACTGTGTTTTTCCGGTTTTTCCCTTACGCCAAGGCTTGGAGAAGAGTAAAGAAACTGCTGGTAGCGATCGTAAATTTTCCAAACTGGATTATAAGGTATTTCGTAATTTCTTGGCATGGTTTTTCTTGCAAAAGATGCCGTTTGCAATGGCCAAAGTTAACACAAAAGATTCTCTCTGGCGCAGCGTAGGCGGCTTCTCCTTGCGGGGGCACAAAAAACAAAAACATTAAAGGACGATGGGAGGTGCATGTTTGTATGTATGCATGTGTTTTTGTTAGCAGAATCAATTGAATGTAATTTGAATAAATTACGCGAAATTGTGGCGGCACAACGTTGACGCCAATGGTGGTGGTAGCTCTAGCATGAGCGCCACCAAGTATAGGTTCGCTGGATCTTTTTGTAACTACCTTTCCGTGAAAACATGAACCTGTAATTGAACAGTATAGAGTGAAGTGGGCTATTACGGCGCTCTAATGAACTCCAATGATGGGGCAATTGTTTCGGAAGGCCACGGTGATTACGGTATCAATAGAAGTAGGGAAGTTCTTGGCAACGTTGCATGGGAAATTTGGCGTCATTCAAATTAGGTAAATTTTGAGAAAATAGTTTAACTGCAGTTTGCCATTAGTCAGTCATGCAAATTTAGCTAAACTGTTGAAATGGAGGAAAATTACCGGAGTTTTTTTTGACGAACTTTTGCCTCGAAAATTTGAAGGTATTACATGTTTAAAAATGGCTCATTTTTCAGTAGAACGGGCTTTATTTCGGAAAAATCATAATGCTTGGGAGTCTTTCGAGGACTTTATTTACTCTATGCTAAAAATCCATTGAGCCAGAATTAACTCCCAGATGCAAACGTCCTGAAACGAATACGAGTGTTGGCCAAGATCATTCCTGAAAATCGTTCATATACTATGTTCATATGGTTGGTGCACAGAAGTCTGCAAAATTTAAGTAGATTACAATAAAAGTGTACCGAATAGCCAGAACAACAATGAAATAGTGCTCATGAAAGTGCTTCAAAGGGGACACCAACAGTCTCAAATCTTTGCCGTCATCTTGGTTCAAGGATGAGGAGCCGAGATATCGGATTCAAAAAAACAGTACTAAACCATCGACAAACAAATGTTGCTACCAGAAAAACAAAATTTACTTGAGCACCGGTCACACAAAATAGAGCCATTAAGTGATTAACAGTGATGCAAAAAAAAAAAAAGCTTGAACAATTGCAGCCATTGCATCAACTTAATCAGCCACCCACGATAACCTCAATTTATATTTATTTTACTCTGAGTTTGGGGACATAACTGTGTATAGTTAGCCGGCTATTGATTATAATTTTATTCGTTAAATGTTTAAATTCAGATAATGATTGTTAGAAAACTTTTGAACACCCTTCATTTCGAAGAGCTGCAATCCATTCTTCTATGGGACTGGAATCGTCAACCGACCCACTGAAGATCGAGCCAGAGCTAAAAGTAAAGACTAATAATGATCATCGGTTCGTGGCAACCAAACCATAGGGCATAGCGACTTTTTTTTTATCCTTGTGAGACAAGTAAAGTATCTTTCACCGCAAACAGTTTGTAGTGGAAGTACATAAAGCCATACGAAGTGCTCTATCCATGTTGAGAGTCTTTTAACCTTAAGAACATATTTCTCCAAGGGAAAGTTCCTTTTGCGAAAGATGACAATTAACTCATTTCTAATTCGTAAACGAGTCTTTCAATGACGAAGATCAATTTGGAGATGCAGTGAATTGTCGATTCGACCATCAATTTCAACTCTAGTGAAGGATACTAGATTTACGATTGGTACCACTGAATTAATAGAGAAAGGAAGTAGGAAAAAGCCTTCGAAAAGATGGCTTGTCTTCAGAAAACATCGGAAAACCGCAGAAATCTTTTTGAATTTAGTCACACGGTTAAAAAAATTTGGTCCTCAACTTTCTGCGCCTAACACCTGCCGTTCTGGGCTAAAACGTACTCACTGCGAGTTTTACAAGAACTTAATCTTTTGGGAAGATAATTCAATTGAATTCCTCCCAAAATTATTTGAAGTCTTTTAGCTCAAAAAGACTGTGATTAGAAAAATAGCAAAGCCACCATTATTTTCGTGTCAGTATTGGTGCAGAGAAGTTTAAACAATCATTGAATAATAATATTATTGAATGAGCTGAAGTCCGCAGAGAATTCTAATAAAATCAGATAAAAACAGTGAAGAACTTATTTGAAATCAAAATATACATTTAAATTGCATTGAACAAATACGTACAGATTATAATACAAAATTTTATTAACATAAATCTTATAAGTAATCTGAATTGCGATCTTTATTTTTTCAAGCCATACTTATTGCAGAACCGCATGCGCACCAGAAGGAGAAGAGTGTGAAGATTCCCGATAATGACGTATTGCAAAACAATAGAAGGCAGAAGAAAATTCACTCACTTTTAATGGACTAAATCAATTTTAGTTGACTTCAAATTCGATGAAAAGTGAATTCACTTTATGATGTCTTTAAAAAAATATATGAATTCCAGGCTGACTTCAATTTGATTTCCAAAAATGATTTGAATTCTATGATTGTCAAAAAATAAATTCACAATTCATTGAATTTAAATCTATTTCAATTCGCAGTAATTTTTTAGTTCATTGCTTCAGTCAATAGTTTGAACTATTTGCTTTAAATTCCGTTAATGTATGTATTCTTTTAATTCCGTTAATGTATGTATTCTTTTACACCTCTGTTACTCAGGCTGCTTTATCCACAGCTCTATCCGAAATTCAAAGAAAGATTGGTTCAAGTTATAAGACAAGGAAGTGCTTTAAGTACTGCGCGTTGATTACGGTCCATTTTAGTAAAGGAAACGCATATATTAACAGCTCGAAAAACTGCTCTTGAAGTCAATGGAATATCTTAGGACGTTTTTTAAAAATTAAAATCCTTCACAATTTTAACTCTATCAAGTACAGGTCGGGCGAATAGTCGAACAATAGCTTTAATTTTTTTTTGCCCCCTAAAAGAAAATCGATATTGCCTTAATAATTCAAACATCCTTTTATTAGTCCTCACATGTCCGTACACACACAATTCCTTCAAGATTTTCAACATTACTTTCTTGCATTGTAAAATAAACCATTACCCTGCTTAGAGCAGGAAGTTTCAAGAATTTAGTACATTTTCTTCCCCACTCTCGGAGAGCTCGTATGAAATCCATGCATTTGTGAAAGCACCTACCTAGACCACCAACACTTCAGCATCAGGCTTCCTGTGCTGCAGATGATATATAATTATCATCGGTTGAACAGACCTTATGACGTCACTCTACCCGAAAAGAAAGGAAATCGTTTTCTAGTCTCTCCTTTGCTACGTGAACCAGACTAGCAGATTCCACTTTTTTTTTCCTGCTTGGTAAGGGAAGAATTATTATTTTTCGCTTCTTAAGTGTACTAGATGAAAAATTTAACTTTGTTCGTTGGTGAGAGCTTGGAGATTCCTCCAGCCCAAGCAGCGAATAGCTTTTTATTAGAAATAATCTTCAAAAGGGTGAATGTTGCATTTGCAGACCCCAAATCTGATACACAAAGCCAGCGCGAGAAGAATTGAAAGGATAGAATGTGTAAAAAAAAATTCACAAAGTAGCAAGAAAAACAGTGCATATCCTAAGTAAGGACATCTTTTGTGTGTACGTGCCGTTGAGAAAATGTTACAGGGGCGGTGGGCTATACTAGTGCACATGTTATTACTCGCGAGCAACGTCTTGGTGCGATTTCTTCGATACGAAGGACAGATATGAGGTAAGTCACTGTGTAATGGCGAAATGCATAAAATAGCAACTAAGATGAAGTACTTTTTTCGTCAGCCATTTTTACCTCCGTTATTCCGTTTTGTAAACGCGGGGCGGAAAAACTTGCGGTGCAGAAAATTGTGCACATACACAAGCGGGGATGAAGTGTGACCGAGTGAAAAATTAATTGCTTTAAGGCCACCACCGTGGCACACGTGGAAAATATGTTATATGGCAAAGTGCCTTTCTTTGTCAGTGGTATGAATCTCGGTGGCTTAGTTAGCATGAAAGGGAAGTAAAAGGTGGGGCAGCTCCATATGAGTGGAGTTGTATGTTGAAGATGTTCTTGAGTGATATCATATTAAGCGAGCACCGACATTTATCATTAGGGTTAATGTTTTTACAGCGCTTTGGATTTTGGTTTTTTGATGTTAGTTTCACGTCAGGTATGTAATGTCAAAAGAAGATGTCAAATATTCGCTTTTGAAGACGTTATTATCTTACTGGCAATATGTTTTGAAATATGGTGGTATAAACGAGATCAAGCACTTTTACTCTTAAGTATTTCCTTAAAAAATCTTCTATGCTCATTAATTCACGGGTGGTCAGTACCATGGGTACCCAAATATCCCAATATTTTTCGCATAATCTGTGACAAAAAGAAAAAGAATTTTGTAGATATAAGTAATAGAAACGTTGTCAAGAGTAGATTCAACTCAGTTTAGAAACTATAGTTAGCAAATTAGTGTTTAATTCATATAATGTAGAGATTTGTTTATGCATTTTTAGAGCACGAGTGATATTTGTTAATGGATGTGTTATACTGATCGCAGATTGGCTTTTCACAAAAGTTGCAGCATTTTTTGGTCTTCCGCCTGGGTTTACGTTGCCCCGCTCATGCGATGCGTTGATAGCTCATGCGATGCAGCTGTGTCCGAACGTATGTTAACAACCTTTCTCCTGTTCTCCTTTCAGAGGAGAGAGACCCTCTGGTCGTTGAATCACAAGCCCACGACACCTTCCGACCTTCGATGGTATGTCTTGTGTGAATGGTGTTTTACCTCTGCAGAGAGAAAGATGCTCATCGATTGTTATATTTTCTGATGGTCTATAGTAAAGGGTCCGCCAAATAACTTTTTTTTTGAAAATGCTATAAAAAAAAACTGCTGAATATTTTCTCACGATCGATCCAATTTTTAAGAACATTATCGATTGTGTGCAGCTGTATTTCACCAATGGCTTCACGAATATTGTCCTTTAAAGCGTCAATTGTCTCTGGCTTGTCGGCGTAACACTTATCTTTGAGGGCACCCCACAAATAATAGTCCAACGGTGTCAAATCGCAGCTCCGAGGTAGCCAAACGACATCAGCTCTGCGGCTGATAATGCGATCTTCAAAAACAGGGCGCAAAACATCGAGTGTAGCTTCGGCTGTGTGGCACGTATCGCCGTCCTGTTGAAACCAAATGGCCCGATAACGATCGCCATTGACTGTAACGGCCACTCCTTGCTCATTTTCGAAGAAAAATGGCCGTACGCAATTTTTGCACACATTCTGCAACATTGCCATGATTTTCAAAGTAAGGTCGCAATGTTTCCCAGCGTTGTTCAAGCGTATACACAACCATATTCGTTCAGCGGAAGGATAAAACCAATTATCTGTCAAATCAGTCATGAGCTTAGTGTTACCATTCACGAAATAAGCAGCTGTGTCATCGATCAACCGATGCGTTCTGTTTCACAAACTACGTATAAAGGTGCACTTACCGGTGGTAAAAAATAAACGGAACATTCTGATTCCGATAGCAGTTCAGACGATTGGAAAGACTTGCTAAGTTAAGTGTTCTGGTTGCTTGATTGTGTGGATTTGCCAGCCACATAGTCTGATCTTCATATGTTCATATGATCAACGATGTCGTCTTTTTCCGAGAACCATCACAGTAGTCTTCTGCGTAAGATTCAGCAAAGTAATGAACCACAACTCCTACATTTTTGGGTACATATTTGATCATATTATTAACCGAATTATACGCGATGCTTTCCGCCGAGAATTACTCATGTTTCCAATTTGATATTACATACAACAGATAACATACGAATAAATTACACAACCGTAGGACACAATGTGATGAAATTGTTCAAGTTTTCTAGCGTAACATTATAAAACACAGTAACACAGTTCTGAAATACACCATTTGAGGCAGAATTAACTTTCAGGGGGGTAGGTGCTGAAATTATCATAATATGGTTCTTTGAGCAAATTTTTATTTTTTTGTTTTCGTTCACCAATCAAATGAAAACCCGGGTACCGTCGAATTGATACCAAGGCTTACTAAAGCGCTTGCTTTAGAAAAGAAAAATTAAAAAAAAAAACTGTTTTGAGACATATGGGGAATAAATAATATAGAAAAGCTGATATTGGAACATTATGCAGAATTACATTATATTTGCGTCTGTATATTACAAAATCTTGCGTTTTCAGATAATGTTTCCTGTAAAAAAAAACTTACCCGAAGAGGAAAAAGCTTATTGCCGAAGTTAATTCTAGCTAAAATGGTAGCCCCTGCAGCGGATACTTAATAACATTCAAAATTAGTAAGTCTCTTAAGAAGTTGCATAGAAGATAAAAACAGGACATTTTGCGGAGTAAGAACGAATTTTAAAACGTAAAGATACATTTCTCAATGAATGTTTGAATGTTTGTTTTATCTTTCAATAACATTTTTTTTCCTCTGCTCCCCTCCATCATTTCTTAATTATTTCCAAACTTAAGTCAGATATGCCTAATCATCTTGGGTAAGCAAGCTCTGTCGCAGGTGCCTAGTAGTCGGTCCGCCGATTTGCAGATTCCCGAAATAAGGTTTCAGATTTTATCACATACGACTTTTCACGGGTCATTGACAATCTTCTTTTAATGAGCAATATTCTTTAATGCTGAGAATTTTGCTCTGGTTCCAAAAAAATATATCCGTTTTTAGGGTTCCGTACCGAAAAGGTCCAAAGGAACCCTTTATCAAACTTAACCGTTTGAGGGAGACACTTCCAATTTTCACAGAAGGTATACTGCTGTTGCCGCTAAAATAACAAATAATAAAAATGATATAAAGTCCGTCCAACACAAAGTAGAAGCATTAAACATTTTTGCAAACGATCATTCTATGGGAGTCTGTGTAATGAATGTCAAAATGTGGTGTTGTTGGCGCGAATAGAATGTTGTTTAGTTTTCTTCCCAACCAAACAAAGTCCAGGTATATGTATTTTGCATTTGTTCCGACATTGTTTTAAATTTAAATTAATTTAAAAATCATTTTTTCAAAAATTAAATATTAAAAAAGTATTCCCAGTGATTTGATGTGTGTTTGAGTTACGATTGTCCCAGCATTTCAATAAATCACTTAAATCGAAGTGTATTTAATGGCTAAAGTTTTTATTATATTTCAATATTTTCTTATCCCTTCTTTAAAGCAACTTCTTCTTATTCAATAAAATACATTTATAATCAATGCGTTTAGTTGCAATAGCAAAAACGCACACGGATGAGACATGTAACAAAGTAGGAAATTGAAATGCGCACTAACTACACTACATTTTGACATTCATCAACGAATTCCAACGAATTTGCACTCAGTTTTAGATGAATTTCTCGCACGAATTTGCAAAAAAAATTTCAGAATCTGAAATTTTACAATTGTGATCCTTTTTTTTAATTTTTTGATTTCCCATCTGGATGTCCTTGTTCTTATTGGAACTATGTTGAGCTTTTACTTCGCCTTGCTTACTCTTACATATTTATGGGAGATGCTAGGTGAAGTCTAAACTTAAAGACATATAATGTTGCATCCTCTTGGAATGCGCGGAACCCTTCGTGTGAGAGTCAACTCTTAATCTCTGACTTGGCTACATTTAAGTTTCTTTTAGAAGGTCTGCACAGTATGAATGCTGCAGATAAGATCCATTTTCGAGCGAATTAATTATTCTGTGGATTTACCAATACAACGTTTGCATAAAGAATGAGCTACTTAGTTTCGGTATTGTTCCATCGGGAACTTAAAAATTGTAAAACTCAGTAAAGTGTTGCTGTGCGTAAACGAAATTTGCACACCAAAGGCATCAGTTTATGATTGAAAAAACTAAAGCCGCTTCATTTCCGAAATATTCGAGCGCAATCTCAGTTTTCAAAGTCGCGTTAAGAGCTTCGAGTTATTTCCATTCAAAACAAGGAGCTAAAAATTTTCTACTGTTTTATAATAGTCTTCATAAAAGCATTAAGCTAGAGTTATGAAAAACAATTGCGGAGTTAAGTTCACGAGGACTAGGTCGAGCGATTTCTACCATCTGCTATACATTTGTATGGCATTCCTGGTCTGGAAAGCACATGGCGAAAATTTTAAAATTTGTATGGTATTCCTGGTCCGAAAAGCGCATAGCGAAAATTTTTAAATTCCGTAGAAGTTGGCAGAACAAAAATGGTCCTTCTGCTTGCCGCGAAAAACTTGTTTGGCTGTCTATATAAAAACCATTAAAAAATGACCAAGAGATATGCCCGTACACTCAGGACTCGGTACTCTTTAAGTGGGTTGATGTCACAGGTCGTTAAGCTGCTTCATTTAGCTGTGATCAATAAATAGGTCCCAAGTTCGAATCCTAGAGAAATCTTCAACTTTTGTCAGGTTTTCAAACTAGGTCTACTCACTATTTGCCGGTTGTACTAAATCAATGAAGTTATCACTTGAGTGTTCAACCAGCGATGGTAATCTGACTAAGTGCGCGATATGATGTTTGACTTCCAAGTAATTATCGTCAAAAGAATGGTTTTTGAAGATGATGATGTCGTCACCTGCCTTTAAGTTATAACACTGACAGGTACATTTACAAGAAAAGAATTTCATGCTATCGAAACTTATCACTTTTAACAATATTTACAAACGCAGAAAGGAAATTTGATCGAATTAATAAAACCTTTGAAAGAACTCGAATTATACCAAATTTCAAGCTAGCTTTTTATCGTTTCCTTTCGCTTGAAAATGCCGATTTTTTGTATGTCAGTTGAGACAAATTATCAGCTATCGAATTTCATACTTTCAATATAGTATTTATTATATCTTTGCACAATCACATGTGCCTCATCCACGCGGACTTTCGTTTAAAATAATGAAAATTTGTGAAAAGAAAACTGCCAGTAAACAGTCATAAAACTTTTCGCTGTAAGCTTGTTTTGAAAAGTGCCTTTATCTCATGTATTTAACTCTTATTTGCTCATTTCAGCGAAAAGGCAATTTAAACAACGCAAGTCTTTCCAAGACATTAAACACATATCAAAGAATCCCCTACATGTAAAATGAACGGCGCGACTTAGAGCCTAAATCATTCTGACAAGCTTTAAAAAAAAAATAAGCGAAAAAATAAACCTATATGCCATCGTAGTTTGCTCACGAAAATTCTTTATGAAAATTTATTTTCTAACTTTGACTGTGTCTCGTACCCGTTTCCCGAAATCATTCGCTTGCCACCACACACAAAAAAAATTATCTAAAATTCAGTCAGAAAAAGATCAAAAATACTGTCCCGGAATATGCAGATTGTGTGAAAAAAAAACTTTAACTGCAATAAAAGAATGCAACAAGCCGCATCGAATGTCATGTCCCACCACAATGATATTGCTTCCATCCGTCCAACCATCCATCTGTCCGTTGCCATTTCATTGCAACACCGTCAGCCAGCGAAACATCACGCACAACCATTGCATCCATCCATTTGATGCCCGTCACCGGTCAGGACACGAGGCCAAATAAAAGCAAAAATGAAACACCCATTCGGAGATTTGTTTCATAGTCCTAGCCTTTTCAACACACTGTTTTTACCCATTTGCAAGGACTCAAAGAGCCACTATCTTTGCCGACTCAACCTATCACTCTTGGTACAAATGGTTAAGGGAAAAGTTTGCCCCTCCCTCCTTCGTACAACTTTCCAAATCTCACCACTGCCTGCATCGAGTCAAACTCTACTTTGAGCGCCAGAAATACAAACAACAAAAGAAAAAAAAAATAATCGCTACGATATTTTCATCGAGGTACTCGTAGGTTGACAAAAACCGCTGTAGAACTGCACTACGGACACGAGTTCGAGTAAACCGCGCCATAAATTCCACTTATTCACATAAATGCACATAAATACACCAAAGATACACAATTGGAAAATGCAAAACACAGGCATAGCACATAGAACTGAATAAGGAACGTGCGGGCTGGGCTCAATTGTCCTAGAAGACGGTCGCTCGTTGGGCGTTCATAGTGAGGCGCTGCAGCGGTTGCCTTTGTGCGAGACTTTAGCATAATGTTGAAAGTTTTCGCTATTGAAATGAGAAAACTTTCATTGGAAGTCCTTTCCTTTAGTTCGAACAATTTTTGTAGAAAGGACAGAAGCAAGGGAGATGTTGTTGCATCCTGTAAATTTACAAATTTCATTTAGTCGCAGGATTCTTTTGAGAACATCTTTTGAAAAATCTAGATTGATATTCCCCATGGGAGAAATGTATTGAGAGAAGTTCTTCCTTGTTGCGTTCACATTTAACCTTATTTGATCAGATGCTGTCGGGTACAAGGTTGCAACAAATTATTTGTGTAAAGTATTGCTGAAACCTTGCTGCTTGTTTGCATTGAATATTTTCAATGAATTGAACGGCTTTGACATTTTTTCTTACTACAAAGTTATACGGATGCCTTCATGTTGTATGATGAATTTGTGTCAATGAAATATAAAGCATAAAGCTTTTTTGCAGTGACGCGATTTCATAATCGACAGTTCTAGAGTAGTCTTATTGATCTGCTCGTTTTTGAAGCCTGTGAAAAGGTTTTTTTTTTTCATTTTGAAACGCTCTGAATCCAACGCATCCTAAATTTATCCGGTTTTCTGTAAATGCCTTGAAAAGGATAATGCCCCATTTTATCCGGAGACCAAAAAAAACCATAGGAAATGGGCCCACTGTAAGGTAAAAAGGTATGTTTTCCTGGTATTAAGTTGAATAGCAAGATAACCCCTGAGAGGTATTATTTAACTTGTTAAACTGGAAAACCTACACATCTTGTTAATACTTGACAACTTTGCTGGCAATGACTCAATCAGTATTTCAGCTTGTTTTGAACAATAATTGTCTTCAGGTCATGACACTCATAAACCATAAGATACTCAGAAACTCCTTATGAGGGGGAACAATTAAAAGGATTCACATGCGGAGACATAGCATTTTAGGGATGAAAATTTTACTGAGGAATCCAAATATTGCAGATATTTCCTAAGCTTTTCGTCATTGTAAATAGTGGCCCTCTCGCTTATTAAAAAATGACTTACTTACTTATTGATGTGAACAGGACTCTGCTATCTGTACAGTAACACTCAGGTTATTGAAAAGAGCTGGCTTTCGCGTTGCATATATTTTAAGCAATACCTTGTTTGCTTTACCAGATTAAGGACACAAAAATGTGCCTGAAATTTTTTTAGTGTTTGAGAAGAATAAAATAAATAGTTTGATCGTTTGCAAACAAAATACCTGTGTAGATCCGCCGAAGAATAAAAAAAGCAACCTTTGCCACTTCGGTTTGTCGAAAAAACTCGTAAGACGAAGGACAAAAATACTGCACTACAAGACACTAATTTTACCAGCCTTACTTTATTGAACCGAATGCTGGTCGGTAAGCAACGCAGTTGAACAAATATTGGGATCCTTTGAAAGAAAATTCCTTCGTCGGATATTTGGTCCTATCTGCGAGGAATGCGAATGGAGGAGTAGGCCTAGCCGCGAAACTTAGGAGCAGCACAGATCAGTGGTTAAAGTTCGGAAGACAAAAATCCCTAAAACTATATCGGCTCGGCCATACCGAGAGAATGAAAAACATTGCTACAGCCAAGAGAGTCTTCGAATACAAGCCACCAGGTTCAAGAAGAACGAGAAGACTGAACCTCCGGTTCAATGATCAAGCATTCGTGGGCACTAGAAAGATTTTTCTAACCAATTGGAAGCAACATCAAGGCTGAAAAGCATCTCCATATCAGGCTCTGATCCTTCCAGAATCGTTGGCTGAATAAGTAAGAAAAACCTAGTTTCACAGTCAGAGTTTAAACTGAAGTCTAACTTATCTCGAATGAGAACTTTAACTTTTGGTTTAAGTTTTTCGGCTTCGCAGTGTAAACAAAAATGCCATTTTATTAGACGCAGCTGTAGAAGCTTAAATTGAACTTAATTCGGCATCACAATTGTTTCAAAATGTTAAAAAAAATTAAGATTGGGACAAAATAATATTTTCAAAACAGAATTTCGAATAGGTAATTGCTTCAAAATGTTGAACTACAACAGAAAAGAAAAAGACAGATTATCATCTTTCTCTCCATGCCTTTTGCTAACAAGCCGAAAGTAGTGGCGGCTAGCGCTTTGTTTATTTAAATTACTAATAATGTAATTGATAAATTTATAATAATAATAATAGTTATAAGACGCACCGAGGGGTAAGGTAAATTTGGTAAATTTATGTTTTTTTGATTTTTCAAGTGCAAATTGATGGGATATCATTCAACACAAATTGGTGGCAAAAAAAGTAAAAAGTCATTAGAATTCAGACTTCGGCAAATATTGAACTTTTCCTCAAATAAAATATACAATTGTGACTTGTTTTCTTATTTTTTTAACAATTTCATACCCTTCAATGGAGAAGTTTCCAATTTTTATTTTTCGATTAATTATAAAATATTAAGTAAATCAAACGACGCGGCTCATATTTGCTGAGTACGTACGTACGTCGGTGTGTAAATTATTGCGCCGTATTTGGTGAATATTTTTTATATGTATGGCTAAAAATATAGGTTAAAAAAATACGTCTACAACTATTGTGTGGTTCCTATGTGTAAAAGCACCGCTGTAAATCACCAAAAAAAATTTGGGTTTTTGTTGTACCAAATGATGTAAAAAAAGGAAAAAATGGTGCAGTGCAAACTAATGAGGCGTGTGTTAATTGGACCTAAAAGCACCAGATATGTGGGTGAAGTTCATTTTGATGTAAATTCTTTTGCACCTATTGATACTACATTTTGGGGCTGCACACCCAAGATGAATTCATCCCAGGTCAAGCCAGATGTGTGCGAGAAGGAAATGCAGTAGGGTGCAGTATGAAACGGACTTAAATCGAGAACGAGCTGGAAAACTAATGCAAATACAACTTTTTACTTACTGACGTGTACGTCTCACTAAATTACTAATTTATTGAAATGAGGTTCATGTTGTAAACAGTTTTTCCCAGAACTATATTCCTCCCTATACTTTGATAAAAACAAACGGCGCGAGAGCCCTGCCGCGTCTACAAAACAAACACTCGAATGATTTGTAGTGCCACGATCTCGCGGATAGGCTAAATGACGACACAGGCGAATCGAAACATGTGAAAATGCGTAAACTTCAATGACTTATTTCGAAGTCATTTATTGATCGATTTCAAAATTTTTTTCAGTGATTTATTAGTTTTGATCTATGTTTTAATTCCACCATGGTTATTTGTAACATCATGAAACTTTTCCATTGCAATTTCAATTTTGGATCCATCTTGCGTTGACATTCAGTGCACACAATGGTTAAAGTCGTCTGTCCCTCAATTTATTTTTCCCGTCAAACTATCCATAAAAATCGGCATCTGTAACAAAATAATCGAGTTTTAAATTTCATGCTAAACGAGATATTAAGCGGCAGAACATTTTTTCGAAAAAGTACATTGTTCTGCATGATTTTAAACATCACGAATATTTGGATCAGTTTTGCCGGAATGCCTTATTCGTCTTCCGCCTCATAGAGCTCTAGACGATGAATGCTACAATATGAGGCTTTGAAGTTGATGAAGAGATATTTAGTCTCTATTTTTAATTCAATGATGTTTTGTAATCGTCACAACCACAGGCTGACCGCCGCACAGGAAGCTGTTGATAAATGTGTCGCCGTATGTTGGATAGAATCGAATACGTCAAATAAACTAAGCAGACTTGGGTCTTCCTAGACCTCCTTTTGAAGATGAGGCTGAAGAGCTCCTTGTTAATTTTTTATAACTTTCTTTATTTCCTTAAAATATCTTCAAACGTTATTAAAAAACTGCAATGAAATTTATACGTTGAAGATTTTGAAAAAAAGCCGAATACAATCTTGTTTCTTAAGGCAGACAGACAGACTTCATTCCATTTCCTGATACCTCTCAATCGGTGAAGACCTGCTATTTCTTCCGAAGAATATCTATTGACCATGAGGAAAACTCTTTTCAGAAGGAAGTGTTTTCCGCGAATACTTTCAATTGCATGCTTACAACTAGTGGCTACCCGAAATCTTGGAAAAAAGCCAATAATTTCAATCCCTAGGTCATGGCTAATCCTGAATTAAGACCAATTACTATATTATAATTTTTGTCGAACGTATTCGAAAAGGCTACACTAAAGCAAATGCGAACGTATTAAACCACAAACAACTTGATTAGTTCCACTTAGTTGGGTTGGATTTGAATTGTCCAACAGTCTGATGGTTGGGGACAGAATGTCGTCTTTCCTGCATGTCATTATGGGAGCACCAAAAGGGTCCGTACTTGGCCCTTTACTATTTTTTGTGTATGGTAATGATGTACGGTGTCCAGCTCTACCTGGCATGCCCTCTCCCTAGAATTGTCTCTAGACCCAATTAAATCCAAGGCATTTATAAAAGATTAAGAAACCTTAGAGTACGTTTGGATAGGCTGAAACTTAGGCAAGATTTTTAACGAAACACGAACTTACATGGACCGATCATTTAGTGGCTATTGCAGGGAAATTATACAGTGCCCTTCGTTTATTATGGTCCACTCAATATTTCGTACCTCATAAGGTCGTTGCCATTACCTTTTACCTAGTGTTTAACAAATCGGACTAAGTTACAAATAGAAAATTAAATATCATTTACAACAATTTTGCTAGATTTATATTTAATAGCTTATACCATGACCACATATCAGCTTACTCTAAGCAGATCACGGAACTTTCGTTAAGCATACCTCTTGAATTCCATTCACTTATCGTGCTGAAATTCAAACTCTCTTCCTTTAGTTAAAATATTATTTGGAGAATGCAGTTTAACGTGCAAACGAGACTTCAATGAACCAACAACTTTCATTAAGTTGTTCAGTTCCAATATGAGACCTGACTTTGACAGCCCTTAAATCTACTTCAACTCATTGATGGCAATTCACGTTTTTCACTATGACTTTTGAGGAAGTGGACGGGACGTTGACCTGTTTTTTGATACTTTGATTGCGAAATTTTTATTACACAACAAAAGAGGCATATGTTTTAATTCTGACATCACATACTATACATGGAAATACACACGGGTCAGAACGTAAAATAACTTACTTGTATTGAACATTAAATAAAGCCACTTACTCGAGCTCTTCACTGAACAGCCACACTCTGCATTTGTTACAGCATCCCGTTCTGTCCTGCCACTGAACCCTTGGCATATCTTTCCGAGCGCATGTAACCCAAAACGTTATCCGATCCGAGGAGGATATAAGAACATTTTAATGTCACGAAAATGGACGAAACGAATATTAAGTTTAGAACGCGAAAACTCTTGGGAGTTAAAGCAGATCCTTCTCAGTCTCTCATAGCCTCATTGTCGGCGCGGCGTGGCGTGGCAGTCGTATGTACGCGCTGCAACATTGTGACGTTACAGCATGACTTTGGTTTTTATGACAGCTTCGACCAAACATTATGGCCTGTGGAGGGTGTAATAGTAACATTAACCAATATATTTTTACGGATTTGTTATGACTTGACGGTCATGATTTACATTCATGAATCCTGCTTGGTCTCATTTGGCTTATTTTTTTTGTACGAGACACTTTGCAGCTGAAAAGCTGAGGCCAAGTGTTTGTGTGTTGTGTGTCCTGTGGAGTCTCAAATTTTGTGACGGCAGTTGATGGGACGACGCTATAAAGTGCTTTTGTCAGCACATAAAGCATTACCCATGAATATAAATAATTGTCTCGTGTTATTCTAAACATGCTTTTGTGCTCTTCGGGTTTATGTAGAATTTAAGGTCCTGAAGGCATTCAAGCAAGGACATATTCAATGATTCAATGGCGGGGGATGGGTGATCAAGATCAATACAAATCCCGAGTGTATACAGCATCAAGGCCTACGATGACGAAATCGTGTTTGGTACGCTTGAACGATTACGAATACAGTGATAGATGGTTGGTTTAAGGACGACAGAAGAGCTTGGAAATCGAATATCGTATTGGCGATATTAACTTGGTCAACTATGAGATGATGTTTGGTTGGAAAATGTTAGCGAAACGTTGCTATTGTGCGCCTTTTGAAATGAATCAATTGAATTGTTTTGGCGACTCTGAATGAATTTGGTTTATGGTTTAAGCGGTTTGTTTTGAAATTCAGCTTGAAAGCAAATGCAAGATGAATATCTATTGGATAACGGAGTATAATTGATTAAGTAGAAGAAGATAAAATTATTGTTGGAATAGCTTTTGTTGAATTTATCGTGAAATCAGATTATCAGTATCTATTGAAGACCACCTTCTTATGTAGAATGGACTTCACGGGAAAACTATAGATTATTTCCGCAACTCCATCTTCTATTCTGCTAAAGCTGATCTATATACTTGAAGGTTTCTACAAAAGCATTTAACTAGCAGCTTTTGTATGCAAATGAAATACAAATACGTAATTAATTATTTTGCAAGAGAGGCGAGCACCTCTTCAAAAGAAATGGGAAAATGTCGTGCCTAAAAGGTTTACTCGCCCAATCTTAGATCTTAAGTCGCGCAATGAATTTAATTTTGGATTGCAAAGAAGGAACAGCGCCATATACGAGTAAGCTGCTCCATTATAATGCTTATAAGGACGATAAAGAGTTATTGAAACCGTCTAAATTCGCTCTTCCGTAATGCTAAAATAATATTAAACGATTCTGTGAAAAAGATAATTCGATACAGTGATCCAACGAACCTAGAAAGGAGAAATATTGTTACGGACTATTTATCAGACAAGAAGAAATATGTAAGATACAAGTTGAGGGCGCTAGCAGCATAACTGTCAATGTCTGGAATTTGAATGGGCTCATTTAACGAAGCAAAGATCTTGATGTACCTTTATTTCGAGGACTTTTTCAGAATATCAAATCCAGTTAGATGTCTCCCGGTATAAGGATTTCAGTTATTCCGGGATTTAATCACTTGATCGGACTCAAAATAAAGTACAGAACTTTTGGGAATGAGACTAATCTTACAATTCTTCTAGTTAAATATATTTTATTATGCTTATTAGGTGGTGGTTGATACATTTATTATAAGTCATTAATTAGCAGATTTTTTACAATTTGTAACTACATCAGTTATTAAAATTTCAATTAAAATACCTAAGCAGTGATGAAACTCATTTCTGAGGTCAATGCCACTCCTTACCGAATCTCCTCCTAATCCATCTGCTCACTCGCTGCAAAATGCATTACACTCATAAGGGTAGTCATAATCCTTTCAAAGCAGCAAATTATAAAAAAAAAATTATGAAACACGAATTGCTTATACTGTGAAAATAAAGCATTTTTGTACGAAATTAGGTGAAAGATTCGTTTATCCTCTCCTTCAGATAAAGACAGACACTTGTACTTTAATAGTTAGTCATACTCAACTCATAGTTCAACTCATAGTTGAACTTGTCCATAAGTTGTTCTTTGTCTCAACCAGAGTTATTTTACTGTCCAGGCGACAAAACCACATTTAGAATGAACAAAGAAATTGTGAAATTTGAAAGGAAAATCAGAAAAGTTATTGACTTCGGATGTGTCTACATCTTTAATACTTTGAACTCTGAGATTTGGGCCAAAACAAATACATACACAAATGAAATTGTTCTGAGCAACAAAGGAAAAGTAAATTGTTTTGCATTTTCTCAAAAATGGTTCGGACACAGTCAGAAAAATGTACGAAAATTTAAAGTTTAAAAAGAAAATTAATTTTCAGCGC
Organism: Orthonevra nobilis; assembly: GCA_963555765.1. Taxonomy (NCBI): domain Eukaryota; kingdom Metazoa; phylum Arthropoda; class Insecta; order Diptera; family Syrphidae; genus Orthonevra; species Orthonevra nobilis. Next base: position 62,806,740 of record OY743224.1, read on the forward strand.
ACTTTTTTTTAGTTTCGATGCATTCCCAATATTTCCATCAACTAAAAACAGAAACAACAAAATCTTTTTGTTAACTTGTCAGGAAAACCTCATTTGCTTTTTGTACTTTCATTCAGGTGGAATACCAAACGTTTCATAATTTCATCAACACCGTGTGAAGGTAAAGATATATGCCAACCTCATATCTGTGCAAACATTACCCGCGCTTATACCAAAAATTATACGTGCCAATTTCCAGCAAACTGCGCTACAATGATAATGCTTGATAAAACAAATTCAATGAAATAATTCATGATTTAGCAACTGGTTTCTTCGCAGCCTTTGAATATTCAATGAAAAGTTTATTCTATTATTCCCCTATTAAAAACGCCATCAGAATTTATTCAGGCAAACTTATTTAATTACCCGAGTAATCATTTGCATAACAAATATTTTGATTTAGCTTTGTTTAAGTAAAATAAAACCCTTACAAAGTTATCACAGTTTCTAGAATTATCTTCAGTAACAAATTAGAGGTCACCTACAAAGGCTGCCCATCAACAGCTAACAGGTATTTCAATATTTTCATATATAGATAAGCTTTAGCAAAGAACATTCCGAGAAAAATGTACAATTTGGTAGAATATTCTAATTTTATTTCGCACTTTGAAGGACCTCATGTACACTGCGCATCACAAGGATGATGTCATACATTTTGCTACTGGTTTTCGTCATCAATCATCGTATTCTCCTAAAAGAAAGGCTAACAGGAAATGTTCAATAGAATTCCCTAAAATCACAAATACGGTACGCCGAAAGGGTAAGGCCTCAGCCAAAAAACATAAAAGAAATATGTAAGTTATAGCTTCGATTAAGGCGTCGCTGTTCTTGAATTGTCTACTGCCCTAATAAACTTTTCGACTTTCAACAAATGTTTTCGGCAATGGATAGTTTCCATATTCCCAAAGAGAATCCTGCAACTGGCAACGTGTATTTTTTGCCAACGTTTTGAAACTCCGCAATATATTCAATTAAAACAGCCTTGTAATCCATTCAGCCTCCCTCATATTTCTCGGTCTGAGAGTCATTGCATACATCCACACTTGTTTCAAAGCCTTTTCGGAACCCATTTGTGTTTCAAATGAAATAATTGTGCCATCATCCTAATATTTCGCAGTGTATAAGTTTCTAATTGAAATTTTGGGAACCACAGCCATGGGCATATAATACACTCGTAACATATTATCCCGCGAAAATTCCAAAATGGATTTTGATATTTTTCTCCCTCCAGGTATACATTCATATTTGTCTATCCTTCCGCGGTTCGCTGTAATCGAGTTGTTAGTGCGTCTATGAAGACGATATTTTATTAAAAAAGGTTAAGTCTTGAATGAGCTTAATTGAAATCAAATATTCTATGAAAAGGAATCTTGTTTTCTTGAATAGATACAGTTTCCTTCCAGCAATTCGATATTATCAAACATATCCTCCTGAGACTTGAATCGAATTATCACGGTTCGTGAAAACATCATAACTCCTGAATACATGCAACGAAAAATAAACCAAGCAATGAAATGATTATCGAACGTGCTTGAGAACACAACATCTTGCTAACGAAGGATAATAAAACCAAATGGCAGATTTAAAATTGACTTTTTGAATTTGCAATTTTAATTTGGCTAATAGAGGGTCCTTGGTATTTTTTTTTTTTTTTTGCTGAATTGATTTGAGAGCCGGGTGAAGTGCTTGGAAGTTGGAGTACATGTGTTCTGCCGTGAATGATGTCTCTTATTTTGAATTTAATTTGATTTCGAAGTCGTAAGTGATGCTTGAGTGTGCCTTGTGTGATCGGAATTGAGAACTCCAACCAATTTGTTCGAGGATTTTCTTCTGTTATTGAGTTAAAATTGCTGCATGAATAAATATGTGTTGAAGGTTTGAATGTTTTCTTAAAATATGAAATAAACAGGTTGAAATTAGCAGCAAAAATAATTTCTTGGGGCAACATTTTCTGTTGAATCAAGCGTTACAAACTTTTCCTATCTTTAAAAAACATTTCTATTTCGTTTTTCGATCGTGCGTTCCACGGTTTACTGTTTAATCCGATGGGTTCCTTTTTTAAGCAGTGTTTGGCCAGTTTAGAATTCTAGGGACTAAAATCGAAATAATATTTTCACATACGAATTGACTGAATATTGGTTCTGAATGATAAAATGACTTAAATATGAGCAACGTAGAAGATGAACTTTTAAGGAGTTAACTTTTAATCCACACCTTTCGCTATTTGTTTTAAACGATTTACAGTTTGTTTAAACGATTGACTTGAAATTTCAGTTTCTTCAACCGTTTCTTTAATAACTTCACGACGACCCAGCTGACTTTAGTCAATTATATGCAGCAGAAGTCAAATGGTTTGAACTGCAAATCAAGTCCACTGCCGTGCTCTCGGCCAATCAGAGCTGTTTGACTAGTAAGCGCCTAGGATTCTGAACGGGCCATTCTTTTCGGAGGATTGGGTCAAAAAAAAACCGACAGTAGTTATTGCACCGATTGAACTCAGTTTTTTTTTTTGTTTTAGGCAATTTGTCGCATGATCACCTTTACCTCTAGGAGTTCTCTGTTTCTCTTAAGTCACCTATGTCTGTCCACTTCTTCAATGTGTCATCTAATTACGCTGCGCATCCCAGTAGTGTAGAGTTAACCTTTTCGCGACCTATTGTCATAAAAACAGGGTTTATTTGCTCAATGTATATACCCTTAGAGAACGACGGGATGAGGCTGTTATACACTTTATACATCAGTTGTTAACTGGGTCCATATATTTGCCTTATCCTCGATATTCCGTAATCTTATGTCTTCGAAATTCCGTAATCTTATATTTTTGTCAAGTATTTTTTCTATTAGTTTCCACTCGAATAACTACACATCCTAGAGGTACGCAAAATGTTGAAAACATAAATCGAGAAGTGAATTTGAATAATTACTTGAAACGGCGACCGCAGGCTTTAGTTTTGGTAAACATTTGATCAGAACAGTCTATTCGGTCAACACTCAGAGCTTGCATTGTCTTCCTAAGCAGGATTAAAAAAAAACATTACTTAAGCTGTTGTCCAAAGAGTCGAAAGATTTATTTAAGAGAAATCCTTTACGTAAACATTTTTGTTTTCATAAAACATTTGCTTCAATGGTCTTTAGTGGCGAAGATATTGCATTTATCTTTGCATTAAACCGAGAAGGTGTTATTAATAAGGATATATAGTGTCGCGAACCGCGTTTTTTTTCCTTTTTGAGAGCCTTTAAAAGTATTAGCTACTCTAAACAGGGAGATGACCATGTACTTTCTTTGCTTGCAAACCTTTGATGTCCTTTGTGTTTTTTGTTCAGCTCGTTATTTAAAAAAAAACTTGCTTGTTCCTGTGAAGTTTTTCAAAATTTTGTTTTGTTTTCGATGATCGAACCGACTTATGTTTTTATTCTTATTTAAAAACTAATATGTGATTAAATGATTTCATCGAAATGTTATTTTAAATTTTTTTATTTATCCTTACGGACCCGACATATGTTGTCATGTCCGAACGATGGCTTGTCTGCTAATTCAGCAAAGTTGTTTCAATATTCGATTTTTTGATTAACAATATACTGAGTTATACATTGACCTTTACATTTTACTTTCAATGAACCGTTTAACACCCCATACATATAAATCCGATTTCCATTATTACAAAATAAACATGAATAATTTTCTAGATTTATTTTAAGTTAAACAACAATAACATCTTCCATATTCATTCACATTAATTTTCTACAAATGCAGTGATATTTTATCTACTAGAAATAACAAATAATTATTTGCTTAGCAACCTAAACGAATAATATAATTTGTTTCAAAATTTCATATATTAAATAGATATCCTCGCTTTCTCGGAATATTATTATGAATTATTCCCAGAAGGTTAATTATTGTCTTCTCATAAAGTTTATGGGTCCATTATTCATGAAAAACATTGTTGAGCGAATCTAAGCCATCCGAGGTCCCGCAGAAATACATACATTTCATTTCATTCAAATTGGTGGAGCCATTTAGAAGGAGTTCAGAGACTTACACACGTACAAAAAATTTAATGTATAAAGATTGCTAACATTGGTGTGGAATAAGTTCAACACTAATAGTAATGAGGTTAAATGTATGAGTGACACTGCTTTTTGAGCGCCAAGTTGTAATCTTGGAGTATTTCTTGAACTTGACTTGTATCTAGTTTTAAATCCGATGCAGTCGCCATTCGGCTCTATCACTGAAGTCGATTTACTCTTCAGTCAGAGTTTGTTCTTATTGTTGCTTTGGTTGCTCATTTGATAGCAGACCTTTTTAAAGGGGTTGATCTTTATACCAAATTTTTCGTTTCAAAAACGATACAGTAACAAGTGGGGGGGGGGGGCTTCACCACAAACGGTGCTACAGAACCATTCGTGTGCGTATTCGACCCCTGTACTGATACAACAACTAATCATATCTATGACTTTATTGATAACAAGGACACGGGTTTCTAAGTAACACCAATAAAAAAATATGGGTAGCCTTAAACACTGTGGTGTACATTTGGTACCGCAACTACAAATGTGTTCCAAGTTCATTGCACTCAACTAGAGTAAAAATGGGAAAGGGATAAATATGTTTCCAAATAAGCTAGTCAGCGAGTATGCAGAAATAGCCTGGCCAACTGTCACATCTCTTATGGGAAGAAAGAGCTTACAGCAACATTCCCCGAACACTTCAGGCACCATTAAAAATACCAGGAAGTTGCTGATAAAGTGAGATTATGTAAATATATTTGCTTTTCATTTATTATTATTTGTATTGTTATATTAATCAAATATAAGATATATACTCACCCATTCTTCTGCCACATCATGCAAAAAAAACCTCTTTCCAGATTAGTGAGTCTTCGCCCATTGTAGTCGATTAACATTGACTTTATACCCACCAGTGTTGCAGAAAATTTTGATAACAAGGAAAGCTCTCACAACAATCTTCTCCTTGGTTCTCTTGTAGTTACGTCCCTGAACAAGCCACAAACGATCATGTGAACTTCGATTGGAAATACCGCCTCTTAAGATATTCAATTGCATTGCATCTTTCGCTAAAGACAACAATCACATTTGCCAGCATAATGACGCTCCAACACCAAACAAAACACAATAAAAGATGCATTTCGAGTGGAAAGCTTTAATAAAACATCCCTTAATCTCATATCATTCAGGTCCTTTGACAATGAGGGTGTACCTCACGATGCATCCTTCGAATAGAAACACAAAAAAAAAAATAGCAACATTCTGCATACACTGAAAGAAAACTTTTACCAAACATTTTTCACTAAAATATGAATGAAAAGAGCTGCTGCGGATAAGAGGGACTTGTTCCCGTACTTTTCTCCCTTTTGGCCTTTCTTAGTTCCTAGAGTCCCTTTTGTGCTGTTGTTTATAAGTGTTTCATTTTTTCCTGATATTTTTTTTCTGTTGATATAATAACACAGAATAACGAGAAAGAATTTTGAAGTCGATTATTTCGCCTGAGTGCTGGTCTGGAGGAGCTATTGATTGTTATGGAGCTTTGGTAGCGCTCTAGGGATACAGAAGGAGGTGCTGCCATAAAGGCGTTTAAAGCTAACCATCAGTTGAAGACACTTGAGAAAGCATTGTGTACTAAACTTTCGAGGTGAACTTTTGGCGAGCTGTGCATTTTTTGTTACAGGAAATGTCTTTCTCGAACAGAAGGATCTCAAATTTGCAAGTTCGAAGGGGTTCTTCATGTGGAGGCGAGTGTGTTTGCATTCGTCTAATGGCATACTTTGGGTTTTAACAGTTGTATTTTTTTTTATTCTTAAGAAGCATCATTTTGATAACGTCTGAACATGAAATGACTTTAAGGGAATGTTTTGAAAAAAACATTACAATAATTGAGAGAGAATATGTGAGTATGTTCATGATAGTCGGAAGAAGTAAAATTAATACGTTACAAGGAAAAGCTTTGCATGGTAAATTTTCCTTTGATTTTGAGTTTCCGTTTGGTTTTGCGTGCATTAATGTAAACAAAGCCTACTTCTTGCATTGCGTAGTTAAGAGTGCTGGTAATGGTCGATGGTTGTTGGCCAAAGGAATAGCTGTTCCAAAAACTAGTTCTGTTTATTTAAATTCAAAAGTAAATTTAAATTGGCGCCCAACGTTGTGGGCTGTGCAGCAAGAAAAAAAAATGTTGCCTCTTCCTTCTAAAAAAAAAAAAAAAAAAATAAATTTGTGACAAAACAACAAAGATACGGTTTTCGGACTTTCGCCTTTACTTTGGCTAAAAGAAATTATTTCTCGTCAAATTTTATTATTCTAGGTCTACGGAAAGTACCGAATAGATTTTTTAACCCACTTGTGTATCAAATTACACGGACAGCCGTATCTTTCGACTACGCCGACTTAGAACCTTGATTTTAACAGCTGAAAGGGACGGAATCATAAGTATTTGGTATTAAATAGCTCGAACTTGATACCTTTAAGCATTCCTGAGGAAAAAAGGTTTGACAGGCAGATAACGACGTCATCGTATAAAGTTCCGCTTTTATTTTTTTAGGTACCTTAAAAATGCAGTGTATAACTAATCAAAACTTATTATATTTATAATATATATAATTATGTATATATATACAACTATTTCTCGCGTATATGTAAACATATACGCAACCCAATCATTTGAATTTCGCGCTAAGGTTATGAATTTTAACATTCGCTAGCAACACACCAATGTGCGCAATGAGGGTAACCAAACCATATGACCAGATACCCAGCATGGGATGTGGCTTATACTCATAAAAACTGATAATGATGCGCGATTACAGCCAGTCCTACAGATGCCAGACGGGAAAATAAGAAGCGAAGAATCGACCAAATAAAACAAACGTACCTCTCATCTTATGCTTCAATTGCTTTCCAACTGAATTCTGAAGTAAACATGATTAAGAGATAATAAAGGAAATGTGGAAATGGGGCAGTACGGAATAATAAAGTCATGTAAAACTTTTAATGTTCAATTTCTATTTATACCCAGAATATATCAAATATAAGCAATGATAAAAGAGTCAAAAAGAGGACAAACTTTTTTAGAACGTTAACTCTAACACTGGTAACTGTTTCCTTCAGGAAGACGGTTCACATACATATATAGTACATTCTATAAGGAATCGTCTTATTCTTTTGTTTTGAGTTTTCCAACGACCAGACCTTTTTACCTAAATGTTGCATAAGCTCCCTCAATATATGTTTTTTAAGAGGGGATTCATTTTGCTCATCCCCAAGGGTGCCAACAGAGCCCTATTACTCCGCTGTCCGTCAGTCCAGGGCTATATCTTCTGAACCTTAATAAGTAGACCACCTTTCGCTTCAACAACAAATAATAAAAAAAAGTATTGATTGGGCCCTCATAGAAAAAACGTGTTTCTTAAAAATCCCAATTCAATATAACGCCTGACATAGGCTAAGAAAATTTAGACTACTTTTGCTTATTAAATTTAACGTCTTATTTTCAGGCACAACAAATGCGAGTGTAGATAAATTTCCTCAAGCCTCGGCGGAAATTAGGAAAGGATGCTTGAAACAATGTCATTTAATGACCCTTCGTTTTTCTATACTCAATAATTAATTTTACTTAAATATTCTTCTTAATAATTTCTTACTTAATAATTTCTTGCTTAAAGTCAGCGCATGACTTGTAATTTCAATTCACGTCAAATTCCATTGCAGAGCACTCCAGAATGCGAACTTAGAAGACACATCGGTAACTACGCCTTCAGTTAATTGATCTTTAATCTCTTAACCAATTTTGAGATAATCTAAAATAAAGAACATTAAATTACTTAAAATATCATCTGATGCAAATAGCTGTCTTCCTTTGTTATTGTTTAAGAAATTCAAAACAAATCGACACCGTACTCGACATTCTAAGCTTTTCTGAAGCTGACACATATCATATTTGTCTGCTTACCTCTTATCATGGACTCATCTTTAGTCGGCAGAATACTAAAACAAAGCAAGTCTTCGCCTTCGTCTTTGCTTTGTTCCATCAGTGCCAGTCGAAAGTCATCAGTCTGAGATTTCAAATGGCATCCGAAGATGCCGTCATTCTCATTCCTAAAATATACCTTATTTGTGTGTATTCTCTGAATAACTTGGTAAGGATTCATTCAGCTCGCGTGCTGAGTGCATGTCCCGCTGACAGAACCCAAACCCAGGTGCAATGACGTCCACATTCGTTATATCAAACTGAAGTTTTGTTTTTGTTTCATTGTAGGCACCTAGCAACCTCATCCCTTGCAGAAATCATCTCCATTTTGCTTGGCTGTCATTCATTTCTTCTCTTCACATTTACACCCACATCCCGCACTTATGCCTTCGAGTTTTATTATTGTGTGTCTCGTCGTTGTCGTTGGATACCACACCACCCACCACACCACTGAAGGCGTCAGGGTGGCAATGTTTGTGGTAGGTTTCTTTCCATTTGCCTCATCCCATCTTATGCAAAGAATAGAAACATTGAAGTGGAAAAATGTCCTTGGTTACCAAGCAAACTCAATAATGGAACAAGAGAGACTGAGAAATCCCACGTCCACAATATGCGATATACACTCAGAGAGGTGCGTAGTTTTGCTTTTAACATTCCTGCCAGTGGAAATGGTAAAAAAGGTGAAAATGAAAACGTGCATGCCATTAGCATGTGGTAAAAGGATAATAAAAGGAATATACATACATATAAGAACGGAGTGGGGGAAAAAAGCCAACAAAAAAAATATAAAAGAGAAAAACATTCTCACAACAATGAGTGAGGCAGAGTGTCACCTAATTTCTTACATCCCGACAATGTCCGGCTTTGATGCCGGCAAACGAGCAGAAATATCCGGCTTCTTTGCATACAGATTTCATTGGTTTCCAGGTCTGTATGTGGCTATTTCCTTTTATGGTGATTATTTAATGGTTAAATGGTTGAGAATCTGCATAATGCTTGAATAAGGGGAAGAATAGCTGCCCCGACCCAGTGGCTTAAGTTTTGTTAAACATTATTCTCATGTGGCGGGGGTGCATTTGAATTTAAATTTAAAATTTCATTATGTATCGTCGTCGTTATATATGTAGTGCGATTCCGGAGTGGAACTCCATTTTTTATTATGCAGTCTTTGGTACTAAGAATTGGATGGTTTTGTGGAAGGAGAAAGGAAGACATGAAATTTATTCAGCCATGCTGGTGTTTCGGTTGGCGGTGACAACAACTGAAGGAGCTGCCTACTCTTTTAAGGTGGTTATTATTTCACAGTATTTTATTCGAAATTAGTTGGTGTACTATAAAGTTGTGTTTTTAAAAGCCGAGCCAATGTTATCATTTTCGCAAACAAGGCAGACCTTGTTGATACGTCCAAAAAAAAGATCTGAAAAATGTTGATTTAAAAAAATGAAATGGCGAAAGTTGTTAATCGCCAAAAAATTCATTCAAGTTATCGGCTATAAGAAAAAATTCAAAAAAACTTCATCCATCCGTAGGACAATTATATATAGAATAAGTAGTTGTCAAACAATTATAATGGTAATATTAGTGTTAGAGAAGGTCAGTTCATCTCAGCACCTACAAAAATCAGCACCGAGGCAACGTCCTTCGTTCTTCATATTACAGCACATTGAATTCTCATATTCACTTTATTTCCTCACATCTACACTTGTGTTTTTATCACGCCAATAATTCTTACTTTGTTTGTTCTAAATACTTACGCCGAGTTATGAATTTAAATAATCGTACCTTTCGATAATTCTGTTTTATCAATTTTGTTCATTTTGTTCATTTTGTACTCATAGATTTTTGGATATAAATAGACTACAAAAAAATTATTTCGTCACTTATTTGGCGACAACAAGACATATTCTGCGTTTTATTTTCAAGTGAGGCAAAGGCGTTATTCTGGTTCAGTACTTGTAATAACATTAATAGTCACGGTGACGAACTGTTGTCTTTTAGCCCAGATTAAATACAAAGAATTAATTGTATTCAATATGTATATATAAATTAGCACTACCTGCCTTCATTTATGCATAAGCTTCGGCTCTATTCAAAGCTTTTCATAGCTTTAAATAACAGTTCGACTTGTCTAAAATTTTCAAAGAATACTTTTGAAATGTTCCACTTTTTGGAAAAATAAAAAAAACAACGTTTTTTTTCAAAATTCTAACTGGGTCAGCCCCGTTTAGTTGTTGTAATCTTTGGCGCGATAAGGCTCTCGGACTAAGATGCACATTTTCGGCATCAACGCAAAGGACACGATTAAGGGAACATGTTTGGTAATCAATTAGCCAAGCAATCTCATGAAATTTAGAAAACTCCAGTTGGTGCATTTTTCCGATCTAAATTTATTTTCCAAATCCGTACTGATTCTTCAAAATTGTTAAATTAATAATTCATATTTTAAGCTACGCTAAATAGCAAATGAAATATATATGTATAAGGAATAATTCCAATTCAAAATTTTTACATATTTATTGGAGTGTTCGAAGAAACTCTTAAAAATAAAAAAATCGGCCAAGTGCGCGTCGAACTTGCAAAATAAAAAAATGTAGGAACAATATAAGCCTGCTCTTAGAAAATATGTTTGACAATATTATGATATAATATGCCAAGCTGTTTGAAAAATTTTGTCCCCTTCACATACATAGAGATAAGCCGCAGTCATTGCGGTAACTACAATTATGTTTATAATGACTATTTAAATTTAGGTTTTGATTCCCTTGCAAGTAGTTGCGAGTTCGAAAATATGCGGTTTCAATTGCTGTTTCTTTTGATTTCTTTAACTTAGATAGATTGATTTTGTTACAGCTATAAGGTATTATAGACCTGATTATTTGATATAAATTTCAATTTTATACCTCAACGCGTTCATTAGGAAAGGGGTGGTGAGTAGATTTTGATTCCCTTGCGAGTGTCAAAAATTTGCGGCATAAACGGCTGAATCTTTTGATTGCATCGGTTTAGAAGTTTGATTTTTTCACAACCTTAAGGGACAATAGACCTGAGAAGACCTCCATGCTTTCCTGAGAAAAAGGGTCTTGACAAACAGACGGACGGACAACAAAGTGATCTTATAAGGGTTCCGTTTTTTTCTTTCGAGGTACGGAACCCTAAAAAGTGAAAAAGAAGAAATTCGCCTAAGCTTAAAACTTTTGCTAGTATTCAACCAGCAACATGGACAAAGATAAAGACATATTTTCTTAGAAATTCTCAATATTGTACTTTTACCAGATTTTACTTTTCGGCTAAAAAATGGTAGTTGTCTTAAAAGTCTGATGGAATTTGGAAGTTTCTGTAAGACAGAAGGAGCTATAGTGAAGAACATTTTGTAATAAATTTGTCTTTTAGACGGTTATCAACAAAATTGTTAGAGCTTATATGTTAATCATGTAAACCAATGGATAATAATTTCAACTCCTTATGAAAATAACTCAAGAAACTTTAAGTAGGTAGTTTTACAAGGCGAATAACTAGGCTGACGACGGTTTTTTTTTTTACAAACAATAGTCACAATATGGTTTTTTAAAACAAACAAAAACAAGGTTCGCAAACGGTAAGATAAAATAAAAAATAAAAATAAAACCCAGTTAATGTTGATTTACAGATCGGTTTGGTTCAATTGACCATCCACGACTATCTCAAGATATTTAAAACAATCTACAAAATCAAATTGATAACAATAGTTTGATCACAATTCATTTAGAACTAAGATGGAAACTATCATCATTTAAATCCAATTTTAATTTAGATCAAACTAAAAAATAATTGCAATCAGGCAATGTATAAACTTCTCTCAACCTTAAATACGTTGCTTTTGTTTTATTGCTTAGTAGCATTTTGTTAATCGAGAACCAAAGCAAACTTTTAAAATATCTCAAGCCCTTTTTATATCAGCAACTAGATTCGCTATTCGCAGTAATCCATATCATCGAGAAACTGAAAATAATATGGGACCCAGGTCCGAATCTTGGGTCAAATGCCTTAGCTTAATCAATAAAGAGTAATGAGTACGCCAATTACAGTACTAAACTTTTGAAATGCATGTTCAGCAAACTTTCTTTATTCATATACTTTATCCTCCTTTTCATGGCTTTTTTAAACATTTTTGCACAAACATGTAAGGCCCAATGCACACGGAGCAATTGGCGACTCGAGTTACAATTCATGTGCGAACTCATCGGTTACTTGACTTGACACAACTCAAAATCTCTAGTTCGTTCAGTGTGGTCATCGACATGGAACCCGAGCATGAAATGTCTTCGAAAGAATCCAGCGACGAGGAAACCGTAATGTCTTATTTCTATCTCAGGAGGAGGAGAAGAATAGTTAAAAAGTGTTTGAGTACACCCATACCTTGAAAACAATTTTCAGAACCGTTTGTTTGTTGCTGCTAAAAAGTTAGATTTTCCTGATTCAAAAGGTGGTATCCCCTGTTATCCAGAAGCAAAACACCAGAATGAGGAAGTTTCATTTTGCTTCGAATAGCCGAGAAAGTGATAATTGTACAAAATAGGATAGCCACTGGTTCGTCTGTTGTTCGCTCATTTCGAGCAACTAGAAACTGAAATCAATAGGCAACCCGACATGTAAGCCAACAGACGACTGGTTACAAACTGTTTTTTGTGAATCGCAAACGAGTTTTCAACCAACAACGTTTTGAGCAGCTTCCCATTTGATTACACAGGGTACGGACTCAAAGCAGTTGCCAACTTGCGTCGCTGATCATTTTTTTTGTCCAATTACAGTGTGTATTGGGCCTAAGTGCAACATCGGTCTATAGTTGCTCATATCTCTGGGCTTAGATTACTGGTGGTGAGGAATAATTTCAGGAGACTTAAGTTCACAAAGAAAAGAACCCCCCAAAAAAATTTGTTTAAAATATGTCCAAGTATGTTCATCTACAATAAAATAAATAACCTTTTTAAAGAGCGCTTAGTTTAAGTACCATTTGATGTTATAGAATTTTAATTTTTGAGGGAATTAATATGTCTAAGCATTTCGGCTGAAGTTCATAAAACAGACTTTTATCTGAAGCCTCATCACAGCATAGCATACACTTTGAAGGTGTCATCTATTTGGTCTATGAGGAAGTTTTTTTTTTCTTCAGCTATGACAAAAGTCGAATTAAATCCTCCTTAATCAATTCTTCAGGCCTTTATATTTTAAAAGTCAAGCTTTTGAAGTTCTATTCACCCATCTAACATTTACAAAACTTGTTAAAAACCCCTATCCCACTATATATATCCTTTTTATCTTTAAATCCATTTCTTTCTGCTTTCTGCTGTTACGTGCGTTATCGTGAATCCTTCTTCGTTGTTTTATCCCTTGCACATTACCTGCAATCCTTTTAGCCAATTCTACACAAGCAGAAATTTATGCAATAATAAATACATACATACGACTGCTTAGGAGTCTTTACATAAACATTCGACTAGTAATCTACTTACACGCTTATTGTTCTCCTAAAACCCAGTAATCCGCATGTGAATACATAAACACACGTGTACGAGTATATGTAGCGTCTAAAGATAAACAGCAACCTGTTCCCCATTGCCATGCCAGTGCTAATTTGGCGTTCGCAATACACCAGGATGTTATCCAATGGGCAGATGTAAGTAGTGAGGTATAAAAAGGACTCCATATAATCTCCATGTACATTTCCATAGATTTGTGCATTGAGATCCATTTCAGTTTTTATTGTTCTCCCAAGGACTTTTGCTACACACAACCAAAAGCAGGGACAAAGGCGAAGAACCAAATGGTATTCGAGGAACAACTTGAAATTGGATTTTTATTGGCTTAATTGCATTGCTTTATACTGTATATCCAAACAGGACTTTTTTCTTTCATGCCATTTCTAATGATATCAAGTGCAGGAAAATGTTCGGCCAACTGCACAAAGTGCACACAACTGAGCTAAGGTCAACGATAGAAAAAAAAAAATTAGCAGGCGGAAGGTGAAACGAAGCAATTCTTATTCAACTTAAAAAGGAAATCCATTGATGCTCCGCTCCGGTCATCCACTTGAGTAAACTCCATTATGGCAGAATTAATTAGAAAATTCACTTGCATTTCAAATTGAATAAGATGAAGTATCTGTTCCTTTCATTATTGGCTGCATTCCAGATCAACATTTTTTTTTTTTTGTTTTTTGCTTGTTTGCTTGGTTTGAAGTTTATGCTTGAAAGTTTTTGGTTTTTGACTTGTGTGCAACAAAATATCGAGCCATTTCTGGGTTTGTTCTGCTAAAAAGGATAAATTGAATGTTACAGAGGGAATCATTTGATCTGGAAGGTATTCCCTTTGATTTGACTTAAAGATAGGAATCCTTTTGTAATAATGGGTAGCCTATGCGGTTTTCTGATGTTTAGCAATAATAAGTACAAAGCTTGCTAGAATGTAAACTCTACAATATACAAGTTTAGTTAATCGAATTTATTTGAAAGGCTTCCAACCTATTGCAATTTCAAAAACTTTATATGCAGATGTTAAATTTGTTAAAGAAGAGTGTTTCATATTAAAAGGCTAGACCTGAGTATTTGTACATTACTTAAAAAGTGCAGAGAAAGCACTTCTTAAAGGAAACTCTCTTAAAACAGCGAGGACACGAGGTAGGTTAATTCAACCCAATCGCAGCTATAAGGAAACATTTTTTTTTTTATTTTTACTTTATGTTGTTTTTAATATTTACTGTTATAGCTGGAATAGTAGTTCAATTTCTGTGAAAACTGCAAGTGTCTAACAATTACGGCCTGATATACAGCGATGTGATAGACGGTCGGACAAACAGCGGAGGTTTAGTAATAGACTCCCGTTGGCATTCCTTGGGTAAGGAATGTGTCTTTGGAGAAAATTCACAGCTAGCAAGTCTTACCCTATAGGTGAGCGCAGCAGCAAAGGCTACAAACGGTCCTTTAAATATTCATGGCCGATGCATTCAGGTTTTGATCGGGCTCAGGGAAATATAATTGACTGTCACTTGAAGATCAGTTTTTTTTTCTACGAGTAGACGGTTTTTGAACTTCGGCGAGATAAATAAAGCTAATTTTATTATCTGTATCTGTAAACCAGACAACTGTCTCATAGGTTGCAATGCGTTTTTTTTTAAACACATTTAAGTCGTACTTTAAACTTTTCTAGCAAAGTTTAGAGTCGAAAATGATAGCGAGTCAAGAGGCTGCGAGTGCATTCTAATCGTTCGACGAAATTTTCAAGTGATCAGGCTAACTTTTTGCCAACTTCTCGGAGGTTTGGTGTACGGTAAAAATTAACACAGGAGGCAAGATAACTCCACATTAGGAGGCAATATTATTCCCACTTAGAGGCGGGGCACACTTGGTTTTAACCTTCCTTGTCGAGCCGTTTCCAATCACGATGCAGTTTCAAAAATCGGACCCTTTATATGAATATCAAGCTGGATCTTTCGAAGAGTAAGCACTTTCAGTAAGGCGCTGGTAGCTTCCGGTTAAAGGTCTCTTGGACTATTTGTGTATACAGTGAATTTTCTTTCAAATGGTTTCGGAATCGCCCTCGCGGTAAATCAATTGTCAGATCAGCGATGGATTGATATTCATCAAACTTCTTAGGATTAAAGTTCAGGTGTGACATATGCTAACCAGAGCTATCCTTAAATCACAAATCTTTTTCTCCCTCTAACTATGAACCCATTACGTTTTAAGGTAATGGAATTACCTAAAGGTATTGGATAAATCGTCAGCTTATTAAAAACATTGAAACGCGGAAATTTCTTAATAACCGGCAGTATAGTTTTCATAGATCCAGTGATGATTTGATTGAGCTGCTCTCAACATCATCAACATCAAGTGAAAGTAAGATTGTTGCGCTTGATATTTGAAAAGCACAGGTTTTGGTATCGTGCTCTTTTGTCGAACATGTCTGCATTTCGAGCCGACGGAACTGTTTTTATATAAAGTAAAAACTAGCTTTCGTTACAATCCAATGTTGGAAGTTTTCAAGTCTACAATTCTCCATATAAATGCTAGTGTGCCTCAGGGCTCCATTTTGTCTCGTACTTCCTTTTTAAGTTGCAGAAATGCTCACTTGTCTGCTTAATCTTTTTCAATTTATGCTTTCGCTGATGACAATGTCCACGATCTTCATCTGGCGCTTTCATCGTAGAAGCTAATTGATTTTTTGATTTTCCGGGATATGTTTTAAATAACAAACTCGGTTGGAATGAGTTCGGATGTTAGAGTTCAAAATCGAGCGATTAAGGTTTTAATGAGACCTAAAAATTGCCAAGTTGATTGCTTTTGCTTGTTATAAAAGATGTCATATTTACAAATGTAGCGGAGCTCAACAAAATATACTTGGAACAAGGCCATTGTACCGTGGGTAATACGAAACCCTTTGCATGCGCATCCAACTCGCTCGTAGTCATATTAATGGTGTTCCAGTTGAATAGCCAACTTTCACTTTCACTTTTTCACCGTATAACCAAACCACGTAAGGAAGGCCCCAAAACCCAATTTTGTGCGTGCAGAGATTCTTTCTTTAATTGAATCATAAGAATGCGATGTGAACTCCCACCCTTCGTGTTTCGACCCCATTACAACTTCAGACAATTCGGGAACAATGTGCATCGATACAACTCCTTTTTTTCTTCCTGATTTATTCCACTCGCTTAATGTTAGTTAGTAGTGAAAGGGTATTCGAAAATCCTTGAACGCATGAAACAAGTTTCTTTTTGCTCCTGATTTAAAGCACTTCTACTGAAGATCGCTGTCAAATCATTTGTATCACATTCAAACGTTTATGTTTAAAGCTCCAATAAAATATTTTTGAAATTTTTGAACAAGCCTGTTCCTCTTCTCCTATTAAATGAAGTTTTGTCATTATATTGGTTGAGTAATTGAACAAAGTACTTGAGAAACCCAAATTAAGGTTATAAAAAAGTACTGTTCATTGAAAGACAGTCCAACATATAAAATATTTTATTTGCTCAAAAAGCTTTCCGTCGATTCTTATTCTGTGTAATCCAAATGTATCCCACTCTGACAATCCAAATTAATTTGGATTTCGGAAATAAACAAAACCAAAAAAACCGAATCATTATGAAGAATAGAAATACCCTCTGTCTATCCGTCTGAACGGGCAATTAAAATAATCCTTCTTGGCAATATTAACTGCTCATTCTGCTAGACTCGAATTTTATTCATCACCTTAATTGGCACATGGCAATTATATTTAATGCCACAATTAAGTATAGTTCTGTACTAAAAGATATTGTTTTCCATTTTTTTTTTTTGCTGAGGGTCCTTAAGATTGTAAATTAAAATCCCTAGAAATGACCCGTAATTTACCTAATGACGAAACTGTTTATGCACATTAAATCGTTTTAAATAAATGTACCTCAAACCCCCCACTGTAGAGTTTCTGCATGAGAACAGAAAAAAAGCAAGGCAAATAAGCAACAAACTTCCTCTTTCATGCGTACTTGACAACTTTCTTTTACTCCCCCGAACAAGGATTCAATGAATAACTTAAATGAGGGAATGCTATCAAAACACAACAGCGAAAAAAGAGAAAAAAAAGAAAAGAAAAAAACGGTACTCAGACGGAAACAATACCAAAGATTTCCGAATCGCATCCACCTCGGTTGGTCTCTAACGTCGGTCGTAAGCTAGTGCCATTCTACCTGCTCAGTACATTTTTGAGTGGTTGTGCCTATGCAGGTTGTTTTCCACTTTAACAAAAGGAAACATCCTGTTCCTTAGAAAGTACGATGACTGTAAGAATGAGAATCCGAATCCGAATATAAAAAAATAAAATCTGCGACGAATACCCCTCGTTGAATGCATTCCTAGTTGACAAGGATGAAAAAGAGGGTACGCGAAAAATCTTAAGAGGAAAATAACTCGCTCGTTTTGTGTAGAACGCAAAAGCGGTTATCCTCTTGTGGAAAATGCATCTAATAAGTGTGCCCAAGTTTCAACCCTTTTCATAGCATAGATATGTATGTGTCGACAACTACAACTTCCATTTTATTGTAATCAGCATAATTCGCGTAAAATACATTTTCAAGTAGAATAGTTGGATTGTACTGTGCACTATGCCTGGTGGCAGGATGCATCCTAGAGCAGTACTTATGCAGAAACTACATCATCACGAGCACGCGATACCGAAAGGAAAGAAAAGGAAGCTCTTTAAGTTGTGTATCTGTTTCGACTTAGAAATGAAAGAAAGCACAAGGATGCTGCCTTCTTCCTCACGTAGACTATGAAAATGCAGTGCATAGCGTCAACACCCAGAGTAATTATCTCGAAAGGAAAATAACATGCAACATGGGTATTCCATTATAGCGTATTCCATGGCTTTCAGTGCTCGCGTATTAGATATCCTCTTCCATTACTACAAAAATGTTTTATGTGTTTTTATGGAAGTATCTAATGCTCGCGTATGTTGTTGCAATTTCCTTGGTTTTTATTGTTTTCCTTTTTAGTTTGGGTGTGCGGCTTTTGTCATTGGTTCGTTTCGTCCTTATTCCGGGAAATGGAACTCTGCAGTTTATCTAGAATTCGGAAACTTAAGTTTTCCATCTTCAGATAAATTATGTACAAAGATATGTATGAGTTGAAGCAGTTTCAGTGTATCGTTGCGTAGTTTCGACTTCGATAACTTCAAATACACTCGATTGCTTCGCACGGTGTATTCAGAATTTTGGAACGAAGGAACCAGGACTTGAAATTTAAGAAAGTTTGGCCCACTTCGTAGATTTTTTACACATAGTTTTAAAAAAAAACTGATTTTGAACAAATTGCAAATCAAATATTATTTGTTAATCTTGCAGATTCTTGACCGTAAATATTTAAAACTAGCGGGTACCCGCGACTTCGTCTGCATAGATAGTACTACTTCTGCAAACAATGTTGTGTGCAAGGTAATTTTTATCTACATAAAGTTTCCGACGAAAAGCAAAATAAATTTGATAACAGCACATATTTTGACAAAAACGATTTTCATATCAATTTACTGTAAATACATTCCTGCACTGGTAAACATCAAAATATCTTTGTAACTACCCTGACATTCCATTCTAAATACTGGTGATAGAAAATTTGAAATCCGATGAGTTGTTTCGAAGATAACCTCCCACATACAAACTTAAAAACTTTACCTTTAGAGTAGAAAAACCAACAAGCTTTTAACAAGCGTAGATGCATACTAATCGCTTCGAATGCTTACAATTTACCACACACAGTCATTCAGCGAGCGAAACGCCACATATTGAAACCTTGTTAGGGTATAAGCCTTTGAATGCCTACCATAGCAGACAAATGAAAGCGAATCAATCACAAAATATATTCTCGAAATTTAGAAAGCATATCCACAGGAAACTATTCCATAAAGCCTCTAAATTCAAATGTGAAATACGTATCCTTTTCCTTTCGATGGCGCGCGTAAGCCGATACAACAACCACTACAACAACGCCAACCATTAGTCAGTCTACTATCGCAGGTCAACCAATCCAGTGATAGTGCCACTAACTTCATCCTAATGGCAAATGGTGACTGGACGAGATTCGAAAAACTTGACCACTCTGGGAATCGAACCTGGGACCTATCAATTGAATCAATTGAAAGGCATGCGCTGTACCAGCTAATTTGTTTGTCCAATCGTTTCTGGTCAAGTGGGTTTCAAGTCCCTTGACAGGAATTAAGACTATATTTCATACTTCCTTTCTGTCCAGTGCTAGTCGCTGTTTCGTGATACCTTTGATTGCCGCCGGATTGTCTGAGCAGATTAATAATGCTGTTTTTTTTTTATAATTTGCTCGCTCTCATGAAATTATGACTGCCATTATTACCGATTTTACACAGAGCAAGCGAAAGATTGTACAGTGGCTTTAAACTCAGATATGCTCTAGTTTCAATTGCTCCATGAGTGGAGTCCGAATTTAGATGGAGATTTTTATATTGACTTATTTGCAGTCGCTTAATTCACAGTATATTATTCGAAACTATTAGATGTAGCAAGAAGTGGTGTTTCTGGAAGATTGGTTCATCACAATGCTGTCGGCATTATGCTTCGTTATGATCGTCCAGAATTCTTTCGCTTTTTTTTTATAAAAAGATTCGCTGCAATCTGGTTTTGAAGTCTCTCTTGAACTCTACGATATTTTAAATAAATTTTGAATATTTTTTCAGTTCGAAATTTAAGCCATTTATAAAACTTTAATTTGTATTTATTGTTCTTAAACAAATATTAATTGATTTTTCTTTTTTTGTTTACAGAAATTCAACACGAATGAGCAACATGCAAACTCGCTGAAATTCATCCTCGAAACATTCCAATTTAAGCCCCTCCGTTTTTGTGTTCTCTATTTTCATTTTGGATCAACCTTCTAATAATTGTTTTGTACCGTTTTTAACCTTTTACAACACAAATATTTTGTTTCTTCTTTTGGTTTTTTAACTTCGCCCAAAAACAAAAAAGAAACGCACGCCGAAGTAATTAAATAAAAAATACTTCCGCATGTTTGCACAAATTGAGAACACCTCCACCGTTCATAAATCAGAATCGAAACTTAAGCTCCGTCATAGCGGCAGCAGTAAAAGTAGTAGTAGTAGAGAAATTAATCAAAATTAAAATCAATAAAATATAATGTATTTGTTCAAAACTATAAATCAAAAAGATGTCAACAGTTCAACGTCGTTGTTATCGTCGACACAGCATACCAACCAATGTGATGCCCGTGGTGGACGATGGCGTTCTCAGCGGCAAGCCACGACCAAAAGTGAAAATAAAAGTGATTCCTGTATGGAGTCCTTGTTGCTGTCGCCTCTAGTGAACTGGGTCAGTAGATCCGCAAAGATTACACAAAAATCTTCAGTGTCAAAATCAACATCGTTGTCAATATGTGTGTCGGCCGCGAATGTAAATAGTAGTATGAATGTATCGCTGATGTCACCGTGGCCGCGTCCTCGAAAAAGTTGCAATTATCTAGAGAAACAATTGTGTACATATGCCATTGTTATTGTAGTATTTTTATGTGGTTTTCAAATTTCCAATGTGAATTGTCTGGCGCGTGTAGACGCGAGCTCCTCCGGCGATTCTAGTAATTCTTTTTATAGTAGCTCATACGATACGAATAGTAAAAGTGTAAATAATAATAGTGACAACAAAAGGATAAATGATTCTAAAAAGGACGAATTTTTATCGATTGACAACGAACTAATCGACAGAACGAACACCAACAGCAGCATCAGAAGTGGTAGCAGTAGAAAGAGTTGGAGCAATGGAAGCGACACATTGCCCAGTTTTAATGGGAGTGATGCCGCCATGAATGCGATTTTCAGTGACTTTAGTGATGCATTTCAGGGCCTTAACCTACGTGCAAGTGATGGTAGTAATAGTGATTATGATACGGATAGCTTTATTAAGCAAAAACAACAACAATCGCCAGTTTATTTGAATGAGTTTGCAGTCCACATACCGGCTGGCTGGCAGGTGGCCGAAGCTATTGCTTCTAAATATGGATTCACAAATATGGGACAGGTGAGTGATAAATATTACTTAACTTTGTATATAAAGTCAATCAACATTTTGCTAAGCAAATTTTTGAGATCTTTTCATATAATTCTTTTATCAAGAAAAGTTGGAAGTGATACCACGGTTGGCAGTCAACTTGCAACAAGCTTGTTTTACCAAGCTTATGATGACAACATCAACCGTAATGGTCTCCCATAGTAACTTGCAGCATTGTAAACTTTTGTCAGAATGATTCTGCACAATAAGACGAATTTGACGAGCAACCTTAACATTGCAGCGAGTCTATTGATTCCGGCCTATATGACCTTTAAATTGTACTTGAGATTAGATGTCCTTACTTTCACTTCATTTAACTCGGTCACCATGGTCTATGCCGTTTAACGATCCGCAGGAATGATCTTTTCAAATGCATAATGGCTCCCCTATATGCATTCTGTCGAGGGCTTTTGGTGCAAATTCTTTTTCGGGTTGAAAAATTGATGTCGTTATTCGAATCCTCTGCAACTAAGAGTGGATGTTGATACTTCAGGTCGTTGAAGAGTACTCATACACCCCGTCTCACTTGATAAAGAGGAGGCAGTTTTTTGTTTAAATTTGATGTTATTTTTCAAACGCTATTTCGCTATTCGCAACTTTTATGACGATTTACCTGTTTTTTTTTTCGCCTCACTTGATTACGAACGTAGCTAAAGCTAGGGGATACTTCGAGAGTTAGGGAGCTATGTTCACGAAATAGCTACACACAATCCACAGCTATGGGTAAAGAATAGACATTAACCAAGGAGGCCAAATTCGAACTTACCGGGAACAGGGAAAATCCATTCGTTTCCTCCAGCAAGATTGGAAGAGGCGCCATTGTTGAACACAGCTTTATTAAAGACCCAAAGGAGAAAAAATCAAAGGAAACAAAACACTGCATGTTCACTGTCAAGTGTATCTTGTCCCCATTGGAACATTGTTAATTAACTTGGCGATATATTGATCTACCGACCGTCAAAGTGGAATTATTGAGCATGTTGAGGTGAAAGAAACAGGCGCTTGTTGCAGTTATATATTATATCGGAGCGAAATCTATCACCCTTGGTCTGATATTTATTAACTTTCTTTGTCGGTCTTCCCAGAATTGAAGCTTCTCGGAGAAGCATTCAAGGGAGTACCATTCTCTTCTGCAGTTTGAACATGCTCGCGGATAGGCTTGCGAAATATGTGCTCCTTTTTACACGCGCAGCAGATGTCCGTCCAATTCTGTCGTATCTCTTGTTCTTATGTAAATTAAAATCATCCGTACTCATAGATTGTTGTCTTATCTAAATGTGGAACCTTGCATGAGAAAAACATTTTTTCATTTATATGATTTATGTTTAGTTTTAAAAATCATGCAAGTATTTTTCCAATATTCTCTGGTGTACCAGGCTTATAAGCCTTATTAATGGTACCGATAATCGTCTATCAGGACACCGTATTCGCAAAGTTATAGATGGGTGAGTGTGACGCAGGACCCACCTTTCGAAGTGGCTCTCAGCAACTTGATCTTAAACTATCCATTTCATGAAAGATTTTACAGCATTTTGCTGATTTCCTTTATTATTTTACTTCATAAAATATGCTTCAACTATAATTTAACTCCGCGTGATCGACAAAGATAGTTCGGCTTAAACTGATTAAGTGAGCTTCCGCGATCTCATAAACTATTCCTCCATTCTCGAAACGTCGCACTGATTCTTTGTTTTCTTCTGCTAGGCACTTATGGTTCTCCAAGATTGTAAGGCGACGCCTGCAGCTTTTTCTTTTAAAGTTTTTTCTTCAAAACGTTTGCCAAATTATCTTTACCAATGCTTTTCAAAGTCCTCCGTCACAACCCAATCAAATTTACTGTGATAATTTAAATATGATAATATTGTTTCATGTTACAACAAAAAGTATCCAGAATTGAATTCATATTAGCAATCAGAGCACTTACTATATTAAATGATAATTACACTTTTAAATGAACTTCAAGCTGGACATTAACTTTACGTTAAATACAACATGTGTTCGATTGGTAATGATAAAGGGGTCACAGGAGCTTAATGAACCAACGACAACGTAACAACGAGTCCTACTGTTGGCTTGGTTCGTTTTGTGCTGGTGTATGGATGTTAAGTTTGATCCCCAGATTATTCCAGAAAAAGCTCTTGCTATTCGCACAACGAGATCAAAATTGGGATAATTCATACCAGCTCCCAATATATCAAGTCATGCTTATCTGTCTTAATACTTTGGTCGATAGACGAGCTTCCATCAATGCATCATATGTGTGTACAGCCTTGTGTAATAATTTTTTATTTCTACTTTGGGAAATATTTCTAAGCGATTTCCGAAGTAGATGCTATGTTTCCAAGACACTCCAGCTGGAGTCTGCAAATTTGTTTAAAAAGTTCGTGAGACTGATTAAAGATATTCCCTTGTTCGTCATGTGTGCTCTTAAAATAATAATATAAGCTGCGAAAATCTGCGTCTTAACCCAAGAAACTCAACGCTATCATTAGCTGAACATCAGTCGCACCATCCTGGGGAGATTTAAGTTCAAAGATTTGGGCCTTAGAGTCGTTTCAGAATGACGAATGTCCTATTTTTTTTTCACACAAATGACAGAAATTTTACCTTCAGTCAATGGTTCCAATTTTATTTTTTCATTAATATATATTCATGGATTTATGTCGTATTCTTCACGCTCAAGAATATGACGCAAAAATCGTTGTTCCACAGGGAACAACTTGACATCTTTGAATTTAATTTGTAACTCACCCTTTCACTATTCATCGAACTGTCATTGTCAATTTATTCTGTAAACTCAACATTTTCAATATGGTAAAGTAACGACCGAGCAACGTCTGCAAATTATAAGAATTTTCTACCGAAATTTGGAGTCAAATCAGTCGACTCCACGGCGTTCTCAAGAATTGGGCAACGCTCGTCCATGCAAGATCAAGCTGACTCAAGAAGCCGATGAACCATTTGAAGCGTCGTACGTTCTCGGGTTGGGCTCTGGAGAAGATGCACAAAGATTTGAATTTCATCGCAAAATCATCTTCAGTGACGAAGCTTATTTTTGACTCAATGGGTTCGTCTATAACCAAAATATGCATTATTCGTCAGGTGAAAATCCACATTTGCTTCATGAATCCCCACTTCATCCACAAAAAATAACTGGTGCGGTTTGCATGCCGGCGGCGTTATTGGGCCATATTTTTTCGTCGACGATAACGATCGTCACATTACTGTGAATGACCAGCGTTACCGCACCATGATAAGCGATTATTTTTGGCCCGAATTGGAAGATATGGACTTGGACTACATGTGGTTTCAACAGTATGGGGCCACAAACAACACAGCACACCTTACAATCGATTTATTTTATTTAAAAAAAAGTTGTCAAGTCCTTATTGGAAAACCCTTTAATTCAAGCAATGTGCAGCATGTAAACTTTACAATTAAACTTGTGAAGGAATTTAAAACAACATCTTTCTAGTACATCAAATAATTTCAAATAAAATACTGCGAATTAAACGAATGCAAATAAACGACTCCACACATCGAAGCAATTAAATCTAAGATAAGTCTTACAATCTGCTTATTTTCTTTCCTTGTTTTATTTCCTTATCCTTCTAGCTACGTGCAAAATGCACTATTAGGATTGTCATAATCACTTAAGAGTGAGCAAATTATAAAAAAAATAAATTGACTGTTCAGTATTTTCCAGTTAAAGTCGAGCCATGCTCAGTAAAAACTCAACCAATTGCGAGCATTGATTATTTTTTGCTTGTATGCTCTGAATTGGACCTTGAATTCTTTGGAAACTCTCTGACCTGATGCCATACTGAAACATCTACATTCACTTCTATCCAAAGAAAACAACCCATCTTGAACTTTTGGTGCGAATGATTTTTAAATTGTTCTTGTTTTCCCTCAATATTCATTTTCACAAGTATTGCAAGAACCCACCTCCTCCATCATCTCTATTAAACTAAGGCAAAAAAATGTTGTATATACAAACACAAACGTGTATATATTCCCTCGACCCGAAAAATTGGAAAAGCGTTGAAGAGAAGGGGGCCAAACCCATTTGCCTCAATTTCAATTCGAAGGCCAATTCGATGGAACATTGCCATCGGCACCTCAATCGAACAGCGATAATTGCCGAGAATGCTCAGACTCAAGAGAGAAAAGTTGCCCCAGACGAGGATGCCATCCGCGTCGTTCCAGTCTTATTTTTTTTTTTTTTTTTGTTTTTTTGTGTAACTTTCTTTTGGCCAATTTATGCACCCTTACCGTGTTGGCTAATGTATTCGCGTCGGATGTGCAAAAACGAAAACGTTTACCAGATACTCCTGCTCGATTAGTATGCGCGGCAGGACGAGAGCGTTCAGTTTGTTAATTTTTGATAAAAGTCCAGGAAAAAAAAAATTATTATAATATCATCAAGGCGCCTTGGCATTGAATCGTCTATTATGTCCGAAAGACTTTGCACCAGCTTTGGGCCAATCGAATTTCGAAAAAATTTCCATTAAAAGTAAATCGAAAATTTATCTAAAGTGGAATCATGGTAGCCGAATCAGAGTTGATCTTGGCGTTTTTTGTTTTTTTGTTTCCTTTCCGTCTAACTTGTTGGTACCGCTTAAAATTCGATTAAAGCTCCTCGGAATAATGATATGTCAACGCGGACGCACGAATAACAAAACGCATAACGAGAAATCTATCTGTTAAGCTTCCCCCGGGAGAGGGAAAAATCAAATTATACACGAACATCAGGAACGGAAGCGCGTTCGTCTTTAGGCATTCTGTTGGCTTGGTTCTCGGAAATTCTCAAGCCCGTCATGGAGAGGAAACAAATTATTTCAATTTCGCTCGTCTGTTTTTGTATTTGCAGTTCACTAATGTACCACACGCCTTGTTGGGTTTTTTTTGTGATGTTTTTCTTTCAGTCCTTTTTGAAGGATTACGGGGCTACCGGAAATGATTCCAACATCAATCATTGTTTCGAAATGTGGGGCGCGAAAATGTGGATACAAGGAAATGAAACAGAGCCTAATGCAAGTGGATAATTGAATTTGAGAACACATGGCGTGACAGTGAGCACCTGAACATATTTCGAATGTGATTGCACGGGTTGATTTCAAAATTCCTTGGCGTTTCGCAGGACAGCTTGCGACGGTTTGCTTTGTTGATGGGGTTGGAGGAAATTTGATTTTCACGGACGGATGTGTTGATCTCGCGATGGTTTATTTGTTATTGCATTCGTTGAATTTGAGATGGTTTTAAAAGTTTTTTGTTTTTTTTATTTGCTTAACATTTTTCAAAGATGACATTTGTACTTGTTGTTGTTTGGCAAATAACCAAGAGAAGCTTCACTTTTGCACAGCATTGGAAAAAATTGAAAATATAACGACCAACATAATCGAACTTCAAAGATAATTTTTAGAAAACTGATTTGTTAAATCAAGATAATTTTTTGGAGTTCGTGTTCATTGGAACTCAACCCGTCAAAGCGTTTGAAAATTAGTTGATCAAAGAACTACTTGCAATTCATCCAAATGACCGTGAAGCATATCAAGCATTTGATTCCTTAGTATACTTAATAAACTTGATTTGCAACGCCTTAAGGGTGACCAATTGACTGTTCTTTGAAAACGTTTACATTCAAAAAATTTTAGTATGCAAGATTCATTGAACGTCGGATCATTTGGGACTCATGCCTGCGTATGAGCGTCCAGCTTGAACATCTATTTCCGTTTACAGTTGGGAGTTTACTGAAGGCCTTTCCCTTTTATGTTCTTAACATCAAATGCAAGGGTTTTTGCAGTACCTCCATGGAGCTACTCTATTTGAGATTTGCTTGTTCCAACGCAACGAAATAAGGGTAAGAATGCTGCCTCCCAACCAAGCGGTATCGGGTTGGTGCCCTGATGAGGAATCACAAGATAGCTTTTTTTTTTTCTTGTTTCTAGTACTTGAAAAATAATGCGATGCAATAAGGGCTAGTGGAACAGTCTGCTAGAAAAAGAATAGCTAGCGTGGGTCGACTGTTGTCAAATATTCAAATATGGGGTGACCAAATAAGTGAGCAAGGGATGGGAGTTAGGAAAGATAATGCGCGGCATAGAAAGGGAGTAAGGGACAAGCCAGTGGAAGTCGAGTGAGAGTTTGCTCGCGAGTCGTATGGCAATGCCGGATAAAAAATAATATAAAAAATAAAGAAAAAGAAGTCCGTTGAAGCGAAAATAAAAAAAAGCGAGAATTTGTGAGAATTAACTATATATAATTTATTCTGTTAAGCCCATTTTTTGTGTACTTGAAAATTGAACGTGACTACCGCAGTGGCGAAGAAAAACGATCGGCTAAGGATAAAGTAAAATATATGGCCCTACCGAAAAAGCCAAGTGGGCGCCGATTTAAGTATTTTTATCGGTAAATACGTTTATGGCAAAATAAAGGCAGAACGAGGAAGACGAAGCCTTAGCAAAAGCGCAGCAAACCCCATATCCTTCGGATACATACCCCGTAGCTAGAGTATGCAGCAGCGGTTACAGGGTTTCAAGGTGCTCAGAAGCTCTAATACTTACTTATTATTTACATATATATTTCGTCTAACATATATATTTTTTTTAAATTATTCATTTACTGAGCTTCGCAATAATTCATTTTTTAATTGGGTAAAATATAATGTGCAGTAGGTGACTCAGTCGAAGCGCCAAGTTTTTAAACTTTTGAACGGAAGGGGTCGGATCCGAATTCTGTCGTCGAGATTTAATTCCTGCGACGATTCGACTTTGTGAAAGTTTAAAGTAATTGCATAGCCATAATTTCATTAGCCATGATTATTCATTCATCGAAAAAAGACTAAAGGTTCACGTTACACTAAATCCTGGAAAATACCAACGAATATGAAGTCAACACTCATCATCTTTTCATCGGCCCTTAAGCCGCATGTGAGAGACTGAACTATCGAGAGCGAAAGCCGAACTCGGAATCCTATTTTCTGCTCTTTGAACACATTTGCAGCCAATCAATTATTGCGTTATCATGAAGTTTTATTAATAAAGTTATTATATTTTGCAACATCTTTGAGCTTGACATTCTTCAGACAACAAATATCGGCGTCGTTTGAATGACTATTGACATATACCAAGAGGCAAGCTCACGATAATCCGCTGAAGTCAAGAAATACTTTTCAATTTAAGTCAGCGTACACCTTCCTTAGTCGAGTCTATGCGTGAAGGAATGATGCTTATGCTTTTCTGTAGATGGAGTCATCAATAGTGAGGATCAAACTAGAATGAAAATGAACGTTATAAGACAAAGGCGAAAAATAGGGAGGTTTTGGATCTACAGGATCGCAAATGGAACAATGCCACCATTTGATTGACGGCCGTGACAAAATTATACACGTCCAGTCGAAGTCGACTTCTTTTAGATCATAACTTCACGGCAAAGGGATAGTTTCGTAGGCTTCTTTCACTTGAGCTCAATATTTAAGAACAATTTCGAATGTAAGGATTAGCCTGGCAATTTTATTTTCACTTTTGAATCGAATTAATAATGCTTTCACTGGAGTGGTCAACGCGATGATCTTTTAACAAATTGTAAATTAAATTCTGCGAATCGAATGAATCGATATGAAATTCAAATTCTCAGTTCCTTTTTACATCATCCGGTTATATAAAGCAAAAGAAATACCTAGCTTACGTTTCACTGTAAAAAAGCTTATTATTTTCACTTTTCATAAGCCATAAATCGTATTGGTATAATTTGCATGGAAACTAGACCAGATTGGAGTCACACTAACAAGATTTAATTTAAGCCCGAAACTGGAACGCGTGAACTTGTGACTTTCTGTCTCGATTAGCTGCTGTGGCAGAGTCCATTGTATTCCTCGTTTGCCTTCAGACATGTTCTTATGCAACTGCAGAACGATCATCTGGGCTATGACCTAACATTTGGCGTTCGCACAAATGAAGAAAAAATAAAGTTAAAAAACAAGTTCATTAATTGAAAGACGGCTTTGGCCGGCGAATATCGAAATCTGGGACAAGGCCAATTGATCTCGTTTCTTTTAATAGAACTATAATAAACTTTTATTAGCATTTTGCTCGTGGAAATGTGACTTAATCATGGTCGTTAATTTGATATGCTAAGAGAACTGAGGAAATGAACCCGAATTAAAGTGGTTTTTCTCTTTTTTTTCATAAATGCACATAGCTACTTACACTAAGGAAGTTCCAAGCGCCAACTTTAGGCACAAAAATTCTTAACGACCGGCATAAAGGTTTTCTTAGCCGGAGCTCCACAGATGTTTTGATGAATTGTTTCACCGTTATGTGGAATCAATCTTAGGTAAGGTTAGGTTATGTATGGTTATGAAGTGCATCATTAGACACAAGCCACCATACAGCCTAAACACTTTCCCCGAGACAGTTTATTTCCTTAAAAAATTTCAAATTTTTTTTATAGTTTAAGCGTCCTACTTCCTCTTTGGTTTAAAAAAAAAAAAATTAGTTGCAACAACGTTTTCTACGGCTTCTAGCTATACCCAAATAATAAATGAGTAATATCCTCATCGACACTCAAATAATTGCAGTATCTGCATTCGTCCGTGACCCAGTCTCTTGCATTTTTCCCTAAGAGGCAGTGCCCCGATAGTACGCCCACCGCTCTTCTCAGAAAGCAACTTTCTGCTCAGCTTAAGAATTTTGTTCGTCTTTTTGCAGTCGAATGTAGGCCATAGGGCCTTTGATACCCTGTTTTTCCTTGAGTATCTAGCAGTGTAGGAACATAATTGGTGGGAGGTAGTTCACCCCCATTTCTGGCTAATTCGTACTATATTGCGTTTCCTTCGATTTCGGAATTTCCCGGCACCCAACACAGTTTCTCCTGATTCTGCGTGCATTAGCATTGTGCGGCAGTTTCTGACTATTTTCGATTCCATTTCACACGATTTTAGTGCCTTAAGCGCAGCTTGACTGTTGATATCCCGGCCGGATACCGGATTCATTTCAAGTAGTTCTGTAGCCTGAACTACTGCTAGAACCTCTTCCTGACAAACGCTACAAGCATCCGGTAGTGTTAAACAGAATCTAAGGTCTTGGTTTAAAGAGCCAGGCCATCATTGCTGATTTGAGTCCCAAAGTTTTTAATACTGTTCTTTTGTAAGTAAAAAGGGGCATTATATGCCTTTTTAATCCTTTTCTTTGTGTTCAAGTTCCTAAATATTTTGCCTGGTCCGAAAGGGACAGCTCTACCCCCTCTAGTTTCGGCAGCTCGAACAAAGGAATTTTGTGTTTTCTTGTGAACAAAACCAACTCCGATTTCGCTGGATTGACGAAGGGTTGTTTGACCAGAATCAAGTATTTCACTTAACGTTTTTGAAATTTGCCTTGCACTAGTAACACAACATCGTCTGCGTTCGACTCTTACACATCCATTGGGATATGCCATGTTCGATTTCCATTGTATCTAGGGCATCTTTGATTGTGAGGCTCGTTACATTATCAAAAGCTCCCTTAATATCTATGAATGCTTTTAGAGCGAATTCCTTGTGATGAGGGCTTTCTTCTATTTTCCCTACTATCTCGTGCAGAGCTGTCTCCGTTGATTTACCCTTGAGATATGCATTCAGGATATTCAGGAGCGTTTTAAACGCGAGCGACGAGAGACTTAAAGGTCTATAATCTTTCGCCACTGTGTGACCTTGTTTACCGGCTTTTTGTATGAAAACAACACTCACTTCCCTCCAAGCTAGTTGAATTTTTAGGCATTGCTTATTGACATCACTTAGTATTCGCCAGGCTTCATTTCATAGAGTTTCGCATCCGGTTCTTTTGTCGAAAATGCGTGCATATGGGATCGGTTAGCCTCCCCTTCGATGGAATAGAAACTACCTTTTGATGCGTGCAATATAAGTTGTGTTGGACTTTTTCAAGTTTGCGAGTCATCATATATGTAAATGCAATCTTTTTTTACCACATCTAATCTAATATATTTATTATCCGATGACGGTACCCTCATTTTCACATATGCGTTTATTGATTCACGTCCCTGCTTTTATAATCAAAATGGGTCTAGCTAACTGAGTAGAATTAAATGCTTCCAAAACACTATGCTGTCTTAAGCCATTAAAGCGAAACCCTTTTTCCCAGGCATTATCGCTGAATGACACTTGCGTCGGTGAAATCGAAAAGCTTTCTAGGTATGCACCCACGGCAACCTTGTACCTGATAGATTTGAAAAAAATTCAAAATCGTACGACGGCAACATAACAAATTTCCGAAAATTGCTGATTGTATTCCGCTCCTTCAACAATTCACTCTGAACACTCGCACATCATCGAATGCCCTTAAGTCTTCTTTAGATCATACGCCGCATACTGCGTTTCTTCGCTCTATTTTCCCTTTGCCATGAAAACTTCCCTGCTCCCTTCTACTTTTCCCTTTGCTCGTGCTATGCAAATACATTATAAGGGTATATTGAATCCCTTAAGCACATGCATCATTTGAACAAAAAAACATTAATTTGTGAAGGCTTGACTTTTTTTTTCACTGTTTTACAAGTTTTCATACATGCCTCTGCATTGTCCAATAAGACTTGTTTTAATTCGGAAACCTTATGCACAGAAAAATTAGTTAAAAACGTTTTTATTTTAAACCACTGTTCTTTAAAAGTTTCAAAATATGAAATGCTTTGGCTCTTTCTTAGTTCGATAAAAGGAATTTGTTAGTAGCTTCAAGAGTTCCAGCTCCCTCTGAGGACTAGAAGAAGAGCATTGTTATAAACTAACGCAGTAAACTAGTACAGTTGTGCAGTTATGCGTTAAAGGATGCATGACTTTCCATTCTCATTTTTCCTGTCATATTTGACGACTAGCCTGATCTAAAGAAATATGATATATTGTTTTCTCCAATGGTGTCTTACCATGTTCAGGTTTTTCATTGGGAACAAGATCGATGGATCGAGTTGCACAATTTCCATCATTCAAATAAAATCTTATGAACTACTAGAAATCACTATGAAAGGCACTGGTTTGGTTTGGGTTCTTGATGCATTTCCATACAATAGAAACATGACTTGTTTGGTAGCACAGTCGGAGTTGTAGCAAAATCCTAGATAATTGAATGATTATACAATTTGCTTTATAAAAAGCTAAGATTTGCGCTTGTTACTTAATACAAAAACATTTTCATTGGGTAAGTGTGCACAATTTTTTGCTGCTGTACGTTGTATTTTGTGCTGAGGTAACTTCACAATTGCGACTTAAGGACATATACTGTTAAAAATGATTTCAAGAAAGTTTTAAACTTTCTTTCAATTCAACTTTCTTTCAATTTGGCTTTAAGGGAAATGGCACGACTTCACAAGAAGTATCAACGCTTGTGGGGTCATTCGGAGTCAGGAATATAACTGTAATTCCAAAATAGCTGTTCCGAAAATTATTTTTTTCATTAGTGTTAACTTTACAATTATCAATATTTTAATTTATACTGATATCATTATTATTTTAATTAATATAATGTCCTGTCGTGCATTTCCCGAATGCATGTTCCTTGTACGATTAAGATTTATTTTAATTTAGTCTAATATTTACAATTTTGACTTAAAACTAGACTTATAACTACAATTTTATATATTGTTGGCTCAACAATAAGGGCCCAACGTGTTTCGGTTGTGATTTTATACAATACTAAATTTTCTTTACAAAAATTGTGGACATGATATGACATGTTCCTTGTTGGCAACGCGGACGCATTTATTGTCGGGAAGCTTTTTTCGTATGACAGCTAAAAGTTTAAGCTTCAATCCAAACGAAAAAAGTGGTCAAGTGTGAGTCGGACAAGTACAATCTCAGGTAAGCAAATGACGGCTGAAGCTCTACTAAAATGTGTCTATTGCTGTACCTGAAAACATGGCGTAATATTCTACAAGCAATTTCCTTACACCGCGGAGCTAAATTCTCTTCAAATCTCCCTTGAATTTTCCCATAGGAAGGTGCTCCCTTCGCTATCTTTCTTTTTCTTATTTTCCATAGCTTACTTCAGACGTAAAATTGAATTAAAATTTTAGATTTATATTGTTATATATTTGTTATTTGTTATCAAAGCTGTTATAGTACTACACTGTACGCGACATAGCTTAAGTGTACAGGCAATTCGTTGCACCCTGGAAAAGTTTGAGACCGGGTACAATTTTCTGAACCTTAAGCCACCAAACCACCGAGGATTGGTGTCAAATGAAGAAAAAATAGCCGTCGTAGCGGCCAGTATCGATCGATGCCCAAATTCAGAACTGATCAGCTGAAGGCTGCATCCATAATATATTTTTATGACGGAAGAATTAAAGACGTACAATCATAGGCAACGCCATGAGCTCGCTAACTAAGCGCTGAAAATTTTAGACAAAAAAATTATCTTCTCAGGCGAGGCCCAAATTTAGCACGTTGCAATCCACAAGTGTTCCAGTAAGCATTAAGTCAAACACAAGCATTGACTGTTTGGTGCGGTTTATGACATGGCGGCATTTTCTGAACTTATATGTTTCGAAATGAGGAGGAAGACGCCATGACCGTCAACGGTCTCAGCTAGTAAAATATGTTAACCGAATTTATATGTCTCGATAGCATCGTTAAATCCGTATGGTTCCAACAATCCAGCGCTTCATGCAAAACATGACGCAACATACCAAGTTGTGAAGGAGAAATGTGGCGACAATTGGCAAGGTGTTAATCTACGCTAACAAACCAACTACTTTGGATGAGCTTGAGGCCAACATTCAAGACGCTATTGTCGGAGTAATGTCGTACATATTGCACCAAGTCGTCAAAAATTGGACCGAAAGCTTGAAGCACCACCATTCCACACATAATGCCGTGAATTTAGCTTCAAAATAAAGCCAAAACATAACATTTTATCCCTATTGCTCTTATCTGGTCATCCTTTAATATTGTAAGCTGAGTTTTCCGCAATTTTAGTTGATGATGTGACAGACTGAAAGCACGAGCCATGTTAACATCAAGACTCATAAGCTCATCACAATTGAAAATATTTCACGATGTGAGCAAACATCGACACAGACAAATCAAATCGAATAGAACTATTCACGATTTGATTGCATTTCAGTCATTTATTACAGTTGACTGATTATCTGTGTTGCAAACCATCTCCATGAATACCATACATAGACATACGCAGTGTCCTTAGCTGTTCAACAAATATCAATCGTTATTTAATTAATTGCCCTCTTGAGCGCCACAAGCATATCGATTCGTGACCGAAGTAGGAAGTCCTACTAATAAATAGCACACAGTCGAACGGATCAGTGGTTAAATGTAAGCGCACTTCGAATGGACCTAACCAACAGCAATCGTAAGAGTATGTGTGTCTGAACCTCGAATCATCATTAATTATATTTCTTAATTGTATAGAACGGCTTCGAGGAGCCTGTCGATTTGCTAATGCCAAAACAAATACTTCAATATTTAACAAATTGAAGCAATTAACTAGAGTTTACCGCTGGCCCTTGTTAGTCCCTGACAGTTCCTTCATTGCGACAGACACGTATATCCTGTCAAGCTGAAGTTCAACAAAATGTCAGTATGTGTTAGGGTTTATGTGAGTGTGTGTAAATAAAAACCAATGTAATGCGTTAGTAATTATCAGAAAACTTCACTGGATTCTTCGAACAATACTCGTACATGAGTGAGACATCCTTGACTCTTATTTTTGCTGATTAATAATTAGGAAAGCGTTAATGTTGCTGCCTCCTTATTCGTGTAATCTGTTTCTTTGTCAGGCTGGTGGGACAGAAGAGGAGCAAAACAAGTAAAGCAGCTTGTGCAATAACCTCAACATTTAATCCACGGTCGTTCTTTTGTTTGATCTTTCAAGCTTTTCTAACATCCTGATGTATACGAGTACACACGACGTAGGATAGACACTTTTGTGTCTATATTCGTGGATGATAACTGACACTGCCACCCCCGAAAAGGACGAAAGTTAATTATAGAAAGGAATCAAGCTCAAACAACTTCTCTTGCACACACTTAATACATACACAACTGCCACCCGTAAGATGTTAGGTGATGTAGAAAATGTGAACAAGGACGAGCTCGGAGGATAACTTGTAATTTGTAAGTTGAGAAGCTCCCAATGTGCACATCCTTAAGAGTGGTTACTTGGTTTGCTAGCGGTTGCTAACCGACTTGAGCAAACACAGAAGCTCTCCACTGTCACTATAATGTAATGTAAGGACATCGTTTCTATACTCATACTCATACTCGTACGTACTGAATTCATTCGTCTTAAGTTTGCTGCAGTATAAATTTAAATAAATCACTTCGTCTGTCGCATTATTCACAGGCAAGAACACTCTGGTGTGTGAATATTTGGACATTCTAATTACACTTTGCATTATTCTATTTGCATGAGGAAGTGTGCACGTGTGTGTACATTTCGAGGAGATTATTAATAATTCCTCCAATTTGTTGTTTTTGTGTTGTCCCTTTGAAATATCAAATGCGTGTGTGTATGTGTGTGTGTGGGAGGCGACAAACATCCTTCTCTCTTGTCTGCATTGTGAGACTTATTTTAGCTTGCTTCCAGGATTTAAAAGCAAACACATACTGCATATGACAATTCTTGTTTTTTTCACCTCTCGTTAGCAACATTCACACATGCATACAAGCTTTTGAATTAATCCTTGAACGGGAAACCTCCAACCACTGACATTGTGTGTGTTTGTGTTTTACTAAATAAAAACAATTTGCCTTGGAGAAATTTGTTACCCTTGCCACATGCACGTATCCTGAAGAGCAGAAAAGGCTAATGAAAGTTGGAGTTATATCTTTGTAATTAACAGTCCTTGGAATTAATCAGTGTCAGCGATGCATACTCGTAGCAAATAAACATAATGTCATCATCCAGATGAGAAATTTCTAGCTCCAAAGGGGGTTTTGTGTTTGATGTGCTTTTTCGGACAGTTCTGTGAATGGCATGCCTGAGATTGAGGAAGAGCCAATGCCTTACGAAATATCAAATTGCATGAACGATGGTATTTTGATTTATTTTTGGTTCTTTGAAACAAACATATGATAAAGGAAATATAAGTAAACCTTATAAAAGGTTCTTTTGAAGTTTTGGTTTACATATCTGAAATTTGTTTGAAGAAATATGTGAATGTTTTTGGGTAATTTTATGGAATTTTTAAACCTTCG
Organism: Orthonevra nobilis; assembly: GCA_963555765.1. Lineage (NCBI taxonomy): Eukaryota > Metazoa > Arthropoda > Insecta > Diptera > Syrphidae > Orthonevra > Orthonevra nobilis. The sequence continues at coordinate 62,843,553 of OY743224.1, forward strand.
TAGAGCACTTTGGTTGTGCAAAAACTGTTTGCGATTGAAAATTTTGGTTTAAAAAGGTTACCCTTTCATTTTGATTCGTTCATAACCATCCCTCAGTACAATAACATATATCTTACACCAAAAACTGTGGAAATGACAAATCCCTGTGCAGTAGGAAACAATTTCAAGTTAAAACAATCTATAGTCCATAGGCTCATTTCTGGTGAGCACTTTATCCGAACTAAGCGGCACTGTTTCTAAGACTTACTAATGCATTGAACTAAGGTACTTTGTGAAAAAAGCAATATTATTCGAATTATCTTTTGAAAAATGGTTCAGAAGTAAAATAACAAAAGAGCTATCTTCGTATTTGAAAAACAGGGCAAGTCGGATTTGCAAACGAAGAGTTTCCCACCGTTCAATGGATTGATTCAATTATCCATTGCTTAAGTCCGCTACGGGAATATTTCTACTGAACGCATTTGTTGCGTAAGTTGTTGGAAATCTCCTTGCATAGTGAAGAAAATTTTGCTAAACTCCCATAAAATATGTTTCTGTACATTGCTTGAGCAAGCTTAGGAAATGCTGCAAAGAATGGGGAACCAAGCTTTCTGTACCTTGATTTTTCTAGTGCTGGACATTCACAGAGGGTCCACATACTTCTTTCGTTGAATGATTATATTGTTTGTATTTATTTCCAATGTATTAATGGTCTGCCTCTTTCTTTTGTTCGCCATAATACGTTCTTCTTCCAACGTCTCCAACTCGATTTGGAGTTTTCTACAAGTAGCAGCTTCTGAGGACCTGGAACCTATTTAGGGCTAGGCTAGAGTTGCAACATAATGGACAAAGTCAATTTATCTTTATCTACTATTTGGCTCTAAACAACAGCATAAGTGAAATTAAACCTCCTATTGCACTTGTCAAATTGAACCTTATTTTCATGGTTATTGACTCCATATCTCAAAGGCAAAACGGAACCTCTTATATTGGATCATTTCGTTGTCCGTTTGTCTCTTTGTCTGTCTGTCAATCTGTTAGGAACAAGTGCAGGTATTAATTCAAAACTAATATCATGAATGTGGTCCCTTAAAGGCTGTAATTGAAATACAGCTTATTAATTGACACAATCAAAAGACATCACTGTTTAAATTCGGCGAAGAGCAAAGAGAAAAATCTGAAAACTGCGAATTTGTAGTAACAACAAAACAAATTTGTCTTTTAAAAATCGCAAGCTTATTTGACACCAATTAGGAAGTATTAAAAAATTTAATCTTACAATAATATGTACTACATTGATTGGTGCGATTTTTTCTGCAGTTGGCAATCTTTTTTTTCTGAGAGGATTCCATTTTCAAACTCAGTCTCTCTCGGTGTCACCTGGTGAATTTAAAGAACGTGTGACCGGGGTCGTCCTCGGGCAAGTCACCATACTGACATACCGGGCCTCCTATTTTCCCCATTCTGTGTAGATTGGATGAGGTGGAAATTAACTTCAGTTCCAACCATCTTGCCATCGATGAATTGTCATCCGCTTGGTTTCTTCTTTTGCCATTTCTTCTTCCGCTTCTGCCTTATATTTGCTTGCTCGCTGTTTCTTAGAGGTCTATAGCGAGACAACTCCTTCGACTACGACTACAGCTGGGTTGAATCTATTTTATAGGATCTCGTCTCTAGTAGAGCTCCTCTTTACTGTACCGCTACAATTTGAATTCGATATTGTTCTTATTTTAAAACATCAACCCAACGTTAAAGTGAATCCATTGCTTTTCCGATCCAACGTGAGCTTTTCGTCCAGTCTCGCAACCAGGTATTTTCCTTAATTTTGAGTGGTCTCATGTCGTACTCGCATCTGTAGTGGGAATGCGCTTTCTAGCCAGCAGGACTGCCTCTGTAGTTTCTGTTGCATCCAGGGCTGGACGCGCCAAATGACTTTATTGTGCCGTCTTAGAACGTCTTCGGTGTCTTCTACGGTATTTACTGCCGCGATGTCAGGCTTGCATACTTGGTACATAAATATGCTGGAACACCTGTATGTGGAGGATTCCTTCGAAGGAGATATTCTACAAGTCGAGTCTCAGAATCTAGACTTTCGCATGGCCGGCTTAAACATCCTTCCTGCGAGGTCCTTCAGTGGCTTCGCATATTAAAGCATTATCTCGGAAGTACGTTTTCACTATTCGTAGAAAAATATTTTGGAACGTCGATGGTGTTTTCTGAACAATCTTGATTAAAGGGTACGATCTTGATATAGTCAATTTGGCAATACGAACTCCACATCATCGTCAATGCTTCTATTTTATTCCTTGGTAAGAAGTTGCTTCCTCTAAACACTGTGGTTTTATCTGACGGGGGTAGGTTTTCTTAAATTTTCTGTAAAATCTTTACTGTGACATGAGATCAAAAGACATCTTACGTTCTTGCCAATAAAGTAAAGCAAAACCTTAGTTCCTGGAACTATATTTGTTTCTTTGACATTTTGTGCTATTTCATCTCGGATAATTCAATCCAGAACTTGTTCACCTACAAAGTAAAAAGTGCACTATAAAAAAATCCTAGAAATAAATAGTTCTCTGCTAGACCAATGAATGAATGAAGCCATAGAAAGCGTTGCTTCTATAATGAATTAAAAGATTCCATAGAATTCTGAGTAAACAGCATCAGGAATTACTTTTCCAGAGTTGCAGGAACATTGAATTGTCAATAAAACAATATTTAATTCATGAGTTTTCATTCATTTGAAAATGAACCAGTGCCCACGCCAACTGCAAAAGCACAATTCAGAGCGAAAAATAATACACTTTCCACTGTAAAATATAAATCACTGTGTCCTGTGAGAGGACAAGAACTGGGGCTACCCGTTAGAAAAGTAAAAAGTGTGAAATTAAAAGCCATCTCTTAAGCTCACTCAAATGAACAGAAACGGAGGAGCACAGCGCACAGCGTGTCCATTATAGCAATCATTAATATCCTTCAGGATTTTATTTATGAGCCAACCCTTCATCCCACCATCAATCCGCAAGGTATTTGCAATGCAACTCGCTTTCAAAATTGCAAAATTCAAACTCATACTCTAAAAACTGAAACACACGTTCATTGTTTCTTCATCAGCTTCGCTCAAGTGGATGTATATCCTACCTCCTACCCCCCGGAACTGCGCTGGATAATAATGATTTTTGGTTTTTGATAAATTAGTGTTCTCCTTTTTAATTAAAATTAAATCGCTGCAGATAGATTTCTGTGGCAAAATAAAAAAAGAAAAATTAAAATGAACACACTAACGTTTTTCATTTTCTTTTTTGGTCTCTCCCACGGTGTCCTGTTGCTCTGGTGTCCGTCCTAGTGAGCATTGAAATGATAAATGAAATACCAAGGACTTGAAGGAGCGACTGCGATGGCAATGGTAAAGAATTCCAGCTGACGAAAGGTCCATTTTAGCAATTGTTTGTTTATTCGGTGCTGGTTTTCTTCATAATTCATTCTTTAGTGCTGTCGTCCTTTATGAGCAAAAGGATCCTCAGACAATGGAAGAATAGGGAAGGCATCTGACGTCGACGTCGTCATCGTCCACGTTGACGTTCATATCGAACTCAGCCGCACACAAGGGATTACAGTTTTTTTTTGGAACATCGCGTCGGTCGGTTCGTGGACGTCCGCATCCGTCGCCATTTGTATACAGTCGTTCAAGCAAATGGAATATCATAAGATTTCGTTTGTTTGGCCGAGTATTGTCCCTTAATTTGTCAGTACGAGACGGGATGTCACTCTCACTGCTCGGCTTAAATTTATAACAGCTTTCCTCTTAGGCTCAACGTATTTGTGTTTGCCCAAAATGAACGATTTAGTCGACTCTTATAATGGGAGTCAAAAGGTTCAGATGATACGATGGTGGCATCAAGGCTGGAACGCGCGTTCAACTGAAAGCTTACGGGCAACTTCTTTTTTTGTCATGAAGACGGACGGGAAGTTGATTTTGTTAATTTTTCGCAAAAAGATATTAATGGCTTTTCTTCCATCAAATTATTTTCGGGATTTCACATTTTCCAATGGGAAGTTTTTGGGCAAAATTAACTTTTTTTTTTATTTGTTTTTGTGTTTCGTGCGCACCTACCCCCTTTTTGGTACAGAATTTTGATGAATGATTGATGAGCTGAATTTACCCGAAAGGCAAGTTTGAACGGAATGTTTGTTGGAGAGTTTTTGTATCATCTTGATTGGGACAGGGAAATAGAGGCAACCATCGACGGCGTGGCAATTTATACTTTATACTGCGTACTCGAAATTTGTTTAAATTATTTAAGGAAATCTTTGGAAAATTGTGCCGTAAAATAATATTTGATTGAATTGTTGTTTCGGCCTTGGATGTTCTAAGCGATTTCCGTTGCCATGGTTTCAATGTTTGCAATAAAAAAGTTTCTTATGGATACCTTCGGGCGGGAAGATCAAGGATTCTAAATGGATTTGATTTGAATTTTAATGATAGTAAGTGGATAGAGACAGTTTGCTTTACCTAAAGGAAACTTAGCCGGTGTGCGCTGTCCATGAAATAGACAGAAATTTTTGGTATTAAATAATTGAATAAGGAAAAGCAGCTAAGCTATATAATTGATTAATTAAGAAACTGATGAGCTGTAACATGAGTAGAAGTTGTTGGCCTATATTTGAACCAAGTTTTCACTCTATATTAAATTGATGAGAACAGGCGTTCGCTAATAAATAAGAAACGATTTGGAAGGAAACATTTTAGCAAAAGCTTATGATCCAGAAACAATATTGGCTTTCATTTAGTGGCTCCTTAAATGGGTCCTTCAGTAGGAAAATTGCTCAAAAACTTGTCAGAAAATATACATAGCATTAGCTGAATCCAATCAAAAAAAAAATTCGCTAATCCAATGAATTTTCCTGTTTTACTAAAATGTTTCCATTTACGATTTTAAAGCTAAACCAATAAGAACTTGTTTTACAAAATAGAGAATTTTTGAACAGTATCTAAAAATATTTTTAAGAGGTTTTTGGCTTAATGTGGTACAGTGAATTTGTCAATCTTCTTAACAAAACCACCCATAAAGATGATTTTGTGAATGGAGTCATCGAAAAAATAAGAAAAAGAAAGATGACCTATCTATGTATACCAACATTTAATATATCATAATTTAAGTTCAAATTAAGTTAAAGTATTCTAACCGCAGAAGTTTCACCTTCTTTGGCACGTGGTAGACAACTGCTGTTTTCAATCTTCTCGGGTGGATACCTGAAGTATAGGACAGATGAAACAGCTCACACAATTGTCTTCACAGTTCGGGCCAATGTAGCACTTGTTGTTCGCGGATACATTTTTGTGACATTGCAGTAATTTTTTTACCTATTTTACTTAGTTTTCTTTCTCCAGATATAAAAAATCAGAAAACTCAACACTGTCAGCCTGATGCCTTTTTCACGGCTCAGTGGTTTTCAGTGTATCAAAGAGAATCTTAAGTGCCCAAATCAAAACGCAGCTACCCCAATAAAAATGTGCTTCGTAACTCATAATAATTTATGGCAAAAAATGGTGGTCATCTGCAGTGAGCTGGAAAACTCGAAACCGAGTCTTTTTTTTCATGAGTTGCTTCCCGCCACACTGCACCAATCTATTCTCGTGAACGTTATTCAGTGCACACAACTTTTTAAATGATTCATCACCCGCTGAAGGTTTCGCCTGCTCAGCAAACGACTAATATTCAAAATCAATAAATTTTCTCTCACAACCAAGCAATCTTTTTAAATCTTTCATCCGAAATGGTTTAAGTCATTTTGCTAAAAAAAGACTTGGATTTAAAAAACCCAAGTAACTTTTCTTTTGAAGTCAATAATGAGAGCAGTCAATTTTAACAAGTCATTGAATAAAGTCGAATGATTGCATTTTTTTAATTACACTACTGAATTCAACTGAAGTCCGCACATTAAGTCAATTGAAGTCACTGAATTCCATGGAAACAATTTCAATTCATTTGAATAGCGAGGGAATAATGCAAGGCAATCATTTTTCAGTGCGCTGATAAAATCTTGAACATGAAAGAGCCGAGCAATGTTCGAGCCCAATAAATGCCGAGCCGAGATGATTTTCTTGGCAAGAAAAGTGTTTTGGACTTGTTTCGAAAAAAGCTTTCAGTTGTGAGCTGCGAATTCAACTTTAAAATGAACATGCTTAGCAATTGAAGACCCCAACAATTTTTGTTCTTCGATCAGATGTTCAGTATGGTTTGATGACTGTATAAAGGGGCAATACAATAAATTAAATTAGAATATGTACATTTTATGCAGGTTCTAAACACATGCAAAATATATGATAATACGACACTTTTGATCTACTACTGTGTCCAAAAAATAAGGTGACATTGTATTTACTTAGAAAATTCTTTATTTATTCTTCCAAATCAATTTCATCCCCTTCAAAGTAATCCCCTCCCGATGCAATGCACTTATGCCAACGGATTTTCCAATCTTTGAAACACTGGTTGTAGTCACTTTCCGGGATGGCCTTCAGTTCCGTCTTCGCTGCGGCTTGAATCTCCTCCATCGTATCAAAACGGTGTCCCCGGAGCGGTCTTTTGAGCTTGTTGAACAGCCAGAAGTCGCACGGCGCCAGATCAGGTGAATGCGGTGGTTGCGGAACGATATGGGTTGAGTTTTTGGCGAAATGATCACGAATTACGAGTGCGGTATGGGATGGTGCATTATCGTGGTGTAAGAACCAAAAATTGTCTTTCCACAATTCTGGCCTTTTTAGGCGGATAGCGTTACGCAAACGACGCATAACGTTCAAATAATATTCCTTGACTGACTTGACTGTTTGGCCGGTTGGAAGGAATTCATAAAGCACAACACCACGATAATCGAAGATAACAGTCAACATGACCTTGATTTTTGAGCGACTTTGGCGCGGTTTTTTTGGTCTCGGCTCTCCTTTGGAACGATTGATCGGTTGTTTCGGGGTCGTAAGCATAGATCCAAGTCTCATCGCCAGTATAAATGCGTTTCATGACATCCTGGTAGTCGGAAAGCATTGTTTCACACACTTCAACGCGACGCCTTTTTTCCAAAAAATTCAAAGTTTTCGGTACCAGTCGAGATTTGACGCGCTTGAGGCCCAAAGCATCCTTCAAAATGGTATTGACTGAGCCTTTCGATAAGCCAACTTCACCAGCAAGTCTCTAATCGTTAATCGATGGTTTTTCAACACCAAATCTTTGATTTGTTGGACGTGAGCTTTATCGGTTGAGGATGATGGTCGCCCAGAACGCTCTTCGTCTTCGACACGTTCACGGCCGGCTTGGAAATCATTACACCACTTGTAAACATTTTTTTTAGACATAGCCTCATCATCAAAGGCTTTCTGCACCATCCTCAACGTATCCGCAGCAGAAAATTGATTCCGCAAACAAAATTTAATGCAAATTCTTTGCTCAATATATTTCGACATCGAAAAAAACGAAAAACTCACTTTTAGCAGCTCACAAAACGACGCGCATCTCAAACACTATGAATATATTTTGACATGAAATTTCACATAGATGTTATGACAGTACTACCAACCTAAAAAGAAAGAAAAATTTCCAAATCCTTCGACGCGCGCAGTTTAAATTCATATGTCACCTTATTTTTTGGACACAGTAGTATGTCTCACAATAGACTCCCGTGGACAATAACTATTTAATGTTTCACAAGTAGTCTCGCATTAAATCTTTACTTCTTTGTTATACAAATTGTAAAACCTACAGACTCTTCGGGCGGACCAGTAGAATACAGCAGAATGAGAGAGTTGTGTTCCTAACCTCTCCAGTGAAATGAGGAAGAAGGTATTTAATGCAAAAAAAGATAATGTCGAAGTTAATCCACTAACTTTAGCAATTTAAACTGACTCCAATCGATAAATAGTGAATTCACTAATGACTTCGAGAAATAATATGAATTCACTGCTGACTTCAACTTGTCTTTTTCAATTCAATTGATTTCCGAAAATGATTTCAGTTCTTTGATTACTAAAAATTTAATATACCAATCATTATCTTCGCAGGCTTTCTTGAATTCAATTATATCAATCAAAAGTTTGAATTTAATGAATCGAATTCTGAGAATGCATTCTTTTACAATTCTGCTATTGACCCCTCTTTACGACTGTCAAATGTCAGCTGACAGATGTCATCCAAACTCATTCATCCAAACCGTAATATTTTTCATACTATCTGCTTGTCAAATTTTGAGTTTCAAGGCTTATAAGATTTGATAGCATTAAAAAAATAACAAAGCAATATGCTCCACTAGTAGGACCTTAGAAACTTTGTCCGCACCAATGAACGATCCTATCTTAACCTTGTTAATTAATTACCGCGAAGATTTTTATTAACCGCCAAGTCTCGGATTAGAGTCACTTATCTCAATCTGTTTAAGCTGCAAAGCTTCAACAGCTTTTAAGAAACTTGGCATTAAGAAAATCCCCCCTGATATGTGAAGAAAATTTTTAAGACTCGCACAAACTTTTCCAGAACTTGTTACCAAAAAAAAAATTCGTACTTCCTGCAACCAAAGTCAGCTGTGATTAAGGGCAGAACATTGTTTTGTCTGCCAATCGTTGTCTGTGCACTCAAACCAAATTCCACCATCCCCGGAGCGGAGTTGCGGTCAAATCTATCGCAAAACTTCCCATCTTAACTGATAAACTCAAATAATATTTTCCGTAACTTTTCCATTTGTTTCAAAAAGTGAATTCGAAAGTACGCGTATATAAGCTTGTAATGGTATAACATTTTCCAAAGTATACCAAGGAAAAAAAATCAGTAAACTTTTTCTGTGGAAAGTGGAACTTTTTCCCACCCGAGGGAAACAAACAGAACAACTATTGCCATGCCCAGTTGTTCAAAATATGATTTGCGTACATAAATGTGCATTTAATACCGATTGATGTGTGTCCCAGGATAATTTTGTGCTCCTTTCTGTTATTCGAGGAACAGCAGAGAGAATTGTTTGATTACCCAAACAATTGTTTGATAGTCCAAACCACAAAAAAAAACAGATTGTACGTGAGTTTCAATTGAATCATATCTAATCTTGGCGGGGGATGATCCCTTCACCCACAGCACTGGCGAATTCAATAATCAACTTGCATGCAATGGACGAGAAGAGAGTTCTTAGATGACTTATTCGACTGGGACGATACTGTGGCATTTTCAAAAGGACCAACTTTTGAGTGAACACACTGAGTCTCGAGCACTCTTACAATCTTGGTTTTGCCGATTTCTGATTGCAACGTGATCCTTGGGGGATGTGATTTTCTGATTTCTCTGGTCAACAACAAATAAAAAACGAGTGCATCCTCAACGGCACGTTGGTTTCTGCTGGGTACGAGTACTTTCCTCTGCGGAGATTCGTTTGTTGGTTTGGCTACTTGACTCCCATGTCCTGGCCAGAAGAAGTTTTCCTTTTGCTTATGTCCTTTTTTTTCCATTCACTGGTTAAATCGAAATGATTGCCATATTTTCTTGCTGCACCAGAACCAGTTTCACTGCCCCCATCGGGACTTGGGGCGAAGCGTTGGATTGCGAATGTGAATAGAATTCATTTCGCTCAGCCAGCCGTATGTTGTCTTGGTTATCCTGACCGCTAAAATACGAGAAACTTTTCCTTAAAGATGCAATATGAAGGAAAAACTTATTTTCTTGGAAAGGGATCGTTTTACGAAAGCCCTCTTTGATGCAATGAAAAGTGATGCACATGCTGTGCTTGTCTTTCCTCTTGGGGATGAGGGTTGGTTCCCTGATTTGATGTTTGTTATAATGTTTCACCCAATAGGTAAGAAAATAGTGAATGTTGACTATTCGTTTTGATACACCCGTTGTCCGACACGGATCAACAATTGTGGTGTGCTGTTGCACGTCTCATTGAAATTTGATTCCTTTCTATCAGAAAAATCATTAAAACGCCACCATTTTCCACACACATACTCGTACACAAATAAAAGGTTTTAAAGAAAAAAAAAAGTTTAGTTTGTGAGAAGGGTACGTGCCAACGAAATTAAATGAACGATTGTCCTCGAGCAATTACATTTTGCTGCTCTTAGCCTTAAAGTTTTGATATGTAGTAGGGGTTTTGTACGTGTGTGTTTTTATGTATGTGTATGTATCTACCTTTGAGAAAGCAGATGAATAGCGAACTGGGGAGACTGATGATGAAGTTTCTGGTTTCGGGATTTGATTAAATGTAGAGGGTAGTTGGATATACATAGCTGGAGCAGAGTTATGTGTGGAATTTCATCAAAACTGAAGGGATTAACAGGAGAGACGAAGAAATTAAGGAGCATGCTACTTAATGTGGCCTTGTGTCCATGGACTGGGTTTTGGATTTTATTTTAATTAAAATTAGATTGAGTGAACTTATTTAAGAAAAGAAAGAGTTCATTTTTTTTCTAGAACGGGCAAATAAAAAGAAAGGTGAAGGAGTTTCACAAACTTTTTGCAGTAGGTTAGCATTTGATATTAAAAGGTGCACACAAAGCTATACACGAAAGTTCAAGTGACGTAATTTTAATACAAAAAATAAATTTGTTTAAAATAAATTAAATATATTTAACCGCAACACGCGGAGATACACAAGGTTTTTTTATTAATAATTGCCTTGATTTGCTTTGGCAAAGGATTTATAAGTCTAACAGGACGGAGGAGGATTCATATACCAACATACATACATATGTGCATGAGCATTTAATATTTAATATTTCGCCCTGTTTGATGGCGAAAATAGCTTAACTTTGAATAGATTTTTAAATGAAGAACAATAAAATAACGATCTTTCAAGTTTGGCTGTACAGGGATTCCAAAATATTTAATTTTCTTTCAATAGTCCATAAAGGTATCTTGAATGAAGTTATCGTAAGCAAAACTAGTCGTGAAAACACATGGCTAGTCAAAAATCGCAACCTACAAAAGATATCTGTTGATGATTAGACAAACGAGCAACTTTGCCGAGTAAAGTTCCAATAGGTATTCAGTTAGAGAAAAGTTTGCCAATAACGACAGGGTACAAAAAACAAAATCTTTACGACGTGGTTTCAAATAGGGGTAAGATGTGTAGGGGTAGGTCAATTTTTAACCAGAACTATCTTAGAATTATGGTGACGAAAACTTTCCGAAAAGCTTAACGACGAACAGCACACCAAATCAATCAATCACTGAACCGGAATTCCTGGAGAAGTCATGGATTCGAGAGAGAGTGAGGTGATCATCGTAATGATCCGATTAAAACCAGACTGAAGAGTACAAAGTTCGTTTAAGTGGACTACTAGTAACCTTTCTCACAGCTCAAATCTCATAACCCTTGTAAGCATAGAAACTGAAGGAAAACTTGACACGGTTCTATAACTATATAAAAATATTAAATATTATAGTAAATCTGATAACATTTTTCAAATGACAGCTAAAGGTATTTATTAGAATATTGTTTTTTTTTTTAAACTGGCTCGCTCTTAGGGACTGAGAATACCCTTAAAATTCATTTACACGGAGCGAGCAGAAGGATAAGGAGATAAAGTATGAAACTCAGGTGCAGTATGGTATCGATTGTTCTATGAGTGGAGCCCTAGTATCGAGGAAGTATACAACATCTATATATTTGCGTTCGCTCAATTCGCAGTATTTTATGCGTTATAGCATTTTGGAAAACTTTGTTGGAGAGAAGACACACTATCAGTCGTTTACCATGGGTGGAAGTTCGAGCTAGTCTTTACTGAAGATGTCGAACCTTATAGCCAAGGACAACCAAGTTATTGAAAAATGCAAGATTTTATTTGTGGTGTCTTTTTTTAATGCGACCGACCACACGCCCAGCGGTCCGAGTGTATACGTATAGTGTAGGATATAGAAACAATGTGTCAATCATCTACGATTGCACGTCCTCAAGGAATTGGTTGGACCCTTATAGTGAGTTTACACAGCACGAGCAGAAGGAAAGTTAGAAAGAAGGTAGCGGTGCACATAGGTCTTAAATTGCTGTGGGTTGCAGTGCAGAGGAAAAGTAGAGCGAGGTAACGCATTCCACATGCGCGATGTTCGGCCTATAAAAGACTCTCTAAATATCACAGTACGCCCGAAAATAGGCTCGAATATATAAAAAATAAAAGAAAAGTGATTATAATTTCAATCAAATCTGGAAGAAACCAAAAGACATTACTTAGCTCTGAGGTGAAATCCAATTCAATGTCACAAGTCTATGATCCATGAATTCGACTTAAAGTTATAAAGGACTTATTTAAGAAAATTTACGTGATTTTCCTTTATAAAATAAATGTTGGAGAGCAGGTTGTACTACTTATCGTTTCTGAAGGACAATCCCGCCTTCATCGTTTCTGCAATGGGTTTTTCGTTTGATGAAGGTCTTTTTTGTGGCTTTAAATAATTTTCATGTAAGAAATCAAAACAAAACACCACTGTGGTCTTCTCTCTCTGTTCCCAAGTAAAAGCGGACTTCATATTAAGTTCATGTAGGCTTTCTGTTTGTTATGTGATCGATTACGTGGGTACTTCCAGCGATTGGTGAATTATTACAGGCCTAAGTGATTTCTGAGAACAAATTTGATTAAAGCTATCGAGAAGTATTTATATCGGAGAAAGAACCTTCATGTTAACTTTCCAAAAATTGGTAAGGCAGGTATATTTAGAAGCTCACCCACCACATTTCAAGCGGTCATGTCTATGAAGACTGAACGATGAATGGTGCTATCCTCCTCTTCGCTGATAGCCAATTTGCTGTATGGGTCATCGACTCATATTATGTTGGCCCAAAACAAGTGTTAGAATCTCTGGATCTACTCGATTACTTGGGTAGAACTGAAGCAACAAAAGAGCGGACTGCCTTGCTGAAAGGCAAATTATGCAGAATGAACAAACTAGACTCAACTATAAGAAAACTTTAAATGCTAGAGAAAAGCAAAAAAGATAATTTGAAAGGAAAACGTATAAAATTTCAATTATTAAGACCTTAGAATCTTAATGATGGAGCACTGGTCACAAAGATATACCCTTTCTTTAATAGGGATATCTGACAATGCTGCTTGACGTCTCTTCAATACAACAGCAGTGAAAGAAAAACACTATCAAAAGCGAAGTTCGATCAAAGTGGACAAACATCCACAGAAAATTGTGGACCCATGCAACCGAGAATGAAAATTAATTGTTAGGTTCGTCAAAATTTTTAGCATGACCAAAGGGCAGTCAAAAGGCCAATAAAGTATAACTATGGTCGAAGTACAAATATACACAGGGCCGACATCATGGTGCTGCATATTCCCCCTTTCAGCTCTTGGCGCAACATCATAAGGGCTAAAATGTCTCTGCATTTCAGATAATCAATCAGAGGTTAAAAAATATCAACAAACGGATTGAACATTTTTTTTAATTATTTATAACTTTCAATCAATTTATCTTTATGTTTCTACATGGTTTTTGGTTATGATCAATTTTAGAGTTTTTTTTACTAGTCTTGTTTCTTATGAGACCAGCTCTTTAAAGCCCTTTTTATACTCTTACCGCAGTTGCAAGCCCTCCCTTTTTTCCGAAAATGAGGGTCCGACCTGTGCTTTTGTCCAGACTCGACAAATAAGAGAAGGATTGCCTATAAGGATTGTTTGTCCCGGCCATTTTTTGTTTTTACTAGCCGATTTTCTTAAGCTGATCAAGGAGGTATCGCATGTCGCAGTATAAGGAATACAAATTTTTAGCAATCGTCTGTCGCTTTGAATTTTAAAATTCTCCTGGCCAACTTCCTGATGTAAAATTGAGCACCGATTTAAAAAAATACGCTATTCCGGATTTTTCCTTTTACTTTCACAATAAGACACGGACTACCTTACAGATTTTTATTCCCTTGTGAAAATTAAAATTTACGGCATAAACAGGTATATTATTGGATTACGTCGATTCGGAAGCTTAATATTTTTACTGCCACAAGTCATGAGTATTTCATATAAATCTCAATAAGATACCTCCACACGTACGAGGCGGACCTCGTAGTGGTCCTATAAAGTTCCGTTTATCCTATTGCGGCACAGAACCTTAAAAACAATCAAAAAATAATAATTCATGTATCAATTTAATCATTACTCCTCTGCGAAATGTTGTTTAAATTTTTCACGTTTTCGCGAAAAGTCTGCGACATACATTTTCGCAGTGCGGGAGAGATCGGCCACCTTGGCCATCCTGAAAACAATATTTCATAAAAAAGTCTTGAAATTTTAATTTTTTTAAGATTCAATTAAATAAAAAGAAGTCATTTAAACGGAAAATGTGCTGTGGGGCAATGATGCCCTCTAAATTGCGTGCTTTGCAACAAAGCTTGCCAAAAACACAAATTTATTACCAAAACTAACCTGCATTACCTGCGAGTGAAAATCAAATGACCAAATAAATGCCTTATCGACGGGTGGATTCACCAAGCCCATAAATGAAAGAAGTGGAAATTTTGAACGCATGATCATATAGTTTTTCTTGTCAAATTTGGGAGCAGGAGCTGAAGGGAGAGCCACGTTCCTTCGTCTACTCCTCAGCCGCAACTTAATACAATTAGTTATTTTTTTAATTTTTAATTTCAGTTTATTTATGACAAACTTAATATGAACAGAATTTTACCAGAGCAAGTGATGCCTCCTTATTATTAACATAAATCAAAAGCTCGTTCTTTCCGCTTAGGATTTTACCAGAAACATGGAATATTCCGAAAGTCTTAAAAATGCAAAGCCTCATTGTTTATGTGAGGAGAATTTTCATGTGACAATGATAGGAATAGTTTTATCACAAAGTGGGTTTTTCCTTACGTAATTCTTCATAAAACATTTTGTTACATTTTCGCTTTTAAGGGAACACTTCCTTTTCCTTTCACCATCATCATTCTAAAAACATTTTCTTCTTTCGTCCCTTTCAGATTGGCAGCTTGAAGGATTATTACCTATTCCATCATCGACACATTTCAAAACGTTCGCTTAGCACCAGTGATTCACACCACAGCGCCTTAAAATCAGAGCCAGAGGTAAGTTGCAAAACTACATTTATTCCTGTGCTAAATGCGATATGAAACAAAGAATGGAACAACTCTTGTCATGACAATAAAACCTTGAATAGCATCCATCCGTATAGGAGGATACAGCAGGTATTACTCGTACATCAACGAGAACGACATCAAGGACTAAAAGCCACATTAAAAATGAAATATCCATCTGCACCAGCACCAGCACAGACAACGTGTCCTTTTTGCTTATAAAAAAAAACAATTCTTTTTTTTTGTGTCGTCCTTGTGTAACGAATATTTTCCCACGCTCATGCTTTTCTCTTGTTACATTCTCAGAGGAACTGAATTCGCCCAATGCTTCTGGTATCTCTCGTAGAGTGTCATCCTTGTGCTATGCTTTTTGCTGTGCTTAGGCAAGGCAAGGCAAGGTGGACTGTGCTGGTGACGAAATTAAAAATAGCACTTACGCAAAGGCAGACACTGTAAATTATTTAAACTATTCCTAAAGAGCTGGAGGCACTCTGCCGGCTCTGCAACTCAGTGCAACACAAGGCAACTTGTCAATCCATTTGGCTATTTATACCTTTTAAAGGAGTCCTTTAGTAAGAACTGCCAGGCATTTTATTCTAAACTTTTTTTTTACAGTCTAGTTTTTTGCCTTTGAAAAATCACAAAGAATCAGTGGTGGGACGGTTCGTCCTGTTTATAAATAATTAGGTCGGCCGGCAGTCTGTGGGATTCTTCTTTGTTTTCAATTTCGTATGTTAGGCCAGTTTGCCTTGCATGTGGTGTACTTATATATGTTCATATGTATACAATTTATCTTTAAGGTCCGATGGATTCAACAACAACATGAGAAACTACGTCCAAAGCGAGACTATAAGCCAGAGTATGGCCTACCTGTCGATTACAATCCGTACGAGATCCTTGTACCATCGGGAGCCGCATACGACCGAGTAGTCTACCAACCATCGTCAAGTGGGCCGTCAGCAGTACATCGACCAACGTCGTCACTACTTCGCCATCCAAGGATTCAGTATAGGGACGCGGGGCCGCACAATATTTTTCCAGATCCTCTATTCAAGGAGCAGTGGTACTTGGTGAGTAAAGTATGTGTGCTTTTGTTGTTTCTGTATCATCAAACCTACTGCTGTAGCGGTTTTGTGGTTACCATCAAGGGTTGGGTACGTGTAGTCACTCTACGTATGCTTTCTTGAGAGCGTATCCTCTATGCAAAGAACTTGTGGTGTCGTAGTATTTGCTGCTGTTCTTCGTATTATTTGCTTATGCCTCTTTTTAGTGGTGGTGCCGTAATGAGACATTAGAGTTTAACGCTACTAACACGACGCCTTTCTAACACTCTTGACACAGAACAAAAATCCTTGAGAATAAGGATTTTATGCATGGGAATACTTAATGCTTTCAGAGACGGTGCAATGCCCACCAGCAGGTATGCACAAAGGGGGTTGCTCCAAGAAATAAAACAAGGTTAAGTTCAAAGCAGCAGAGCTTAAGCTATTTTCTTTGTCCTAAGTTGAGGCACATAAGGACTCTGCAGGACTTGTGTGGAAGCTGAACTAGGTATGAAAACTTATACGATGTATGGTATAGAGCGAGAATATTGCGTGCAACCGAGAAGAAACTTGAAGCAACCTTGGAGCTAGTTAAGCGCTGGTTCTTTAGAGAGATGGGGAGGTTTTCTAAAATGAGTGTTTGTGTGGTTTATTTATGACTTGTTTATGGCTTTGCGGATTGGATAGGTGAGTGGCCTTCTGGTCTCCCAAGGTAGTGCATTCATTTTGCTGGTAGTGGAATTATTTATTTCCATGTACGCAAAAGTGTCACAATTAATTTTCGGGTATATGTGTCTCCTTTGCATACCAATATGGAGTTGATAGTTTTACGGGGCCAAGAATAGAGGAATAAAAACTATATGAAAGAATCCTCAACGCTCTTAACTAGGATATGTGGTGTGACTTGCGTTGAATATAATAAGTATAAAAATTCTAAAAATAAACATAGAGAGTTGAACAATCATTACTCTATTCACAGTTTATTTGTTTTTTATTGGAAAATGTCCAACTTTGATGTGGACAAGCCAGACATTCTTGATTATGATGGTCTGTTAGCAGAATTTTGCAAAATTTGCAATTCCAAATCTTATTACGTTAAAATTACAATACAATTGCATTAACATGAAAGTAATTGAGTTTAATTAAAAAAAGGAATTAATTTTGTTCTTGATTGCATTCGAAAGTTTTTAAAATTACAGAATTCCATAAATCTAGCGGACCCAACATACGTTGTCGAGTTCGGGCGTTGGCTTCCCTGCTATCCCTGAGTTTTTACAAAACTCGAATTTTCGATGAGCAATATACAAAGTGACTTTGCCATTGAGATTTCATTCAAAACCTAGAATATTGAATGGGAAACTGACTGCAAATGCAGTTGACATTTCCATTTGTCATTAATGAAATTTTACTTTCAATTTTAACTTCCAATTTCACAAAATTGGCGGGAGATAATATTTTTACAAACAAATTGATTGTTTATTTCATTCAATTCTAAAAGATTAAAGGACTTCAATGGGGGACACAGAAGATGAAATTTTGTGCATATGTTCTAAGAAAGTGAACCCTTAATCCTCAACTGTTTTTTGTTTTTAAACGATTTGGATACAGAATCATAAATTAAGCGAAATTCAGCAGTCTTTGAAGTCTATAAACACCAACTAGAAATCGTAATTGACACAGCATTTAATTTCCATCTACCTTGTCAGCTATCGCAGTTGAACTCGAAATTGTAAAGTTCAACCGCTTCTGATTTTACAACGAACCAGTTGACTTTTGACATTTAGTCAATCAACTGCAAAAGCAGCCAAAATTGATTGACTAGCTAGTGCCTAGAATTCTGAACGGGGAGAAATATTACGACGTATGTCAATAAAATCAGCGCCGACTATGATACACAAACATTATAATCAGTTATTTTCAGAAGCTTAGAATCTCATGAAAAAAAAAAATTATGGTGAGAGGATCTAAACCATTTAGGCTTTCGCTCCAACATAAGCAAAAAATTGCAACAGAATCTTTCCAACCGTTTAGGAAGGTTAAGTCGACATACAACCGTAAAAAAAATAACATAAATAAATATCATTTGAAGTTCGAGGCGCCTTAATAATGTCAGTAAAGGTTAAAAGTCTAGCCTGGGCTTAAGTTAAAATTTCTATTATTAATGTCATATAACTAATCACAATTTCACATTTCATTTCTAATGCATTGATGGATATCTCTTAATCCGTAAGACACCTATGCAGTTCTTGTTCCACTGCTGCGAATGAATATCATCATTCATGAACATCATGAATGTCATCTCAATTGCCCGGTATTGAGTGCCAAACGCATACCGAAATTTCTTCGTCACTTCCGAAAAAGTATGGCCTTGACACTCAACAACTAGTTTTGGAATTTGGTTCGTGCAGTTGTGTCTAGTCGAGTAGCCATAAAGATGATTATTCGGTCTAAATGAGGTTTCGAATAAATTCGTAATTCTCTGGAGCATTTTGAATGCTTTTTTGTGGATCATTTCGTGAAGCAATTGCATTTCGCAAGAATATAGGTGGAACTGCCTAGAAAGCAAAAGCATTTTCTCATTCCAACCGCTGAGAATGTCAGTCGTCCAATAGAAGTTCCGCACCCGAACAATATTTACTTTATTTCGAACTGTTCAAGGTATGCGGAAAAATCTTGGATTATTTGAACAACTATTGAATCACTCGTTCACACAAAGTTCGCAGTCATAGCGTATCGTCACATTGATTATTGAAATGTAAATCTTTCTAGACTGCCAAGACGATTCATTCATTATCTGGTTGGTTCCATAGTGATCGGGATATGCTAGTGCCACGGATGGTCGTGGGTTCGATGTCGTCACTAAATCGCACTCCAAGTCAATAACGATACGGTGTTTGATGTCGTGGGTGACTGGAGTGGGCGAATGCCCTTTTGTTTATCTCGAATGATTGACCTAGTTATGGATGGCGATAGCATGGGGGACGCATCATGAAGGCTGGAATTCGGAATGACACGTTGGATGAAAATGATACTATACGTCGTTGGGGCATTTGGGGCTGGATTGTTGTTTCTTTTTCTGGTTATTTAATCTTTATAAAAAAAAAACTAGGAAATGAGATCAGATAATCTTCCTTTAATCAAAGACACCAAAGAAATCGAACACTTGAAACAAATGCATTCATCCGCACGAGTGTTTCAAATTCAATTACAGCTGCTAAAAGACTTATGCTGGTTTCTATTTCTTCGACTGCTACTCAATCAAATCCACATTTATTCTCCGCATTTGCATTTGAGAAAAAATCCTTTTTGCAACTCACCTTGTCAATGCACTTTCTTTTCTTAGGACGTAATTCCATTTCCTGGCAAAGAAAATATACTAAATCTCGATCCGTCTTTGGTTTACTCTCAACTCCCTTCGTCAGCGCCTTAAATTTCAATCTCAAAGCAGAAGAACAAACTGTACAAACACAAAAATACTCAATGCGGACCAGCATATTGAATTCTTCTCTCAAATGTAAGCACACCTTCATCAGGAATAAGGTAGGATTCCAAATGAAAAAAAAAACCTGCCAACCTAGTTTCACAGCCCCAAATCCAAAAAAGAAGGCAAACTTTCAGTTCGGGTCTGCTTCCTGCAGGTTATACGCGTGACCGACAATCTAGTTAAACATATTCTCCAACGAAGGGTAGGGCTTAATCTGCAGAAAAAAAAACGACAGCGACAACCATGCACACACCCAAGGTGTAGTCGAATCAAATTTAACAAAAATATACTTAATAGATACTCAAGCAAAATAAAGCCGAGTCCCGACTACGGCAAACGTCCATTTATTGAGTTTGTATACTTGTAGAAGTTTGCGCGCCGAGTAGTCTGCCTGCTCACTTGGGCATGGACTCGAGTAGATTAGGTTACCTGGCAGAGAACTACATATATATGCTTGAGATGCTGATAGCATTGAATTAACTCAACTGACTTGGGTAGATAGTTGTATGCCCTAAGGAGTTCTTTTCCAATATAACCGCCAGACCGAACACCCGCCCGCCCGCATCCCATGGTTTCTCCCTGAATGGATACGGATTTAAACTTAATGCACAGATGTTTCTTCGTTTGTTAGTTTGGTAGCATATAGCGCTTGACTGTTTTTCTGGTACACAACCGAACCCAAGCAAGCGTACCGGCCATCTGGGTACTTGCTGATGAAAGCAAACAGTTCCCTCTAACCGGGAAGAAAGCGTCCGTTGTCCACCGGCACAGGCAGTAGCATCTCATCGTCCTTATACTGATTATCATGGTAGCACCGAAGGCAATCCGTATCAGCGCGGCGACTATTTGCACCATTTTTTCTGCTCCTTTTTTGTCGGACTCTTTGCTGTGTCCTTTTTCGGTTTTCTCAATCCTCGAGACCCACAATCATCATTTCACAACGTTAAGATAAAAATGATATTAGATACTTGAGGGGGTGGAATCTAAAACTTGTATCTTTGTATCTCGTTTACTTCTTTTGCATATTTTATTTGCCGTTTTATTCACCACAACTTGGGTTCATTTGGAGGTCCTTTGGGATGGCGGCATCTTTCTTCTCATTTACATTTGAGGTGTTATGCGAAGGAATTCAGTCATGGGGGGATAGGCATCGTTTCGGGCCACAGACAATAAATTCTTGTTAGCCTTGGAGTACTTCTTCGGGAAGCGAGCTCCATTAACATACGGAAAGTCGAGTCAACGTCAATTTGTATTTACATGTATGAGTGCCAAGAGAATACAATATGTATAAGGCTTAAAGGCAATACAAAAGTAAACGCTAAAGGTAAAGGTATATCTTCATGTTTGCAAAAGTTCCGGTGATAAAATAATGGTTATTCTGCGTAAAAAAATGTGGTTGGCGTTCTTTCAAAAGATCGTTTACAGCACGACAAAGGACATCAGGGGATGGGGCTTCGCTGAAAGTATCAATTTGAGGATTAAAGCGATGCTTATATTGTTTCGCAGGTAAATGAGCTTCATTCTTGTAAATTTTTGATATATGTTAACAGGCTTACAAGTAGATCAACTTGCAAAAAGTTCAATTTCAGATGAAATTCAATTACAACACCTAAACTGTGCGGTACATGACTTATGTTTGATAGTGTAGATCCTGCTTTTTTCTAGTTTTGGGAGTCAATTTTTGTATGTGTCGACGCCCATTAGCCATATACTCAATAAGCGTCCATCCGAAACTTGTCTTAAACTTTGTTTGACATCAAATGCGTCGGTGACGTCCTTGCCGACCTTAATGGAGCAGCTTGAGTTCTCAATCGTCATCCTGCATAAAAGGACGAGCTTGGATGGGATGCCAAACGTAGACATAGCTTCATTCTTCTCGTCTCTATGGCCGAAACAGAAACCTTAACCATCCTTGAAATTGATGAAAATGTGATGCCTACATTTTTTCCAAGATCTGCCGATATGTCAATATTTAATCTCTGGTGGACTTTTCTGGTCGAAAGCCACATTGATATGGACTTATCAGGCTGTTGACGAACGGTTTCAGCCGTTCACATAATACGGCAGAAAAGTGTTGTAGTCAATGTTGAAAAGATTGATACCTCTATAAATGGCACAGCTAAAATGGTATCCTTTCTTCAAGTTTGGGCAAACAATGCTAAGATTCCATTCATCTTTGATGCTTTATTGTTTCATTGCCGCCGCACTGAAAAGTTCGAGAGATAAAGTGGCGAAACAAATTTTGACGAGACTTTGGCAAAGTTCCGCAATGTATTCTGAACGAAGACATCCACAGAAATCTAGAAATTCATGCTTAACGAGCTCATAAGCGGAGTTTTCATGGGCATTTAGACGTTTTGAACGCTTCAGACCTTGTATGGAGAGTTAAGTTAACAAAACCGTAACACTCTACGGTAACTTTGTTTTTGAACAACATATATGGTAAGTGTTTGTTGCGACAAAGCTCATGTCCACTCATGGATTTAACCTCAAATTATACTACTCTTTTCCTTATCTTAGTTTAAAAATTCAGGAAGATTTAAGGTAGGATTGGTCAAATTCAGAGGATTTTGTATCCTAAAAAGATTGTTATTGAAGTTAAGTTACGTAACTTAAAATACAATTTTCGTTTCTCCTGGAAGGCATAAGAACTGAGCCTTCTGTTAGTGAAATTCCACAGTTAACCGTTTCTTCATATAATCTTTGGGGTAACCTTGAGTTTTTCAACTTGATGTTGGAGCTCCATTTTGGCCTTTATGAAATACATGCTGTTTAATCGCAGTTCAACATGAAAGCATAAATTTTCACAACAGTCACGTATGGGCCAAGAACCATCCAGAGAAAACAGACAAACTTACTCATCTTAAAATCCGCGCTATAGTCTGTGGGGGACCTGTGCCACACGTGTGTTTCAACCCTAAGAGTCTTTCACAGTACGGTGAAAAATGACTTACACTTCGACGGCAAACGGTTGAAAAGATCCTCATCAAATTGAGTGTACGCTGGAGAAATGTATATCTGCTTTTATCGCGCTGTCCCTCTAATAGAGTTGAGTAGTCTTCTGTACGAAGCGTTGATGTCCAACCGCTCTCAATGCACAAGTTTAGGAGTCGCTTAACCCTGCATTTCAACGTACAGCCGTTGAATATTCTTCTCCCCATTCCTCCCACGCAAAAGGACCAAATATCTTAATAAGACCAGGATCATTTAAATAAAGTTCCTGAAACTGCACGGCCCTTAAGCACGACCGGGATGACTTTGGTTTTCTTTAATGTTGCTTTGACCGTTTAAGATAGGATTTTAAAACTCTATTCCCTTTTAAATCAAAAGAAACCACGATCGGCAAGAGTGATTCTTCGTTTGATTTCTGCATTGGTGTCGGTGCTTGAACTCACTGCGGATCCTCGATAGATAAAGTCCTTGACTTCTTGGAAGTTATACTTACCTTTTGACTTGTTGTCGTTTTAACTTATTCACTCCTGACCTCTGTTGGAGGTAAGTGGAATAATTTAAATGCGTTAACTGAATTGTTTTTTCCAATTGTTAGTCTTCTCTCGCCAGTAATCTTGTAGTCCACTCCAACGAAATTGGTAGCATTGTCACATGAGATTGTAGAGCAGCATCCTCGTCGTGAGATGAATCTTTTTATTGCATTTAGAAAGGCACCTTGTCGAGAGCTCGCCCTCGGATTCTCGAATTGATCTTCACTGGTCCCAAAGTCCCGTGTGGAAGAAAGCCCATTACTTGCTGTACTTTTTGTGGTCATGAACGAAAACATCGAATACATTTCTGCACGACTTCCGCTGATGCCCTCTTCACCTCTTCACCCTCTTGATCCAATATCTATCTTGTGATAAGGCGGCTAAAGCTTGTGGTCCTACGTGCATATGTTGTTTGTTCAAGTTTTCCAAAATTTGTTGCAAAACTTGGCTTCGCTTTGGTAGAAGAATTAGGTGTTTACTACTTGTGCCGATCTCAGAGTGTCTGACCCGTCCTCCAACACGTGTGAGCCCATGTTCATCCATAAACGGTTGTAATGCTAATAATTTACTTGCATGGTCGATGGATGTTCCTTTCTCTAGCTGTTTGTATTCCTTATGAAAGGCAACAGTTTGTGTGCCTAACAATAGGGCTGTCATTCCCTCTGTAAGTTCCTCCTCCGGGAGTGTCTTCTTGTGTCTTGCCGTAGGTGATGCTCGGGTGTTATAAATGAATCGCAAGCAGCAGGCGAATATTCTTTAAAGTCTTCGTATGTATCCTGGTCTATGAATTTGAGTGGATAGTTCGCATATTGGCACGTTCTTCCATGGACTTGTTAGTGCGGACTTAATGACTTTTCTCAGGAACTTTTTCCAACTCACGGGCGTAATGTGAAGGCCATGATTCTTCTGTTTGCGCAAGAAATGAAGGACCCTTAAACCAAATTGATGTGCCGGGGTTATCCCGGTATATGACTCCATCGTTCTCGATTCGAAAATGTTTGAATGCGTGCAACTCTATTTGCAACAAAGGTCTCCTATGTAAAGGAAGGTGAAGAGACCCACGAGAGAACTGTGGTGCTATCAGTATGATAGTTTAACTTGTCGATTTTCCACGTCATTTCCTTCAAACCCTGCATCAACAAGTTTTGGAATCTATTTCGAGGGACTAGGACGAAGTTGATAATGGACGCATGGAACAAAGTTGTGTATCATAACGCAACCAACTATTTTAGAGAGTTAGAAGTTTGTCCTTGCGATATATGAAAATTCTATGTGAACACACCCTATTTTATACGACCAACTGTTATTGTCAAAAGAGAACCTAAGGTAATGTGTATTGTTGTTAAAAAGGACGTTGTTGTACAAGAGTTTTGTAAATCGATCAATTTAAGTCGATTTTCGTACGGAGGCAAGTTGCATCTATCAACCCAACGTAAGCCGAGTAAAGCAAAACGCGGATTAATCTGCGTTGGACTGTTTAGATTCTGAGGGAATGTGCTTCATAATAAGAAGACCAAACTTGGCTGGCATATTCGAGAAGTGGTCGGACAAAGGTGACTTGTTTTAAAAACCAAGGTTGGAATTCGCTCTACATATTACTCGATCGATAACTGACCGGAAATTGAGTTCTTTGTCGCAGAGAACACCAAGATCACAAATCGTATTAACTAGAGGAACTGCATGTACGGGGAGGCCGAGGAAGAAGTTTGCGAGAATATTAGAATTTAGAGATTCTTATATTATCAGCATAAAGGGATAGGTCAGGATCTTTAAGAATGCATTCAACATCGTTGAGAGTGAGAATAAAGATAATGGGTCCTAAATGGCTGCTTTAAGGTAGGGACCAAAGGCTCGGACACTGATTATCTGAAAACGACACTATACTGCCGATTTTCTAGATAAGATTTTAACCAGGAGATGATGGATGGAAGAAACCCAAAAGGGCCTAAAGTTTCAGGTTAATGATTTGATGAGAGATTTTATCAAAAGCCTTGCTGGAGTCAGTGGCTATAGCATCAACTTCTTTGCCTTGTTGAAGTGCTTGCAAGCCTTTAGACAAAATTCGGTAAGATTTGTTGCAGTAGATTTACCTTTTACGAAACCGTATTGTTTTGAGGACAGTATGGATGTACTGTGAAAGTACAAAGAGTCGTAGAAGTTGGGTATGGAAGAGAGTTTGGCTATATCAGATATATCGTCTTTGTGACCTTCTTTGTGGACAGAGAGAATAAATGTGTTCTTCCAAACTTAAGGAAAGATAGATTGATTAGGGGACATTAAGGGTAATGCGTTCGCACACATTCTTAGAACTATAGTATTGCAGGTATTCCATCTGGACCTGGTGAATAGTCATCCTTTGGGATATGAATCTTTTCAATCTCATCAGAAATGGGTATATCATAAAGGCTGCAACCTTTAAAAAGTTTACTTTTTTGAACGAATTACGAATTTGTAAAAATCGGAAACAGATGGTGCCGATAAAAGCCGAAGACAGAGCATAGAGAAACGCCAAATGACAAACTAAATCTGAATTCAGCAATAAAAGCCGATACGCATAAAATGGCTTACAGATATTTTTTTTTAATTTTGAAGTCCAGCATTTGTTTGTATAGCAATTTTAAAATTACTTACATGTTCATCAGTTAAACCGTCTTCATGGGGCATAGGGACTAATAAAATCCAAGGATGATGAATATGTTTTCCTTATTTTATTGCTTACCCTAATCATCCGTCCATCTAACCCCTACATCTATGTAGATAACAATACTCTAATTCAACACGCACCATTTCTTCCCAATTAAAATAAAAAGATGCAAAGATACTTTTTTCGTATATTTCAGCTTTTTGCACTCGTTCGTTTGTTAATTTATTTTTTTATTTTCTTCTTCTTTTTTGTCTTCTATATTTAAATGTGGATTCGAACATCTAATGCAACCTCTGTATTTCGAATGCCAATGAACAATGATAATAACAATGGGAAACGAATCCAGAATGGTGGCGCCAAAGATGGTGTGGACATGAATGTGGGACCAGCCTGGCAAAAGGGATACACAGGAAAGGGCGTCGTCGTATCCATACTGGACGATGGCATTCAAACAAATCATCCCGACCTTGCACAAAACTACGTAAGTACCACCTTCATACATATGTTGTTTTAGCTTATTTGCTGTGTGTATGTGTGTGTTTGAGAGTACGTGGTTAACATGTGTGCCATGATGGTGTTGATACTCAAAGTACATATCCTTTTTACTTTTCTGAAGGCCAGTGCATGCATCAGTTGGGGTGTGGTTGTGTTTCTCCCACGATTGTGTGCTAAGCATAGTAATTTACATAAATACTCGTAGAAGCATACTGCCGGAAGTAATTGGATGTGGTGGGCAAGCCCCCAAGTCCAGGATGTCAGGTTTACTTTTTCTCGTCGGCTAAGGATATGCATAAATAGGAAACGGTGAAATTGGCTGGTCGAAGATGACCTTCCTGATGGATAGATAGGATGTGAGAAACGATGGGGTTGTTGCTGCTTACTAGTAAAAGGGATCGACATAATGGTCATGGTGGTGGTTGGGGTTGTACATATAGTTGGTCCTCCTCAACGTTGTCGTTCCTGCAACAGGCAATTAGGAAACAGATTTCATTCAAATGGAATGCCCATTGAAAGCGTTTTCTGGTTGAGTTATCCTTTTCTCAGATGCGGTGTAGAATATTAACTTCTCGAATGAAATGGGGGGCGAGTCTAAATGTAGGTATAGGGCGGCGTTCTAGATCGGATCAGTGTAAAGTGGCCTTTAGATTTTATTGCTAAATCGGTTGCATTAACTAAGACACAAGAACTCAGGAGAGGTTACATCAATCGAGCAATGGAATTCTTTTGTAATGGACAAATAAATTTGCTCGGAATGTTTTTTTGTGGGCCTTTTACCGGAAAAAGGATGAACATTTATTGTTAACTGCTCATGTTATGTGAGCCAAAAGAAGTACCTACTTTTTCCGGTCAATCACTTTCACAAATGGATAGTGCTTTTGTTTTTTCGCTTGCTTCTTTTTTTTATGTCGATGTAAGGTCTTTTTCGATGACTTTTCATCACATATCTGAAAGCAACTCGGACCTAATTTGACAAAAGGTCAAGTAAGGTTTAAGATAATTGTGTAGGAGGGATAATTGTGAAGTAGTGCAAGACTCAAACGTAATGAAGCTTCGATTGCATTCCGAATGGAGTCTATAACACCACCAGACCAAATGACTCCCAAAACAGTGAAAATTAAATGTTATGTGAAAACTATATGATAATGAAGACCTCAAGGTTTTCCTTGCGAAAGAAGTTCCAATTGTCATCAAGTGGGTCTAAGTCACCCGATTTTGATGTTTCATCAAAGTGGCCAAGTTCTGTCATGAATGCTGACGCTCTTAGAACTATCAGTATTAAAGTAAACATCGCACTCAAGGTCATGTTAAGGACCCACGCTATAGGGTGTAAGGAGGGAAATCATGTACGATCACCGAAAATAGTTTAAAAGTTATTGTCATTTTAAACCCACAAGACAACCGAAACCGAAATGCTAAATTACCAACAAAATAAGAGGCTAAGACTTTAAAATTGTATAAGAAAGACTGATTAGTGGCCTACAAACCTTCGAAGACAAACCTTGGAGGGTGATGTTGCATTCAAATGTTGGAAAAAATATGGGATTGGCGAGATTCTTGACAAATATGGCTCGTTACGGAACGACATAGTAACTAAAATTAGAACGGCAAAACGAGCTTACTTAAAAGAGGTGTGGCATTAATTTCGAGAGGTGGGGTTGGGAAACCAAAAACCCAAACTTCCTACAAACATCGACTATGAACAGCTTAACTTGAGTTTCATAGTGCGAAGCCATTTTTTTGAAACAAGTTCCGTCGCATTTGATTACTCAATGGTTCCAATGAGTCCTTTGACTTACACAGGCTATGTAAGGAAGATGTCATAAAAGCCATGTTAGACATAAAATCGAATGCTGTTGGTCTTGATGAAATTCAAGCTAAATCTATTAAATAATAGATGCAAAAATACCTCATAAGGCAAAAGCTTCTCAGCGATAGCCAGTCAGGTTTTCGCCCATTACGAAGTTGCTGTGATGAAATTAGCATGGCACTCGGTAAACACCATGCTACGACTCTAGCTCTCCTAGACTTCTCAAATGCATTCGATATAGTTAACCACTTTATTCTTTGCAAAAGGCTAAGAAAAGTGTAAAGGTTTTCGATGCTCTCAACAAAACTTATACACTTGTACCTTCAAGGGAGAAACCAAAGAGTTGTAGTGGGTGAACAGTGTTTCCATCTTCTACCAGTAAATCATGGAGCACCACAGGGCTCGATGCTTGGTCCACTGTTGTTCTTGTTTTATGTAAACGAGCCACCCCAAATTTTCAAACATAGTTCAATCCACATGTTCGCAGATGACGCACAGATCAAACTTAGCTTTCCCTTGTATTTGTGTAAGGAATCTACTATGCCAATGAATGAAGACCTTCAGTCAAAGCGTCTAAAGCACTTTTTATTCTCAGGCGAAACAAAGATCCATCCCATCTTCCACCAGTTCAGCTGGCTCAGAGTGCAATAGAGTATGTACATAGATTCCGCAAAATACTATATATTGGCCTGATATTTAATCGAACCTTAACTTGGTCTGCGCATTTAAAAGCAACAATAAGTGGTCTACGCGGTCTTTGGGCCACACAACATTTTATCCCTACAAAAGCAAAGCTGCTACTGGTAAAAACCCTTCTACTGCCAATGCTGCTACACTGCTGCGAGAACTATTACTGCCCCGATTACAAATCTAGAAGAAAATCGACGTCGTCTACAACAGCATAGCCCGTTTTGCCATCAACTTGAAAAATTCGACCATGTGTCCTCCTGCACAAAACAAATCAGCGGCTGCACGTTTCACAATCTGCTCAAATATAAAACCCTGTGTCTGCTGCATGAGCAGCCTGAGTATTTATTCAACAAATTGGACTACCTTCAGTCGGCAAGATCGTATATGCTTAGACAAACTACCTTTGCCAATCTTACGTCCGAACACTTTCGTTTACTCCACCCGATTGTGGAATTTTCTGCCTATAGGTTCTAGGCAAATAAGTAGCACTGAGAACTTAAGATCTATCCTTTTAATACTTAGACCTGGCCACTGCCAGGTTGCTTCGTATCCCCTCTATTAAAAAAACCCAAATATTCTTTTACCCTATTTTTAATTTATTTACGCATTTCTATTAAAACATGTTTAAATATCTAAAATGATTTTTAATGCTTGCAGAACTATCAGGTTGGCAACTAAGTAATTGTGGAAAACACAATTTTTCATGGAACGAAATAACTTTTTTCTGCAATGTATTGCCCATTTTGAGCAATGGCTTTTGCTAAATAAAAAGTCATCATTTGGTGCAAGGTCAGGACTATATGGTGGATGTGGCAAAACATCCCAACCAAGCTCCAATAATTTTTGCCGAGTGACCAACGACGTGTGTGGCCTTGCGCATTGTCATAATGGAATACAACACCTTTTCGATTTGTCAATTCGGGCCGCTTTTCTTCAACTGCATTGTTCAATTTTGTAAGCTGTTCAATCTACGCATCTGAATTGATCGTTCTGTGAGGTAATAAAAGTTCAAAGTAGACAATTCATTTGTATTCCCATCAAACTGATAACATAACTTTCTTTTGATGAATATCAGCTTTTGATGTTGTTTGAGCTGCTTCACCTGGCTTGCTCCACGAACTTTTCCGATTGACATTGTTATCAACAACCTATTTTCCATCACCAGTTATCAATCGTTTTAAAAATTGATTATTTTTATTACGTTTCTTTAACAAATCGCAGATGTTAATGCATTGTGTTGAATGATTTTCTTTCAGTTCATGAGCAAACCATATATTGAGTTTTGTATGTATGTATGTGATACATGAAGCTTCTCTGCAATCTCACGTGTTGTATTGTGACGGTCCGAGTCGATTATTGCTTTGATTTGGTCGTCATCAACTTCAACTGGACGACCAGATCGTTTTTCATCTTTGAGTGAAACATCATCATGACGAAATTTGGCAAACCAATTTTGACACTGTCGGTCTTTTAAAGCTTCGTCACCATAAACAGCACATAACTTTTTGTGAGCTGGTGATGCGTTTTTTCCTCTCCGGAAATAAAAAAAGCAAAATATGACGTTGACGTAAATGTTCGTTTTGATTTTCCGTTTTTCAACAGACGCCAAACAAAACCACGCAACCGATCAAAAGATTTACTGATTGACAGTTGAAGTACTGACTAACAAATAACAAAATGTGTTTGACATTTCGATCCGCAATTACTTAGTTGCCAACCCAATAATAGGATATTCCTATCTCTAACTGTAAACCATTATTTTGATAAATGAATTATGAATTATATGAAAAATTAATAAAGAACAGAATCCCAGAAAAAAGTAATTTCTTTATTTCCTTCCAGTTCAGATTTAGGGAAGGCTTTTTCTTGACTTCTACAAACAGGTTTAGATAGTTAAAAAAGGTTCTGGACTTCCTTAAGGATGAGTCCTTGGCCCGATTCTGTTTTTAATCTTTATAAATTCTGTTTCTGAACAGCCCTTCAGATATTCATCTAATTGTAAGTTTATTTGTTGGGGACTTGATTCACAGAAGATTAGCTAATGATAAGTCGTTTAATTTAAGTAATGTTTTTTTTTTTTAATCACGGATCTAAATTAATTACAGATGATTACACAATTTACCTGCATTGCTTACTATTTTAAAACTGATGAAGTAAATGATTCAAATTTCTACGTTTATCAATAAATCAACACCATAAATGACAGAATATTTGGAAAACTTAAAGAAATGCAACCACCTTTTTTCAATTCGATATTTTTACCGTCGTAGGAATTTTTGTTCCAATTAAATTTTAAACAACCTGTCATGGGTCGGGTCTATCTTAATGGATTTAAACAATTTATTGTATTGTATTTTTAACTCTACCCCGTTAACTCACTTTAAAAAATTATTTCTTCTATTGAAAACCTGTAGACGACATTTAAACTGATTTAAGCAAGTGTTGTTCGTGTCACTCTTTTGAAAAAAAAATGAAATTATTTTGATTTTCACTCAGCTTTACTTAAGTTGTTATCTTCATCTTAATCGGCTGGCATCGTAACGTATACGTAACTTCTTTTCCACTTTACGTCTGTGATGTCTCAGTAGACCCACCTCATTTTATTCATTGATGATATTATTAATATAACTGGTTTGGTGATTGCTTAATGAACACTAAAGCCCTTAAATTGTTTATGCAGATAAAATGTGTCTGGAGTTTAAAAAAATTAGTTTGACTTCTGCGATCTATCTCAATGGTGGTATTAAAATTTTAAATTGAAAAAATTGTATATGGTATCGTTCTATAGAGTATCCTTTATTTACATGCATGACTTTTGTCTTAATTTCAATATTTTTTACAGGTTGTGTAAAGTCAACGACCTTTGTGTTGTACACGACTCAAAACTGGCTTTATATTTTATTTCAAAAGATAATAATCGCGACTTCAATCTTTCACTTTTGTCATTATTCATATGTCTCATAGGATCCATCTTAGAATACGGCGACATCATTAAGAACCCTTTTAACCAAACACATTCAGATCGCATCGAAAAGATTTAAGCGAAATACGTGCGTTTTTCAAGAGATGTAGTCTTGTTTGCGCTGGGTATCGCCATCGTTCAAATTCAAAGGGGAAGTAGATGGAAGGTATTATTCGCAGATGGTTCTTAGACGAAGGGCAGTAAATCCTTTGCTGAAACATTCGGAATTATAGCCCTTTCGTCGATAGGGATTCTACACAAATCTGCGTGGACTTTTACTGCTGAAGCCATATAAAAACTGTGCGGAAAATGTTGATATGTTCTCAGAGTTTATCGGTGCTGCACACTTAAGCATCTGCACAATTATCCTTACAAAAATAAAAGATGTTCTAATGAATATTCTTGAAAGCTTAAGTTGATGTGGGTTACTTGTCACGTTGAATTGAATGCTTAGAATGCATGCTGACAGAGATGCCTTTTCTGCACACCAACCTCCCGTCCATTATGTCAAAATGTTCGCCAAATTAAATGAATAAACTTAAAATTTAAATAAAATTAATATCTCACAATTTCTTAAATATTACTTAAAAAATATATAATGCATAAAAATGAAATAATATGAGATTTTAGTAAAAACGAAAACGAGTTGGTGAATATAACTCGGACGTCAAAGAAAAATCACTGCAATTTTATATAAAAAAATTTGAGATCTTTTTTTCTGATTTATCGAATGCAATTTTTCAATTTCCTACTTTGGCAGCGAATTCTAAAACTACACCGATTTTTATTTTATCTAAAAATCTGATAATCCCTCTTTTGATACTAATTGGAACCGAATAAGTCCTCTAGTTTATTTTATTTTATTTATTCCAAATCTCCGGTCGTGCAGTCACTCATGATACGCTGTATTGTTCAGATATATATATATTTTTTTTGTATATTTTGAAAGTCAATTTTTTAAGCAAACGACAAAAAAAATTTGGTAGTACTAATCTGATTCCTGTTCTATTGTCAGCTTTTCACTTTGGCTTAAAAAGTTCTGTACAAAATGCATTAGATATCGGCCTAATGAAAAAACAAACAAAAAACAACAAACAGCAGAAATCCATTTTCATTTCACTATTCAGCTGTGTCAGAATAGATAATCGACACTATAGCAAAATCCCATCGTATCTATTCCCATTTTTGTTATTTATTTATCCCTTTCTCGTCCTGTTTTTAATTTTTTCTTCGAATTTGAAATGACAGCGTATAAGCGAACTCTATGAACGAAATCCAATCCAAACTGTCGAATGGGGAACATGAGCAGCCAACAAGAAATGAAAAAAAAAATCCTGGAAAAGTTATTTCAATGATTTCCCAAATGGAACAAAAATATTTCCAATAAACTTCCTTTTAATGAAATGTTTGCAGGTTTTTTTTTGTTTCGTTGTTGTTGTTTTGTTTCCAATTCATTCTACACACCATTGAATTCCATTCCTTCTTCGTGTAGCTGAGGTTTTGTTTTGTAACAAAAACCAAGTCAAAACAACAAAAAAAAAGGATAGGAAAACATTGCGTTCGAATAAATCCGTGAAAACGTAACAAAATTGAAGGTGAAACAGGAAAACAATTTAATTAAAATACTAGCTTAGGTTTTTCATAATTTTTTCTTTCAATGTTTCATTTAATTGGTGGAAATAAGATCACTAAGATTCCATTCAGTCTTTCATCGTTTGCATACAGTGTTCTTACTTACTTACTGACCGCTAGCTTAAGCTTCTTGCCAACCTTCGCATTCGAACCAGATTTTGGTCGAACAGATTTTTGATTTTTGGACTCAGGTTAGGTATCAGTGGCTGCTACATATATATACTATATATATAGCCCAGCATTAATTTTATTATGTGAATTACCCTTTCTATTCATCCGCGTCCGGGGAGGGAGAAGCGTCTTGAGAGCGGTTCCTTCTGGGTGGTAAAGAAGGGATGAAAGAATAGAACCAGGTTGATCTTTTGGTTTTTTTTTTGAGCAAGTTCAGGCAATGCTGTGAAGAATGAGAAAGCAAGGTTTCTGTACCTGGACTTTGCTAGAGCCTGACTTATACCGAGGACGTCTCCCCTGCCGAGTGGCAATATCTGCAGAAATCATTAGACTGCACGTGTATCATTCAATATGCAGACTCATGTTCAACACCTTTATGGTTCTCTTTTTATTAAGGAGTGGCCAGGTTTGCCTTGTGATGTTGCAGGATGGGTCATCGGATCTGCCTTTCAGTTTTAGAACTAGATCCACATCATTGTACAGCTCGTAGACTTGGCAGTGGAACTATCTTCTTCATTCGCCCTTAAAGCAGAGCAGATCATACTCGTACAAATATGCGAAGGAGAATTTTTCTTTCAACAATCCCTAAAATCTGTTCTGCTGTATAGTTTTTAGGCCAGCTCGCAACTCCGTCTAGAAAACTAGAAAGATGAGTTTTTTGTTTTTAAAATGTAACTTTGGTCACGTGAAGTAAGAGTTTTGATTCGTGTTGTTTGAACACGCTGAAGTAGACTCTTTAAGTTTTTGACGGACTTTCACCAAGGAAATGCGGAGTTCCTATTTGTGTGTATTTCAACAGAATCTCAATAAGCACAGTTCGAGATCGAACATCGAATAAGAAAAAGGAGTGACCTTTCAGGTAGTGCGCGATTTGGAAAATCGCGTTCCTTACATACTTTTTTTCTTTGAAGTTAAATCCATCAATGGCAACCGAAGAGTCTTCGCGTCACCGATTTTCTGGCAATTCGGGCGGTCCCATACAATGGGCTAAACGGCTTCAATCCCCAGAGGCATTCTTCTACCTCGATTAGAAAGATGCCGCTTATTTTTCACGTTACTATTTCAAATGAAGAAAGTCTTGTAACATAAAATATCATTCAACATAACAATGCAATCGTGAAGGAGACTGGCGTTTAAATTTCTTAACGACTTCATTGTTAAAGTTGTACTCAAAGGCCCGTCGATATATTTGAGGACAATACTAGTTCGGGCTGCAAGTGGTAATTAATATTTTTTTGTAGGCAGAGAGGGATTTTTCGTGTTCCAGTACGGAGCAATTGCTCCCAACCTAGAGGTAAACTGGTCGACCTCGTTCAGCTCATTCGCGGTAGGACATGCTGGCATTAGCAGATTGACAAACGGATTGCCATTTCATTCTCAGTCGTTTTTCTTAAGCCGCTTTGAAGCGCTTTGATAGCACTGCACTGTTTCGAAAAGTCATAAGACGTTCAGTGGTGTTCCGATAAAAGCGACTTCTGCAAATTTTGTAAAACAACAATGCTTCCTTAACTTATTGTTGGTGCAGCATCTTTGGTTGCCAGAACCTCGTTTTGTTTATTATTTTCACGTTAATGGTTGTGGCTGAACGAGGAGCATCAGCAACTGTCTCATTGCAAATGGATTTTTTCGAGGCAAGCGGTCATGAAAAATGTCAGATGCTACGAATTTATACCCCGAATCTGAAGCTTAATTGACAGCGAGCCACGGACACCCCCATTTTGTAGCTGATAGTCACGACAAACCATTTTTTGCAATAAAAATTTGTTGTGACGATGTGCGTTGAAGAGATAATCGCAAATACCATCCGTATACAACTGACTATACTTGAGGCTACATACCATAATAGAAGATCCTTAGCAACCGAATCAAACCACCAATATATTTCGTGATTAAGTCAATCGACCTTCCGTCAGTAGTTTCATCTGCTGAGTGCGTCAGCACAAATATGACTAATTTTTCTGTTGCCCTTCGCAACGTGATCTATTTGATCTATTTGAGTTTGATAAATAACCATGTGCTTTCAGATACAAAAATGCCTCAGGGGCCTTCAAACTACCTCTAAAATACCCACGGTTAGGAAAACATTTGCTGATCGCGCAAAGTGATTCCTATTTAGATCCATGATTTAGATTACGATTCGATTTATTTCTTGTTTGAGACAAAATGTTGAAAATTGGAAAGTACGCTTCTATTAAGTCGCGCAAATGCTGTAAAATAAAACTGGACTCTCATTAGTCTGAATTGGACGCACAATGGCTTTTGTAACATATGACCTTTATATCGGAACTAAGTTTCTCTAGTTGTGTCTCATACTGTCCCACTGGTGTGCGGAGCCCACTCACATTTCGATCTATTAATACTGAGCTTCCGATCTTCGCAAAAATGACTTTTCCTAATTTTTTATCTGTTTTATTTATATACTATATACATATGTATATAAATCGGTCAACCAGGTAACCGCACATATTTAAGCATTCATGTTCCAATTTATATCGGACACCACTTGGGTATGCACTGCCGAGTGATTTCTTTTTTATCCTTTTTTTTGCAAACGAACAAGATTGAGAACCTTCTGAATTTTCCAAAAGCTTGAAAGCAGATTATTAAAAACGCAAGATAGTGATAGCATGTCCTTTCCGGCACAAATACTAAAAAAAAGACAGATTAGTATAAACTGTGTAGTCGTATGTACCAACGTCATTCGATTTGTCACTGATTTAACCTTCAATTTGCTGTCCATTTTCCGCCCTTGGCTTTAAATTCTATAATAAAACTGTTTTGAAACTAACTTTTTTTTCGAAACATTGATGAATTAAATTTTCTCCCGAATAAAAAATATAATCAAAAACACTAGAAATGAAAAGTTACTCGTACACACGAATCATAGAATTGCGTGCCGTGTTTTTTTTCGAAAACCAAGAGCAAAAATTGTGAAATCATTACGAACAAAAAAAAACATAATAATGCTGAACAAAAGTTGGGGAAAAGAAAGAGCGAAAAAAATTAAAAACTTTTCTGCAAAAAAAAAAAGAAAAAAAAAATTCTACCGACAATTCGACTGGAAGTGAAACAAACACAATCCCAAGGGATTTAGAGGATAATAAAAAAATAAAAACTTGTGGGGTTGTTGTAATGGACGGGTACGAGTCGAGTGTTTTCAAGAGTCACTCAAGCTCCAAACAGTTTGCCTTCAACAACAATTTCAATATGTCGATTCGTATTTTCTGGTGGTTCTGGCACTTTATACAGCTTCAGGTGGAAAGCGCTTACGGCCCCCTAAAATCCAAAGGGACATCCACAAGCTTGAAACTTATCAACATTTCTATATGATTTTTCTTTTATACAGTCCTAGGAGGAGCACATAGGAACTCGTATTCAGCTTTGTGCTGGTTGTTCAATTCTTGAAAGTGATCAATCACCATCAGTGGCGATGACGACCGAGACTGGAGGAGACTTGTTGAGAGCTGGAGATGATGATTTCGCTGTGGTGACAGATAGTCTTGTCACAAAGGAATATAGGTACTCCAAACAAGGACTCGCTTTGGGGAGCTGCTTGTGGGAAATATGTTTTTATTTTATTTTTATTTTTTTTTTCTAAAAAATTCGAGCACAGGAGAAGTTCAGTAAACTTTTGGCTTAGAAGTTTATGAGCTAGCGATGATGTCATGTATTTACTTTAGTTGATGAATGTGCGGTGGGGTAGGAAAAAAGAGAAAAATCTTTGCGAAGGTGTTGTCAGTTTTTCTTTGTTATTAAAAAGAAAAACAAACTTTGATTGTTTTGTGGTTGCGGGGAAATACTACAAGTATGAAGAGCAATCAAACTGTTTTAACAGCTAACGACTTTGAGTGCTACGTGTAATGTGAGGAGCATGGCTTCGCATTAAATAGCTTTATGACTTGCTATAATTTATCGGACCAACGTTCTGAACCATTACGCAACTTTTTAGGATCATCCTTGCGTTCTCCGAATAGGCACTGATGAGCACGTAAAACCGCTTATTTTTGAAACAAATCGGCTTTGTATAATTGTGTGTCTTTTTTTGTTGATAAGTTGAATTTATTGCCTTTAAATGAATCACCAAGGCATAGCCACATATTTCTGGTAACTGTCATCGGTCGGTAGATTGTGTACAAAAACAAATTTGTGTTAAGAAGCTCATAGCTTTATATATTTTCCGATGTGATGAGATTCTAAATACAAATAAAAAAAAACCATCCACAGTTCATTTGACAAAAACTCATTTTTATATTTTTGAGAAGGACGCACATCGTCTCTTGTAATTCTTTTGTTTTGGATGCTCTTTTCCCGAAATAGTGCGAACTTCAAAATTAAATCTTGGTCGAAATAATGTAACTGCAGCACGTGCATGCAAGTTTGTAAAGAAAATTCGTCATACTCGTTTGCGTGGTCATCGTTCCCACTGCTGAGAGCGTGCCCCTAAACCCGAGAGCCTTAACGAGCGAAAGCCTCAGCAACAGAGCGTCAGTCACATTCTATCTTGAGTTATTCACCTACAAGATCCATTTGACTCAGGAATTGGCATAGCTATCCTTTCTCTGCTTGAGCTTTGAAGCAGATCGAAACTAAACATAATTTTGCTCAAACTATCGTCTTTAAAAATTAGGCTCATTTTTCATTTTAGCGGCTTCGTGAGCAAGCATAATTCCGTATTTTTTACTAGGAAAGTGGACATTATAAGCCAATTCTGATGTGTGACTGTTTCGTGTTGTTTTAAGGCGAACAATTCCTTCTACTAAGCATACGCAGACCGTGCGTCCGTTAGTTAGAGGGCTGTATCTTCTGAACCGTAATAGGCAGACACTTGTAATTTTCACAGAATTTAAAACATAATTTAATCAAAATAATGGTAGGTCACTATTTTGTTTTTCAAATCGCAAGTCAATTTTACGCCTGAAGATGTCTATGAAATATTAAATTAATTGGAAAACACAACTCAATTTAATGCCAAGGAATAAGCTAGGAAGGTACGGAGCCCTTCGTGTGCGCGTTCGACTCGCATTTGTCCGTTTTTTTTTTCCTGCACGGGAGTGACCGAAATATTTGTGTCAATAGAAGGCACTTCCGCAGGATAAGAACAGTTTTTTTTAATGGCCAACATTTAAAGATCTTGACGTGGGTGTGTTTATATGAAGGATGAGTACAACATTCAGAAATGGGTGCCGAAACCATGGAAAATGTGTTAAAAAACTGTGTTAAAACTAAGTTCAGTTTTACTTTGCTAAAAGATTGTACCTTCGCGATCCATTCGTCTATCATTTAAACTTTGGTGTGTCAAAATGCCGTCGTTTGTGGTGAGAGAAGAGCTGCAGTTAAGACCTTGCTTCAACTCGTAAGTGTAAATACCACCATTTTTAGCCATATAGAGCGTGAGTCATGAACTCGCTGGGCGAAGTTGGAATGCTGCTTTTCCTAGATCTGAGCTTAATTTTAGTGTGACAACGTTATAAGTCAAATTCTTTATTGGCCTCTCGGTGCGTGTGAGTGAGAATTTCGCAGATGTACGCTTTGGAAATGTTGTTTCATTTGCATTCGGACACCCAGGCTGATTGTGACCAGGTGTTTGTACACACGACTAAAGCCCAACAGAGTTCTTGATTAAGAATGTCAAATATGTCGAAGGCCACTTTTGCCTTGTGTAGCGTTTGCTGTAGTTGAAGTTCGAGCCTATTATGTCCGTCACTTATAAAGAAATGATCCCTAGTTCATGTCAAGTCTAAGGCATTTTCGACTCGTGAACTGTTTGCCATCGCTTTCTAATTGTTTCATTTGTGTGCTTCCTCAAGAGTAAAACAATCTTTAGTTCAGTTCTTGCCACTGTCTCAATAGACGTACTTTTAAACCAACTAAAGTATGACTGTAAAATATGTATTTAATTAAGTTCTCTCGGTGAGGGGTAAATTAATATTGCACTGATTTATTGAACATGCATCTTCCAAAAGGGCAAATGTCTATATTTAAACTTGTTAGTAAATGAAAACACTTAGTATTTTCTTAAGAAAATAAGATTGATGAGGGATACATTTAGAACTCATTGACGTAATTGTCAAAATAAGCGAGATGTGCTCTTATCGAAATAATTGCCCCTTACAATATATTGTTTGGACAAGTAGTACGCCTTGTTGTCATACACGCACACGGTATGTGTACACGAAATCTAGGCATACGAAGTCGGCTAACGCTGGTATGATAAAAGTTGATTCCTTTGTACAGCCAAATCCTTGTGTAAGTGAAGAAGTCTTTTTTACTAAGAAAAGAAAAGCCTGTTTTCTGCCAAGCAACATACTTCTTTTAAACGGCACACAATTGGCATGGAGATCGAACACCAAGTACCTTGGGGTGCACCTGGACAAAACATTAACCTTTGGCCTCCATATTCAGGAAACCATCAGGAAAATCAAATCAATAACAAAAATACTTTACCCTCTTTTAAATCGAAAGTCTAAAATAAGCATTGACAATAAACTAATGATTTTCAAAGCTATATTCCGATCCATTCTCTTCTATGGGTCCCCTGTATGGGGTAATTACGCAAAAAGTCATATACGAAAATTGCAAGTAATGCAAAACAAGCTTTTGAAAATGATTCTGAATTTACCTTGGTTTTTTTGGAACTGACGAGCTGCATTCGCTAATATAGACAAAGTACCTGATAGACTAAATAAATTATCCGAGCGCTATGTTTGGTCATGTAGTTCTTCTGACAATCACTTGATTTCAGGATTAATTTAAATTAATAAAAGTTTCATATGCATATTTATTTATTGTTAATTATTTTTATTTGATTTCTAGCCCTGTTGATTAGTTTATTTTTCGTAATAAATTTATTTATCTGTGTATTTATTTATTTAACTTATTTAGTTATTTATTTATTTATTAATATATTTAGTTATTTTTTTCTTTTATTCTATTTACTTATTATTTATTTAAAATTTATTTATTATTTATTTGTTATTCATTTATTATTTATTTAATTATATATTTATAAATTAGTTCATTTATCTATTTATTTATTTAATTATTTATAACATAATGTGTTAATCACTTATTTCTTTAAATTCTGTCATAAATAATCTTGCAATCAAGTATTGTTTGCCACCACCGCCTCTCTTTCTCGAGTCAACATTTGTATGAAGGTTTTTCAAGTAGCTTTTCCTTTCAAAGTTAATTAAGATCTGTGATATTTTATTGTGTAAAGTTTATTATTAATATTTCAGTTGTAAGGTAGCAATATGCCAAATCACTGTAAAATGTGCAATAGTAAAATCTTTTGTAAAAGAATATTACTTTACGCTACAATAAAGATCTATCTATCTATCTAAATCCTTGTGTAAGTGAAGAAGTTAATTAAAATCCACGCTTCAAAATATACCCGTATACCTACTCATTGAGTCATAGTTCGGCCTTTATTGTCAAAGGTATCTTTTTATTTTCCCATGTTGATCATGAGCTGCGTCTTCGTTGCCAAAATAAAGTTACCTGGTTGAAAATTCATTTTTTCGAAGAAGACTTTGAGCTTGTGGTTAGTCTTGAAAGATTGCTGCAATATTTCCTGACATCTAAGAATGTGAGCTTCCGTCAATCAGAACCTCATCGCTCGTACAAGAAAAGTGTCCCGAATCTTGTAATGTCGCTTGTAAGGATTCTGTCCGAAAATTAACCGATATAACTTCACATATCTGCACTGATGTTATATTCTGTCATATGGCCTGTGGCATCTTGTACGCCCCATTCACGCTACCAACGGTATCTCCACATCTGTAATTCACAGTCTGCAATGGTCTTTAGCGTACTTGGCTTATTAGTTTGAATTGTCTCGATATCTCGCCTCTCGTCTCGTTTCTAGGTTAAAGAAAGACTTGGTACACATTCTGACCTCTCACAATGAACAAATGCGGCATCAATGGAGCTCAGGAGGGATGACTGGTTACGATTAAGCACAGCAGAAGGCGCTAGAACTTTCTGGCACAAAGATATGAAAGCAGGTCGTATACATTCCGAAGAGGCCCATCGTATGGACATAAAGTCTCTGAATCTGTGCGCCCGTGGATGTTGAGAATAGTACGACGGATAAGGACCAGTTCTGATTTAACCGCATATCAATCTAGTGGCCTGATGACAAAATCTCGATCAAATTTAAATTTTATTTGCAGCCGGTGATTTTAGCATTATTTTTAGGTGTCCTTGATACTCGTACCGGATCGCATACTATTCGTTAATTTAGAGCCGTCTGTTACATAAATATATTTCTTCTGAATTCGCGTTCTACCCTACGTGATCCTTAACTTCATAAGGAGTACCAAAAGCCAGTATAGTGATAATTTATTCTGTACGAAAAGTTTACCTTCAAGGAATTCATTTCTAAAAACATAGCCTTCGCTAGAGAATTTGGGCTGGGTACCCCGCGCTTGATCATGTGTTTTGTTGGCTCAACTTTGCTTGTTTACCTATTGATGACTTTTGTCACCAGACTGTCTGGCCACCAGAAAAGAGCAACAGCGTTAGTATGACGGAAGTACTGATTTCTTTCCAAAGGTTCTTCAATAAATTCCTTGTAAATCGTATTCTATGTTTTTTTTTATAATTTTTCTGTGCATAAATAAAGGTATAAATGTTCGACTCATATTTCAAATAGAAAGAATATTTCAGGAAAATTGTGAATAAAATGAGTTTTGAGTAAAATGCAGGAATGTACTGGGTGTGTTCACAAAACTTACTTGCTATCCTTTCTGTCGAAATTCCGAAAATTCTTCGAAGTACTTCAAAATCAAACTTTCGATACGCAATTTATAAAAATAATCCCGATACGATCGTAACAATCCATTATTTAATACCTTCCACCAACTCAAAACCGACATTGTTTGCCCCGAAAGACAGGACTCTGACTTTGCGGGTAAACTCGCATTGAATGAAAATCGAATTGAAAATATATATCAATGAGAAAATATTGGCAAAAGAAGAAAATTACGGATTATTTTAGTTTGAAATGGCTGACAGGACTCCGAGTTCACCAAATAAAATTTGCAAAGTTTCTGGAAATACTCGTAACCGGAAAGGTCTGCTTTCGACGTGATGTAGTCAAATGGCTTTTTAGGATACCACTTTTCTGCATTCAGTCGGTCTCTCTTCATGCGGGGTGCTTTTACCTATCAATGTGTGTGTCGTGCAGCCGATATAAAAGCGTATAGTTGGAAATAGTTGTTTAATATTTTTGCATGGTCATTCGTCAGGGATAAGGAGTATGTGCATATAAGTAAGAGGCGATCTCTTAAGGGTTTATTGTAAGTTGCAGATGCGATAATCTGATCGACAAGAGGGGTTACTTCCAACTTAAATACACACTATATAAAGAAGACAGTTTTGCAACAAAAACGCTGTCAGGATGTTTTCAACTGATTTAGGTGTTCTGAAAACTAAGAATGTGAAAGAATATAATTCAAAACGGAAGCAGTCAATTTCATAAACCAATCTGCAAAAAGCTATTCGTCCCATCCCTCATGGGACCTAAATACCAGTGCCCAAGGCCCCTGCTACCTTGGAAGAGATTCAAAGTTCTGACGAAGATGGTGCTGTACCTGAACCCGATGACAAGCCAACTTTTGTATTTGAAGATAACAGCAGTCCGACTTAAATCTTCAAAAAAACGCTATTGAGCTAGTGACCGAACATTCGGTTTAGGTTTCGGCCAGATTCGGCCAAAAAATTGGTTTCGGTCTTCCACAAGGCACACAGCAATTTGGCCCATTATGGCACCGCGAGGGTTATGTGGATTAACTGGGGCAAAGCTGTGAAGAAATGGGAACAAAGCTTTCCATGTCTTGATATTGCTATGACTGGACATTCATTGAGGAGCTTTAGTAACTTTCTCGTTCTCTGTTTGTTAAGGAGGTTCCAGGGTTGTCTGGTGATGTTGCAAGATGGTTCATGTATTTATTTTTTATGCTTAGTTTGTCCGCAGCTAAAGGTATTTCAATATATTGTGAGGTGCATCTGTGAGGGTGCATTGTAACTTCACAGGCAAGCTGATCTGCTCTGCAGTTTCTGTGGATTTCCCTATGTCCTGGAGCCCTGTAAAGGTGAACCTTAAAAAAGTCCGCTATCCCCTTAAGGGATACGGCGTTCCTTGAAGAGCTTAGATGTAGATTTTATGGCAGCTTGGCTGTTTGTCGAAGTGAATTTTTCCAGAAATGTTACTATACAACAGCGATTTCGCGGTCGTTGTAAAACATGGAAGGAGAGTTCTAGACTAAGGTTGCTCAAAAAGATAAACTTCCACTTTTCATTCGAGTTCTGACCCATCGGTTGTTATCGTGATGGAGCCAGCCGATATCGGAAAATTTGTTTGTCTATAACTGTTGGAAGGGAAATCTTCTCCAAAGATTGAGGACTGTGTTTGCATTGAGTCTTACCAACACAAACTTTGTTGTTTGACTAGCACGGTTAACTTCGCGTGAGTTCTTGGTTTTTTAATTTGTTTATTTTCTCGTCA
Source organism: Orthonevra nobilis (assembly GCA_963555765.1). Lineage (NCBI taxonomy): Eukaryota > Metazoa > Arthropoda > Insecta > Diptera > Syrphidae > Orthonevra > Orthonevra nobilis. Next base: position 62,887,515 of record OY743224.1, read on the forward strand.
GTGACTTCGAACGAGATAACTTTCTGTATGTGTTAAAATAAACTAAGTTTATATAATAACAATTAAAATACGTAATCAATTTCAATTTGCCAAAAAAAGATTCAGCTTCAGCCGCAACTTAGAAATCATGTTTCGGTCGGACACTATGTTGAGCTGCTTGGAACAAGACTCAAATGCAGGAAATTTCTTTTGCCGTGAGTGTCTTCCTCCTGGTTTAAATATCGTGAGAAGCAGTTCTTTTCCAACTTTGCCCAAGAGGACGAGTTGGTTTGTTGTACCAAATTTAAAGGTTTAATGGATACATTCAAGATCTTATATGACCCAGCACAGTGGCGTATTTTCATAGATTCTTCAAAAAGAAGCCTTTAAGCTGTTCTACTACACAATGGCGGTTTCAATGCTTCCATTCCTGTCCTACAACTCTTGGAATTGGTTCTGTGCAAATAAAAATATAGAAACGTCGATTGGCAAGTGTTTGGTGATTCCAAAATCTTGAGCATGTTGCTTGGACAACAATCTGGGTTTACCGAATTCCCTTACTTTTTGTGTCTATGGAATGGAAGAGACCGATCAAATCACCGGACCAAAAAGTGTAGGCCTCCGAAGGAGCTTAAAGTTGGCGAAAAGAACGTCCTGCATGAAACTTTGGCGACCACTCATAAAGTTCTTCTATCACCGCTTCACATTAAGATGGGATTGATAAAGCAATTTGTAAAGTCACTTCTAAGAGATGGATATTGCTTCAAGTACTTAATTTGGAGGCCTCTCGGAGGCAAAGTTGAAGACAGGTGTTTTTGTTGGACCAAATATTAGACGACTTATGGCTGATCAAAAATGCATCACAACTATGACGGATTCTCAAAGAGAAGGGTGGATTGCCTTAAATGAGGTCATAGAGAAATTTTTAGGCAATAATAAAGACCCTTACTACGAACAAATCGTTAAAAAACGTTAAAAGCCTTATGAGTTCAAAAGTGCATTTTCTTCATTCCTAGCAAGCGAAATTGTACCAAAAGGAGTTATGTGTTTAGTGCTTACTAGCGAATGTATTTTACATAGAAAAAAATATTTTTGTTAAGCAATTATAAATTTAACAAACAAATTTTAGTCTTTTAATTTTTATTTTAAGATGATAAATTTGTCAACATCCTTCATTCAGTGCACCAGAAGGTAGCATTTATATGGAGTTGCAGATCTTCTGGCATTGATTAAATAAATCATATACTCACATCCTGTCAATGGGGTTATTATTTTCAGGGTGGTATAATAATCTAGAGGCATGAATTTCATGCAATTTTTGAAGTGTCATAAAAAAAGGCAAATAATATTTTAAGTATCCATTTTTTTGTTAGTTATTTATTAACATAACAAGAACACATAAAAAATCAAAAAATAAAAAAAGTTGAAAATTTCAAATATTAGCAGGCGAAGAAGTGGGAGTTTCAAAAAATTGGCGCGTAACCAGGCCCACGATTTCAACCCTCTATTATAATTATTTAGCTAGAATAATGTCGCAATGTCTGGAACTACGGAAAAGTTGGAAAGATTTTTTTTCACAAAATGGCGACTGCCTGACAAAAAAAAAACATTTTTTAATTTTTGTACTACTTTTTCGACTATTTCGAATTTAAAAAAAAAAGTTATACAAATTTGGGGATAGGGATAGTTCCAGACATAGACAAGTCTATAAAGAAGACTCTCTAAAAATTTCAGGTAAATCGATCCAGTAGAACCTGAAAAATCGTGGGTATTGTTCTGAAAAAGACAGTTTCGAGAAAAACGCGTTTAAAGTTTCGCGTAAAGCTTTACCCAGTCTACGTCATGAAATGATATTGTAGACTTACAATTATTTAATCTGCCATTCCTGCTTCATACATCGGACCTTCCTCGAAAAACTATTTTCCGCGTTTCTCTCTTCATAACTAGCAGTTCTGGCTTCCCTTGATACGTTGGATGCTCGTATCTCGGAGCGGTCAGTCCGGGCGTTGTCTCGTTTCACAGCAAATGAATGAGCTTCCGGGCCAATTTTCATTCGCATAAGCTCCATCATTTTTAAAATAGGAATGAAGCCTTTATTAAAAAAACAAACACGAAGGAAGTCCAAAATTTTCCAAATTCCATCGATACGGATGAGGTAATACAACTGTGGAGTATTACTTATAAGCACTTGTTTTGGTGCTTATTTGGGCACATCTGTTTCCCTTCTGGGTGATTATTTTTTTTTTAATTTGATATTTGTATCTTATCTGCAATATCACTCACGGTAGGTCCTTCTTCATGCACCCAATTTCGTTTTCTTTCTTTTTCAGGATATTTTGATGGCGGTAGCGGTTAAATATTTCCGTTTTAGGATAAGTTTTAGGTTAAATTAATGACTTCTGAAACTTTTTTGAAATTTTTTTGCAATAAAGTCATACACAGACATTAAACGTGGGTATTTATGAACCGCAGTGTAAGCAGATCTTACATGAAACAGACAGATTTATAATTATTGTAAATCACGATTCTCCTGTGTGCGATTCTTTCCCAAAACGGTCAAATATCGTAAATGTACCTTGCAGTGAAGTGAATTGAAGCCTGATTGCATATCACGCAATGGGAAATGCATTTAATCCTTTCTTTGAAAGTAGACTGTTCCCGATTGACCTAATCCAGAGTCATGTCGTCAGCAAAAGCCAACCACAAACTAGTTACACAACATGCCTCCATAAAACCATCGACGAGGGCGAAGTTATATTATTTTCAATCTTAAACGTCATAGTTTGGTGAAAACTTTTTGACGTTCAGTGACTTTGAGACTCTGAAAAGTTGAGATTAGGTTGTACTGCTTCTGGCACTAGTTAGCAAGCTGTGCCCAAATAGAAAAAAAATGTACATCGTCCTGTTTCCGGGAGATTACAGCGATATAAAAGGATACCTGCTACCAAAAAGGGCGAACAAAATAAAACAATGTCAACTAGAAAATTGGCAAATTGTGAACCGACATTCACGTGGCTTTATGTGCCGACAAAGAGTCAAACCCTTCATCCGCTAAACCATAGATTTTATTCGTGTTTGCACGTGCGTAGTTCATTGAAAACTTCAGGATTGATTTCTTAAAGTGGCGTTGACGACTTTCGCCCTTAGCACGCCCTATTATTGTATTTATTTACTCGACGACAACGGCCATTCAGCCAAATGATGCGTAATTCAAATAATAGGTCCGTAAGCGTTGTTTGAAATGGTTGAAGCCAGACACAGCAAAAAAAAAAAAAAAAAACACGCACACTAACACCAATAATGACAGAAATACAAAGCAATCATCATAAACTCCAAGCGACGAGCTAGCAAAATAAACAGAAGAAAAACAACGCGGTAGAAAAGAAGAACAAGAAAGAAAGTGATAAACACGCCTCTGGTACTCCGATTGTGGCGATAATGCCGCCATCATCATCATCATCATCATCTTCTTATTCGTCCTTGGTTGTTGCCATTGTAATTCCTGTGCGGCGTTTTCATCTCGACAAAAAAAAACGAGCAGAAAAGAACAAATTTTCCAGTACCAAGGACTCCCCAATTGGAAGTGTTGGTAGTGACATGACTCCTGGCCGAAGGGTCGCGTCACTTGTTCAATGCTCCATTACGTGAGTCGCAAAACTTTGGTTAGGATGATATTTTCCTTTCGTCAATCGACAAATTAAATATTTAAGTTTTGTATTTTTTTTTGTCTGTTGAATCCGTCTTTCGTCCATGAAAAAAGGAATAACATTCAAAAGGCCGACCAAAGGTCGGTTGGGAGGCGGAAAATAAAAGGATTTTAGGGGTCGCATCCGGGTTAAAATGTTAATGAGCTAGAGAGGAATGTGTAAAAGTGATCTAATTTTTGGTTAAGCGAAATGCTGATTTGAATTCCTAATGCAAGTTAAATTAGTTTTGCCAAAAGCCAAAAAAAAAAAAATGATAGAAACGTATTCCTTGTGGAAAACTTAAAGATATTCACTTTGAATGGATGGTTTTTAGCTGCGATAACGAACAGATGAACATGGTTTAATTGAGTTCAAATGAGATTGCGTTGGAACTAAGCTGGTCATTATAAGGTTTGAAGGCGACCATCAGTTGAGACAGGAATTATTTTGTGACTGAAATTTTAACTTTCTTTGTCACTTGCAGAATAATGGACATAATCCTTTTTTGTGGCGACCTATTCGGCTTTTTTTAGTTGAAAATACAGTTTATAAGTTTTAAACAAATTAATTCAAACAATTTATCTTTTATGCATTAATTCGTTAATTTAGAGGATCTGTTCCGAGTATAAGCTGCCTTCCATCCTTCATGATTTTGGTTTGCGTGGTCTTTGAAATGACGGAACTTCGGTCTGTCCTTTATCAAACCTTGTGATTTGAATTCGAAGAGACTTTTTACTCGGGCATTCTTGTCCATTCGGTTAATTATTGCACTCGATGGACTTTTGAACTCCGAACTAGAGTCACTAAGAGTTGTTCATCTTATCTCAAACAGGACCGTATATTTGAGGAAGGTCCCCAAAATCTGTTGTGCTACCATTTCTTATCTCACAACATTCATTACTATAGAACTGGCAAAACGAACGGTTTATTGCGCATGATTTTTCTGTGTTGAGTGAGAATTTATGGCCCTAGTCGTTCCGACAAATAAAAGAACCACCGGGTTCGTATGAATTAAATGCCGTTTACTTGGAAGGCATGCAGACACATTTAATGACGGTCCTCGTTTGGACCTACCCGGCATCGATAGGCGTGATGCAAAAATTTCACCACGACGAAGGATCTTGAGAAACTGGATGTATGTTTCGTAGCCTGCGTCAAGCCATTTTATTTTAAGATACATCGTGTTATTCTATTCAAAGGCTTTTCGACATCATTCGGCTTTGAGCCAAAAACCTGCGTAGGGTCTTTTCTTTTCTTGCAGTATTTTGTCTCTTCTCCTTGCTTAGCTCTGTACACTTCCGTGAACACCTCATGCCTCATCCATTGCTTTCTTATTGTTTTAATCAGAGCGTGGTAGATTCGCTTCTTCGATCGGAGCATGTGCATGTATAAAAATTCCATGGAAGAGTATTCCCTCGCTTTTCGGCTTGAAATCGATCGAAGTCGTTCTCAAAAGATGAATCCGCATTCTTTTATCTGCAAACTTCTGTTACATCCAGATTTTTTCCTCTAAAGTTTTGGCTTGAATTGGATATGGATCGTTATTGGTTTCTATCTGAGCAAAGCAACTTATAACATTTGAACAATTCAAGGCAATTTGACGGGCTGTATCTACGCCAAGAAAAATAAAACCAGTTCCTTAAATGTGATGAGATAAACAAGTTAAGTACATACATGAGGAGATGGCCGAAAGTGCAATCTTTTGTTTTTCATAACAGTGGAAAGTTCAGATAGAAAACTAATTTCTTAACTTTTAAGTTAAATAACTGGAAAGAAACGTACCAGCAAACCAAACACTTGCCGAGCAAAAATTCATACAGCCATAGCTCAGGTGGAAAATTTCTGAAAAGCCTTGTCAGAATGCACGGTTTAAGGCCTAGTTCGGCTTCCTTAAGTTTCACCATGAGTGTGCGTTGCACATAGACAGAGTTCCGAAGATTACTAGCTTTTAATCTTGACATTGTCTGAACGCAGCTGACAAAAGTTTCGGAAGCAATTTTAAGGATGCTTGCCGTTGATCCTTATATAATGAAGAGCTATGTATGTAAGTATGCCACACCCATACCGAATGACAATGACAAAAAATTAAGGAAATTCATGCGGCTCCTTAGCGTATCGGTTGATGCGTTGCGCACGTTTGTAGAACTGGGTTCGAACACGGCTTGCAATTTATCTTAATCAGGAAAACGCCCAAGAACATTTATGCATGGATAATTACCCGTGATTTTTGTCTCTGAATTATAAAACTCGTTCGGATTTTTTTTTCGAATGTGATGGATTGAAGTGACTAAAAATAACCAAAGGATAGTTCGGTCTTAGGAATTATCACTTTTTTTCAAAACAACAAAGTCAAAATAAGATAACGGTATCCATTGGGACGTTCCATCATTCATCTTAAATAGCTGCAAAAAGAGAGGCCTTGGAGGAGTTATTTTAAATCCGAATTCTTCGATCTACAATTTGAGATTGGGTGATATCGCTGCCCATTTCAGAATACACAATCCGGCCGAATTTTAACACTCAGTGACGAGCCTAGACTTGTGTTTGAGGTCATTGTCATGTTGGAATATCCAGCGCAAGAGCGTGTATTGGATACCTACATAATGTTCAGGTTTAGTTAGGTTAAGCTAAGTTAAATTAGGTTAAGTTAGGTTAAATAAGGTTTAGTTAGGTTAAATTAGGTTAAGTTAGGTTAAATTAGGTTAGTTGTTTTTTGTAAGAAAAATAACAATAAAAGGAGAAAGATTTTTTTAACTCCACTTTTCTTTCTAGAGTTCAAGATTATTATAAATAAAAAAATATTATTAATCTAATACTTACTACATAAGGCTTAATTTATAATTTTTATGTGTTGCGAACCGATCATCGGTTTTACACAGTATTTTAATAGTTTGCGAATTAAGTATTTCTCATTTGTATTTTAAAATTTTATAGTGTTTATTGTGAAAATAAATGAGTTTAAAAAAATAATGTCGTTCAGTATTTATTTGTACCCTTGACCATTTAAAATACCCTTGATTTAGTAGATAGGCCCCGTTCCCTGGTCGGAGAAACAGAATTTCCTTTCTCTTGATATCGTTTCATTAAACGAGACACAACACCGATTTCTCCATGGAATATTTAAAGCAAATATCATTTTGTTTTATTCCATTAAGAAAATCTGCAATAACCTAATTTTTAAGTTCATTTCCAAATTTGTTCCTGGCCATTATAAACTTCAACTCTTTCTGCTATCACTTCACAATGGATAATGAGTGAGATGAATGATGCATGTAAACAGAACACAGGATTATTCCTTAAAGGAATGGGTTCTAACGATACCCAAAAGTGTTTGTACTTTTAATTTTGTTGACCAAGTGTTTCTTTAGTTTTGTCATTGTCGCATTTCAGGGGTGTATTTGTTTTTTGATTATTTTGGATATGTAACACATTTTCAAGCAAATAATGATATGATATTTGTCAGTTAAGTGTTTTTTGATGAATAGTTAAATGAAAAGTCGTCGTATTTCGTTATTTCGTATTTCGTAAACAAACGTGTAGCGCTCTATTATAAAAAATTGCCTCAGTTTTGTCACATACTTTATGTACTACTATAAATAAGGTGACATATGAATTTAAACTGCTCACGTCCAACAAATCAAAGATTTGGTGTTGAAAAACCGTCGATTAACGATTAGAGACCTTGCTGATGAAGTAAGCTTATCGAAAGGCTCAGTCAATACCATTTTGAAGGATGCTTTGGGCCTCAAGCGCGTCAAATCTCGACTGGTACCGAAAACATTGAATTTTTTGGAAAAAAGGCATCGCGTTGAAGTGTGTGAAACAATGCTTTCCGACTACCAGGATGTCATGAAACGCATTATAACTGGCAATGAGACTTGGATCTATGCTTACGACCCCGAAACAACCGTTTAATCGAGCGAATATCGTGCCAAAGGAGAGCCGAGACCAAAAAAACCGCGCCAAAGTCGCTCAAAAATCAAGGTCATGTTGACTGTTTTCTTCGATTATCGTGGTGTTGTGCTTTATGAATTCCTTCCAACCGGCCAAACAGTCAACAAGAAATATTATTTGAACGTTATGCGTCGTTTGCGTAACGCTATCCGCCTAAAAAGGCCGGAAATGTGGAAAGACAATTCTTGGTTTTTACACCACGATAATGCACCATCCCATACCGCACTCGTAATTCGTGATCATTTCGCCAAAAACTCAACCCATATCGTTCCGCAAACACCGTATTCACCTGATCTGGCGCCGTGCGACTTCTGGCTGTTCAACAAGCTCAAAAGACCGCTCCGGGGACACCGTTTTGATACGATAGAGGAGATTCAAGCCGCAGCGAAGACGGAACTGAAGGCCATCCCGGAAAGTGACTACAACCAGAGTTTCAAAGATTGGAAAATCCGTTGGCATAAGTGCATTGCATCGGGAGGGGATAACTTTGAAGGGGATGAAATTGATTTGGAAGAATAAATAAAGAATTTTCAAAATAAATACAATGTCACATTATTTTTTGGACACAGTAGTATATGAACAGGCTTTTAGACATCTATAACAGAAGCCAGTCTCTTCGAATGTTTAGTCTCGCTTGAAATACCCTCAGACGATGCAAGATTTGAATTAACAGTTTCGTATTTTGCGTCAACTTCGGCTCCGGTTAACCTAACCCAATGCATATGACTTCATAAAAATTTCAATTTCGATAGATTAAGAAACTTGAGTGACAACACCTTGAACTTTTTATCTTCATCCCATTGATCCTTTTACCAACAAAATTTCCGAACATTACAAATACAATACTATTCGCTCTTTAGCACAAGAATATTTTCTCATTATCATTCATCCGCAACAGCATTTGTCGAACCTCAGATAATTTCAAATAGACTTCTCCTCCGCTAGTCTAGTAATTAACCCTATTCTGCTTGGGACGTAATGCTGTCCGCCAACGCTTTTATTGTCAAGGGATTCACCGGCACTTACGCCATCTCCGTAAAAGGTTTTACCAAATTAGCAAATGACTCGGAGATCTTAGTTAGGTCCAACAGCAGCACCAAAATCTACCGTCTGAGGTCCGTTTAAGCCAAATGTACCAGCCGGATAACTCTATTAAGTGTTCTTGTATCTTTATCCTCTTTTGTAAGCATCGTCGTACATATATATATATATATAATTTTTTTTTGTGTTGGTCCTTGTAAATATATTATGCCAAAGCCACTTACACCATTATTCTCCACCGAGCGATGCGGCCCACTCTTTGTTCCTGGTCTCGCTTGTACTCATGTTTTATTAATATCCGTTTTGGGATATTTGTTTTTTTTTTTTTTTTTGTTGTTGCTGTCATCTAATTCACTGTTTGTTTCTTTATATTTAACAGGATTCGGATGCTTCTTATGACATAAATGGCAACGACTCGGATCCAACACCCCAGGATAATGGCGACAACAAACACGGCACCAGGTGTGCGGGCGAAGTGGCCGCGGTAGCATTTAATAATTACTGTGGAGTTGGAGTGGCATACAATGCCAGTATTGGTGGTAAGTATACCTATGAACAATGGATATTGTTGTCAGAGTGAAATGAATGGATGTCATTGTGATTGTCTGTCGTTCTTAAGGGCTTGTAATGGAACATCCTACAAATGTTTTTTTTTTTGTTTTTTTTTTTGCCCATCTGACATTCTCCGGACAAATATTGTGGATGTTCTTCTCCTGCTCAGGAGTAACAATAAATTATAGAACAAGAGGATGAATAAAGGAAGCAAACAAAAAAAAAAAACGAGGAGCAGATAAAGAATATTTACGCGAAAATTGCCTTCGTCCTTTAACCGAGTCGGTCCTAAATCAGTTGGCAGGAGTAAAATTTATGTTATCCTACCCATCCTCGTGCCGACATTGTCATAATATTATGGCTCCACTGAGGCCCATAGAGTATGCGATGTGTGTGTGGATGTGGGGCAAGAATCCTCGTGCATTCCGTTAGATATAGTCGACGGCGGTCTGGTCTGTGTTTAATCCGAGGCATGCCCGCTGTGCAGGAGGATGTGTGGAATTCGCCGTAAATTTATTCACAATTTGTTGCAAAATGCAACAACTACGTTCGGGACCAATTTGTGGACACTCATTAGGACAACTACAATCGCCTCGTGTACAAGGCTATCTTAAATGGGGGAGCCTCTTTGTTTGGGGCAGTTCAGTTTGAATGTAAAGTAGATGGTTTGTCGATGGCAGGGTAAAATTTGTTCGGGGAAGGCTTAGTAAGCGGAACTCGTGGAATGAAATACCGTAAATTTGAACGCAATTGCTTTGGAACGCTAGTAGGCTGCATAGAATTGTCAGGAATCCCAAATGGATTTTTAAGAGATTCTGATGTTGCTATTTCTCGTCCTATAACTGATGTTCATATTCATAAAGCGATAAACCATTTACAAAAATTTGAGAGAAACAATTTGTGTTAGCTTTAAGTGGCCCAAAACATATCACCCAACCGGACGATGCTAAAACTTTTGCTACTGACAGACATTTTTAGTTTTTTCGTAATATTAGTGGAAGAATAAATGTGGAAGTGAGTTTGTTGAATTTTGGCGTCTTAAGGCATTCAGTCTCTTGTCTCGAGTAGACTGGTACTGGTGAACTGTTTTCGAATGAAATTCATCGTGAGCGACAAGGCACATATTCACTTAAAAGGATACGTAAATGAACAGAATTTTCGTTTCTTCCGAAGTAAGAATCCATGTATTATTCCTTACATTCCGAGGACGTCGTTTGTTACACAATAACGATATATCTACAGAAGTTGACGAACTCGAAGTGGAGAGCTTCGTAAACGGCGTAACCGCACACACAGCTCGCGTGAAAGAGTACATTATGAATGAATCGTTTTCAGGTCACCTAATGTCATGTTTTGGTTCCAGACTGCTTTCTTTAAGGTTTTTGATTAGAACAAGCCACAAACTGAAATGGAATATTTGACAACAGTGCCAGAGCTTGTATCCCAAAGCTCTGGTAAAATGCACTAAAAATCGTCGTCAACAATGATGATTGTTTTTCCTACTACTAAGATTGGTGGTATACAGGAGATGCATAATCTGAGGCAATCCTGCTTTACCTCCTTCAGCTATTATTTTATTCTAAAAAATCATTTTTTTTACATGCGATCGCGACTTCTGCATAATGAAAGAAGCGTTAATGGTTATGTTTTTTATGTCATCCTTTATCAAGGACTTGTAGAAACAACGCAGAACAAATCTTTTTTTCTTCCACTATGCTGTGAACTTGAGCAACAGTTGAGTGATTTTTCGAAAACCAAACTGGTGATTCGGAAGAAGGTTTTCTCTTTCCATGCTTGTATCGAGTTCTTAGACGAGTAATTTTTTTCCAAAAGCTTACGTATAATAGGGCCTGTAGGGTGACACTTCATTTGGTGCTTTCCCGGGCTAAGCTATCATGATGACTTCTGCTATTCTCCATAATCTAGAAACGTATTTTTTCCTAAAATATGCATTAATAAAGTTTATGAACTAAACGTTAGCTTTAAAGTAATAAGACGGAGGCCAGATGCTTTTTAGAATTCTCATTACGAACTGCAAACGTGTACGTCTAAGTCCATAACCTAATTTTTGATTTTTGTTCCCACCCTCTATTAAATTTTTTGGTGCATTCGCAGAAAGCTATAAAGCAGTTTGTGTTATTCATTGGTCCACAGCCTTAAACTTTTGCGTTTCACTGGTTCCTTAATTGATTTTGCTCTCAACTCAATCATTTTTTAAATTCTATAAGTCATGACAGCTCGTTTTTTTTTTTTTTTTTTTTTTAAATAGTGCTCGAGTGCTCAAGGGATTTGAAGTACCCTTAAAGTGTTTTTTACACAGCACGAGCAGAAGCGGAAGGGAGAGAAAGGAGGTACCAGTGCACATTGGTTTTAAATTGTTGTAGGTTGCAGTGCAAAGGAAAAATAGAGCGAGGTAACGCATTCCACATGCGCATTGTGTGGCTTATAAAAGAATTTCTAAATTTCACAGTGCGCCCGAAAGTAGGCTTTAGGGTAAACTGATGAGCATTCAATGATGTACGGGTGTTGCGAGTGAATTTCTGGAGGGGCGGAATGCAATTAGCTATTTCGACGGAGCATTGGTGGTAGAAATAGCGATAAAACAAAGTCAAGCAAGACACATTTCGACGGTGTTCCAGCGAGTGAATTGTTTTCGATATGTTGTCATCGTCTATGAGTTTTATCGCTCGCTTTTGAATCCTATCTAGGAGTTGCAAGGTGGTCTTGGGTGCACCTGCCCAGATGTGAGCGTTGTACTCCATTTTAGGCCGAATAAAAGCCTTATAAATTATGGCTAAATCAGAAGGGGTAAAAAACTTTTTGCACCGGTTTAGAAAACCTAAGCATTTCGCTGCATTCTTGGCTATATCGAATATGTGGTCATTCCAACGTAGGCTAGAATTGACGCACATACCGAGCATTGAAAGCTTTTCAGTTTCATCGACGCAAATGCCATTCATGGACAATGGCTGGGTGTTAGGGTTTCGCTTTAATGACATAAGACAGCATTGGGTTTTGGAAGCATTAAATTCTACTCTATTGGCTTGTCCCCATTTGGTTATGCTGTCGATATCAGAATTTAATGAGTTAAGCATACGTTGTCGTTCGATGTCCACGTCCTAAGAGCAGGGGCGTGAATCATTAAACGCATATGAGAAACTGAGGGTACTGTCATCTGCGAAGGAATATATTGGATTAGATGTGATAGACAAGAGATCGTTAATGAAAATTAAAAAGAGAGTCGGAGACAAAACAGAGCCTTGGGGAACACCAGCATTTATATGGTGAATTTCAGACTTGAAACCGTCCAATACAACTTGTATTGTACGATTCGAAAGGTAGTTTCTAATCCATCGAAGATGAGACTCACCGATCCCATATGCACGCATTTTCGACAAAAGAGCCGGATGCCAGACTCTGTCAAATGCCTTTGAAGTATCGAGTGCAACTATCTTTATTTCACCGAAATTATGTATAGATTGGTTCCACTTTTCAGTGAGACAAGTCATCAAATCATCAGTGGACCTGTTGCTACGATACCGTACGGTCGGTCATTAAGAAGTTTTCGTGATTCAAGATATTTCATAAGCTGACGATTAATCAGCGTTTCCATGACCTTAGAAAGAAGGGACGTAAGTGTATGGGTCTGTAATTGGAGGGAGAAGAAGAAACGCCTTTTTTAGGGACAGGCTGGACAAATGCAGTTTTCCATCTGCTCGGAAAGAGACCTGAGGAGTAGGAAAGATGAAAAAGCTTACGCAGTGGTTTTGCCAGCGTGGAAGAACACCTCTTCAGAACTATAGGGGAAATACCATCTGGACCAGCGGATTTGTGTATGTCTAAATCTTTCAGTACTCTTGCGACTATGCGAGTGCGAAAATATAATTGTCCCATAGAATGTTCAACGCCCTCGAGCACAGGTGGTGGTAAAGTACAATCTGGAAGTGTGGAATTGGCCGCGAATTGTGCAGCAAGCAGATTGGCTTGCTGCACAATTCGCGTTGAAAGAGTCACAACGAACAGCACATTTAAGTCAAACTTTCGAGCAGGAGCTTGTGGTCATCGTTAACCAACAGAGTTGTATAACTAAGCTTGTATTGATAATTTTTTTTCCAATTGTACAATTACACACTTTTAAAAGTATCAATATGTACTTGATTTTTTTAAATTCTTGCAAGCCTCATCCCATAACATAGCACAAAAGAAGGTTTACTGTGAAATTGAAGTCTTTAAAATGTAACCATTTATAATGAAAAACATATAATTTCCAATGACCACAATTTCCGGCAGATACGTACACATACATACTATACATGCTATTTTTGTTTCACAACAGGAAATTTTTTAAAACAAAAAAATCCCATCCCATCAATGTTGTTTTTGTTTTTTATTGTCATATTTAATACGCGTTGTTAAAAGATTATTAATTAAAACATCAATAAAAATATTTGACACCATCCCCGTTTAATTATGCAAGCTTTTACATAATGAGATTTAAAATTATAACAACCGCAACAAGTACGTATTAATAACCACTGGCAACATAAAAACAAAAAACAGCAACAATAACCCAGCCAACATTCCCCTTTTGACATTTTACCATGCGGTGGCTTCTTTTTTATACCTCGGTACCATTAATTCAAACATTTTAACATTACCTGGAAATTTAACTGAAGTTCACACATGCCAACCACCGAACATAGAAATTACAATTAAAATTTCCCTCAAAGTTTTAATTTTAATAATATCGTTGCGAATTAAAATCTAGTCAAAACTGACACTTGCCGTTTTGTGGCAACTGCGATAGCCCCTTTACCTAGAGCTGGTCTCAAAAATGCGTTCAGGCGCAGCGCTCGCAATTAACCTCTTTGTGCAGCAATTAACCAATTTTTTTTCTGCTTTCGAGGGAAATGGGGTGCGATCTGTCAATTGTTTGCATTGCTGCTTCGTTTCTGATGCTTCGGACCAGGATGCAAAATGGCATGCGAAACAAAAACAATCAGGTCTCGTTTGTGTGCTTGGCCCTGCAGCCACCAAAATCACTGAAGCGAATGACAGCTGCTGTCATGCTACGAATTCCCGTCATTTACTTTGGCAATCCAACGGCGTTTGTCCTGGAAACGTACGTGATTGTTCGGCCTTTACAAAGGCGGTTTCCAACATGCTTTTGGCCTTTTTATCTTTAAACCGCTGGTGTATCGTTCTTTTTATTATCATTTAATCCTTTTTTTTTTGTTTTAGTTCCAATTCGTATCCTTGGTACAAACAAATTGGTACCACATGTCACTTGCAGCAGCAGTTTTAATTATGCACTGCATTTAACCTGATTGTCAATATTGACAAAGCGGAGAAAGACGAACAAAAACGCGGGCCTTCCTCGGTCACCCGGGGGCCAGGTCCTTGTGTGCACCACAAAAGAGTTTAAGTGGGTAGTAGCATTGCTTCTGTCTAACTATGTAAAAATAAAATCCGGAAATAGTCCTTGTGCCGCCGAACTCGAGGTAACGTTGTGGATAAATGAATGGCCATGAGCTGGAAAATAACATAGGTACATACATACACATATGCATATCTGTATAAAACGAACAGGATGGACAAAAAACTGACCTGAAGCACAGAGTTAGCCTTTTGAGGTGGTTCTCCCAATTACATGGTCGGTTGTTTGATTCATTATGAAACGAGTACTTGGAGCAAGGCTTTTTCATTCGTTAGATGAGTTAGATTACCCACTTGCTGATGGGGACCATTGCGGTGAGTGCAAACATATGAGGGAAACGTTATGAAAACAATAAAACTTAACAATGGGTGAATACTTTCGACAGAAGAGCTCTTTGCTCATGATTCGCTGGTTCCGAGTCCTGCTGGAGTTAAGTCGCAAAGCGATTCATATACTATATAGAACGTGACCGAAGTTTCGTAAACAATTAATGAACTGATGTTAGCCAAGGTTCCTTAGGCATCCTAATGCCCTTAGTATTTTTTACATATAATTTTACTTGATTTATACCATCAAAATTGTGAACGTAGAGGTTCATTCATCCGTGGAGCGAATCCCTATTTTAATCATATACGCCAAACCACACTATTGCTAGTTTAGAATGTAGATTGTGATAAATAAATACAATTTATTGAAAACAACGTTCAAATAAAATAACGTAGAATTAAGTTAATTCAGTTTATTTTTAAGGTTCTGTTCCTCAAAACGAAAAACGGAATCATTGTGGGATCACTTTGTTGTCCGTTTGTCTGTCACTGCCCTTTTTCTCAGAATCCCGTGGAGGTATCAATTTGAAATAAAAACCAAATACATTTCACTGCGGTCCCTTAAAGTTTTAAAAAGGCACACATTTAAATCAACGCAGTCAAAAGATATGACTGTTTTTGGCGCATATTTTGATTTAAGCAAGTCAATTAAAACCTTAAGAATACGTCATTCAAACAAAAGCGGGAAAACTCTTCGAGATCCGATTTGCGTCAGGGACGAACTATTTACAGATGTTCAAATTTGTACGGAACCTTCAAAGAGCGAGTCCGACTCGTACTTAGTTGTTTGGTTAGTATGGTGAAAAAAAGAAAATTGGCGACTAACCGTTGTACCTTCCAGATAAAAGTATGAGTATGAGGATCCGATGGAGTATGAGACATTATCCATGTAGTCCAACCCATTAAGAGTTCTCAATAGTTTTGTGGCAAGGGCGGGCCCCGTAAAAATTCTATTTCTTTGACGTCTCTTCAGGTTCTGCAGAAGTCGTTATGTGGTTTACAGAATCGAAATGAGTGCTCGAGACGAGACAGATACCTTTTCGATTTAAGTTAATGAGATTTCTGAATCTATAAGCGTCGATGACTGACCAAAAGAGCCTGGCTATTGCACATGATTCTGTTTGATTTCAGCGTCGGTTAGCCCTGTCCATTGTTTCTAAGTCAATAATTTTGTGGGGGCCAGTTGGGATTTTAAGAAATGTTAGAATATGATTTGTTTCCAGTTCTGATCCCTATTTAGCAAGTTCGTCTGCCCTCTCGTTCCCCACTGAGGTTTAGTTATTGTTTGCAAATCTTAACAAGATTGGATTTCATCCGTGTCGAGCTCAGAGTCTTAATAGGTGTCTGACAGTCGATGGAGACGGTTAAATTATTTATACAAAATTCCTGTAAGAAACTGTTGTGGGGATGATTGCGGTAGGTAAGAGACTCGCTCTAAGACTTAGTTTACCCATAGACATGCTGCTCTTAATTTTAGCGCTATCTGAGCTACTCTATTGCTGCAGTAAGGGTCGTTTGGTAGCAGATTCAGCATTGTCTCCAGTGCTGCGGATGCTGTCGATCTCATAGATCCAGTCACCCCTAAGCAACCATATTTTAAACCCTTGTGATGATAATTCTTCTCAAGTGCCTTCCACCAGACTAGGGAACCGCAGGTTAGGATGGGTATCACAATCGCGATGTATAGGTGGTGATCTACCTTCGGTTGATGCCGAACGTATACAGCTACAAATGCTTTAATGCGTGGTTTTCGATGTTGTCTTTCCATTTCAGTTTTGAGTCATGAATGACTCCGAGAAATTTTTTTCAGTTTTTTTACTGTCAAAGCAGTGCCGTGCATCTGTGTGTGGTCGAACTTTGAATTCGTTGTTCTCCCAGCGAATTTCACTGCTTCAGTTTAAGATGAGTTGGCATCCAGTCCTCGTTCTCTGGCCCACGCATGTACTACTGAAAGTGCGTGATTTTCCTGATACCAGAATTCCAATATCGTCGGCATAAGCCGTGATATTGAAGCCATTGGTTTCTAATATGTTAAATCATATTTATAGTTACGTCTTTTCGTCTGCAATAAGTAGCCTGATCAACGGCGAGACAACCCCGCCTTGTGGAGTGTCCTGACTGACTTTCTTTTTGCTGGTAATGGCACCGAGTACAGCATTAATGATGCGCGAGCTCATCACTAGGCCGATCGAGTTGCCTCCAGATCCAGACAATCCTGAATGGCTTCTGTACTCACGTTGTTTAAGCCTGCCTCTTTTAACGAGGTCTACTCCGAGAGTGAATTCCTTGTTGATGGATTTTTCGATCGTGCTGACTACTTTATGTAGTGCACTTGGTCGGTATTTATTATTTGCAAATAAGACTGATGGCATGACAGGAAAGATTCAAAAGGGTTAATCCGCTCATGTAATAATTGTCCTAGAAGTCCGAATTTTTAAAAATCCAAAAAGGTTTCTTGTCTTTAGTTTTGTTTTCAATTTTCCAAAAACTAAGGCACATTTTAAAGGGTGATTTTTTAAAAGCTATATGAAAGTTTTTCAAAAAAAAAAACACATAAAATTCAGAAAAATGCATGAAATATTTATTTGAATCGATAGTACGGTCCATATAATTTAATGTATGAAGATTATTTCATGCAAATGTTGACCTTGACTGCGCCTCAAATGGTCCATCCGCTTAGTCCATAGTTGGCATACTCTTTCCAACATTTCGGCCGGTATCTCACGAATAAATGCTTCAATGTTGTCTTCCAATGCGTAAATTAAAACGGGCTTGTCTGTATAGACATTAGCTTTAACATAGCCCCACAAAAAATAGTTTTAAGTCGTTAAATCGCTCGATCTAGGCGGCCAATTGACCGGTCCCGACCGTGAAATAAAATGTTCACCGAACTCGCCTCTCAATAAGTCCATTGTTGCGCGTGCTGTGTGGCATGTGGCACCGTTTTGTTGAAACCATGTCGTGCAAGTCAAGCTCTTGCATTTTGGGCTAAAAAAAGTTGGATATCATCTCACGGTAGCGCTCACCATTCACAGTTACGTTACGATTCGCATCATCTTTGAAGAAGTACGGTCCAATGATGCCATGAGCCCATAAACCGCACCAAACTGTGACTTTTTCTGGATGCATTGGTAGCTCTTGCAATACTTCTGGCTGATATTTACTCCAAAATCGACAATTCTGCTTATTTACATACCTATTGAGCCAAAAATGAGCTTCGTCGCAGAACACAATTTTTCAGTAAAAAAGTGGATCTTCGGCCAACTTTCCAAGAGCCCATTCACCAAAAATTTTACGTTGCGGTAGGCCGTTCGGCTTCAATTTTTGCACCAGCTGTATTTTGAAAGGCATCACACATAAATCCTTCCGCAAAATTTTCCACGTTGTTGAGTAACAGAGGCCCAATTGCTGCGAACGGCGACGAAATGATAATTGATGGTCATCATTAACACTGCCCGATACAGCTGCGATATTTTCTTCAGTTCGCACTCTACGTAAGCGTGTTGGTGGTTTAATGTCCAACAATGTAAATTTGGTGCGAAATTTAGTCACAATAGCCCGAATAGCTACAGTGGGTCGATTAAACTGACCATAAAATTGAAGAAGCGCGCGATGAACTTTCTTAACAGAGCACGCATTTTGATAATAAAATTCAATAATTTGCAGGCGTTGTTCGTTTGTAAGACTGACTGGCTGATATTTACTCCAAAATCGACAATTCTGCTTATTTACATACCTATTGAGCCAAAAATGAGCTTCGTCGCAGAACACAATTTTTCGGTAAAAAAGTGGATCTTCGGCCAACTTTCCAAGAGCCCATTCACCAAAAATTTTACGTTGCGGTAGGCCGTTCGGCTTCAATTTTTGCACCAGCTGTATTTTGAAAGGCATCACACATAAATCCTTCCGCAAAATTTTCCACGTTGTTGAGTAACAGAGGCCCAATTGCTGCGAACGGCGACGAAATGATAATTGATGGTCATCATTAACACTGCCCGATACAGCTGCGATATTTTCTTCAGTTCGCACTCTACGTAAGCGTGTTGGTGGTTTAATGTCCAACAATGTAAATTTGGTGCGAAATTTAGTCACAATAGCCCGAATAGCTACAGTGGGTCGATTAAACTGACCATAAAATTGAAGAAGCGCGCGATGAACTTTCTTAACAGAGCACGCATTTTGATAATAAAATACAATAATTTGCAAGCGTTGTTCGTTTGTAAGACAATTCGTGGTAAAATTATAGACCAAACTGAAGATGTTTGACAGTGAAACAAAACACGAAACGTGCGTCAGCTGTTTAAACCAGTGTTGCCAAAAAGATAATAGCTAAAAAATCACCCTTTATAACCAATTTTTTTTGGATTTGGTTAAAACTTGAAGAGGCCCTAAATATTGGAGAAGTTGTTCATAATTATGCAAAAAAAAAGTAAATAGAAACAAGTTTGGATGACTTCTTTACAAACAACAACAACAAATCATCTTCGAGATGGGACTCATTTTACACTCGGTGTATGGTTGGCTGGTTAGCTTTTCACTTAAGCCTCTGGTTGGGTCCGTTGTGTTCCCCTATTTCCTGTGTGGAGAAGATTTTGGTTAATGTGTGGAGTCGTAGTGGAAAGACGGTGGGTGTTGTCAGAGGGATTACTATGAATCGTCTGGATTTGTAGGGTCGGGAAATCTTTTTATTCGTTTTGCTAACTTCATGATCTCACCGATCCCAATTTCTTTGAGGTGCGCAAGATCCGATATCAGAGCTGACACCAGAATTTTGCATCGCAATCTCGCCGTTGCTGGGCAGTGGCAGAGGAAGAGCTCCAGATCTTCCTCTTCCTCCATCACAGCTTTGGCCTATTGGGGCTTCTGTTAAACCGAGCTTATGTAAGTTGAGATTTACTTTAATGTGCCCTGTTACCAGTCCCACCATTAGCCGTAGATTTCATTAACTGGAATTCATAGCTCGTTTCGCTACTTTCTTTGTCGATTTTTCTACTATCGATTGTTCTCCACGTTGTAAGGTTGACCTGGTGGAGTTTTTAGAAATCGTTCGCAACAAATATCAGCACCGGTCGTTCGCAAGTAATACATAAATAACCTTTTGATGACAACAAGCTGTGTGACAAACTCCCTACCCCTGATGCATTTTACCTGTTTTTAAAAGTTTTAGCAAGCAGCTTACATTCTTGTTAAGTCCAACCTACCTCAAAATCATGCGGCACTGGTGGTGCTTCATCTGACTTTAAAGACATATTTTGTCTCGTATTTTTAACTTATTACTGATATGTGATTTAACACTGACAGCTCTAATGGGCTCAAAATATTGAAAAAACGAACTATCACTCTTGATTTTGGATGGATGCTGTGTTGCTGAAATTAAATTTTGAAAAGAAGTGCACTAACTGCAGTTTATGTACAAGTTTGGTAAGAAAGTTCATAAGACTGGTGCTCCTTAGTCGGATTACCAACGGACGGTTCCAAGATCCAACTTGTTCAGAAATTGAAGCAAAATGCTCACCCGGGTCGTAATCGATTATCTGTTTCGGCTAAGGTGCTGCTAAAATTGACGACGGTTTTGCTCATAATCTTTTCCGAAGAGCATTTCTCTTTCGGCTTCAAAATTTCATTTAAAAGTGTCCCAAAAATCTTATTTCAATCGAAAAACTTCACATAAGTGCAACTGTGCATATTATTTGAAGGCCCTTAATGAAGTGACCTCTTCCTTACATTCCCCTTTCTAAATTCAACGATCCTATTGCTTTTAAAACTGATGACCTGTTTTGTCGTGCTGTTGATGGCCTCTCCTTTTAAGGGTTCCGTACACAAAGGGTGCCAACGTAAACCGCACCCTTTGTGTACGGAACCCTTAAAAAAAAGGTTCCGCAGTCAGACCGGCTTAATACTGACCTATGTACTATGTTCAAGTTAAGTCGTGTTTCCATATCTTAGAAGAAAAAAAAAATTTTTTTTTTTTTTTTTTTAAATGTTTACTTGAACAATTACAATTCTTGACGATGATATGGGCCAAGTTTGTTGATGACTATTTGGCCACTTTTAATCATATTTGTAATAGTTTTTCGAGAGCTTCAAGAACAAGTCGGATGTGAAAACTTCCAGTGGCTGTGGTTTTTTCTAAAAAAAAACTTCAAAGATAGAAGTCCAAAATCTTCAAATCAGGTGATCTTTACGGCCAGTTCAAATCGACAAAACGAAACATTATGCGAGCAGGGAGCCGCCTCCAGTTTAGATTCGTAAATCATGGTACTGTATATCTATTCAGATGGAAATGAGCCTCGTCATTGAAGCTGAATTACCACCGAAATTCATTCACTGCGTCGATATGGTTCAAAACATCGTGTACGCAATTTAAACGCGATTGATTCTCACACCAAATTGCACTGCAGATATCGTTGTTGATGGCTCATCCGCGACATCCCTAGCCACAGTTTTAATATTCTCGTTAAAAAGAGCACTTCGAGGCCTTCGTTCCTACATATCATAAAATAACATTCACAATATGAAATTAGCTTCGCACACCCAACACAGGTCTTGCTACATCGTTCTGCTTCGAATTTGCTTTTTATATTGTAGCTCTATTAACACCTTAAGCTTCAGTGGATACATTTGGAAATAGTTTTATTGTGAACGAATTCTTTCTTTTTATTTGTTTTTCTCTTGAAATAACTGTCAAGATGGTGCTCCTCTGGATTTCATTTCACAACCTAATCCTCGTTATCTTCACAAAGAAGCTCGATGCACTTAAGCCATCCCTTCCGTCGAAACGACCTGTTCAAATATAACTATAAAATTTTGCATCATAACTTGTCAAGTTTATTGGAATGAGTCTCTTGCTCCCCCAATATACCCAAACACCTTTATCTCATATCCATTTTGGCCATCCTTGACACATTGCCGCTCCGAAATTCGTTTTCGTTTACAGTGTCAATATTTCAAATACTCGAAACTGCCGTCGCGTCGCCATCTTTGTATGGAATTGTCCTTTCTGCAGTGCGACTTTATCGAGCCAACCACCCGGGGGTGTCTTCCTTTCGTGAGAAAACTTTTATTCGTATCTACAAACACATGTGTTTCTTAGGGACATTTCGAACTGGCAAGTGAATGTTCGCATGCTTTTAGCCTTAACGTGCATTGTGTATCGAAGGAAAGTCATCTTTTCGTGGGTTGAGGTGGTTATAACGTTATATCCCGAGGGTCCTTCGGGTCCCATATCACAAGCATGCTTCTATCATCGTTCTTTTTCCGCCCTTAAGTGCAGTTAGTAGTCCCTTGTTTTTTCTTCCACTGTTTTCAGGACGAAGGGATTTTTAAAACATATTCACAATTTGTTGTTGCGTGAGTTGACTTTGGGTGTAGTGTAGCAGGCACCCTCTGGCGGGTAAATGTTTATTTTTATGTGCCATATATACCATTTTCATCCTTCGCCCAGCTCCTGGGATTCAAAATTCTGGGTATGGATCATTTTGCAAATGTGCGTCGTCGTGTATGCAAATGTGATCCCTGCGCGTCATAACAACGAATGACTTGCTACATGTTGCTTTTTTTGCTCGTCCTTCGGCGCGTCGTCGGCGGTCGCATTCCAGCTCTTTATATTTTTATTTATCCTTTGGTTGCTCTTATTAGTGAGTTGTTGTTGCGTTGTTGTTGGTCTTTTTGGTGCGTAACTTGTTTTTCGGTATGGATAATGTGACATGCTGTCAAATCAGCAGATGGGGTCTCTCTTTATTAAACCTTAATATTATTATCAACTGGATGTGTTGGGCCATGTTCGATGATGGGGGTGAATTTGATGGTATGGCGCCGAATGGGAGTGAATTTTGAAAAATTTTTGGTTGCCGAGTGCAAGAGGAGGATGAAGTTGGATTTTATTGTTTTGTGGGGAGATCATTACAGCTGGAACTTAATAGGTATCCTTAAATTGGATTTTGTTTAAGACAACGCTTTTGACGGATGGCGCATATGCGATAGGGGCTACTTGTCTGAGAGAAGCCGTTAAAAATTGGATCCGAAGAATATTTTTAACTTAGCATGCGGCAGTAAGGTTTTTTACTCATTTGATCCTAAACAACGCTGTGTGTGCAACGAAAGCTGTGAAAAAAACTTTACAATTATATTCTTCTTCATTGGTGAAACGTTTCCGCCTAAATTGATTTTTCCCCTTAGAGAACTTCCTCTACCTCTTAAGGAATTATTCTAAAGGTTTTATCCCGTCTGTCAATGTCATTACTATTCAACAGTCGACATACATTCACTCGAAACATCGCACTCGGTTCCGAAGATTGTCACAGCATGACTATCAAATTTTGCCTCATCTATTTCATTCAGAGGCATGTCTCTTTTTGAACCAAAGTTGGTATTTTTTTTTACCCAAACTAAGGACTTTAGCCGGTCACCACAGTCGTGAAAGAATGGGTTTCGCATTACCATAGATGGCAGGGACACGCCGCCACATTTGACAGGACGACGTGCAACGATTTTGGCCATTACACGTACATTTCTCATAGTGAAATAATCAAAGATGTCCCTTAAAAAAGTGCAGACAGTCCACCATTAAAACTCTCGAACAATTTTCATCATGCACATTTTGATCTGCTTGGCACTGGGAAACCCCTTGTCATTCGACGAGCGACTTTTTAAAGCAAATGTTTAGCTCTTCATTTATCCGAGGTTTCATCGTGCCTCTTGTGATAATCATGATAAAAAACAAAAAAGGTTACACTGGATGCTCCATACACAGCTCGGTCTAAAATGGACATTTTGAAGGATACGCTTCAACATTGCCTTTGGGACTTCGGAAAATTGAAAAATGTCAGCACCAATACAAAAATAAATATGCTCAGAAAGTCAATTTTTATGAGAAGGAGTTAAGTGAGTGCAGAAGAATTTTATATTTGAAGATAGAAAACTGAATTTTTTTGCAAACATTTTTTATTGTCTAATGTTTATTTATACTTTAAGCTTCTTTGCTCGATTTTTGTCATCCGTACTTTTGGCGACTACTAGCTGACATCTTCGACGCATGTTTTAATCAGTCGAAGTATTGAATCCAAAAAAATGTTCCATCCGGGGATGTTTTGGTCTAAAATGAAAAGTCTCGTACATAGTGTGTGCCCGTGGCCCAGTGCGTCTGTTTTTGAACGTGAGGTTCTGGGTTCAAATCCGGGTAGGAATATCTGTTATTTGTTTTGCACAGCCGCACAGATAATCCCTCCGATGACCTTCTTGTCTCGTCAATAAACTGAAGATTTAAACCGCCATTTGTGCGAAATTATAACACGCCCACAAAAATTGTCAAACTAGGTACTTGCCCTCAAAAGAGTTATCGCGCCATATTTTTGTACATAGTCGTAGTTGCTTGTATATAAACTGCGCTAACCCAGCTTCACAGATCTATCTAGCTTGTACCATGATCAAGAGAAGATTATAATTTTAAGGTTCCATCCCTCTAAAGGAAAAACAGATCCCTCATATAAACACTTCGTTTCTGCGGAAACGCTATTTTTACCTCACTTTTTGATACGCGCAATGCAATCAAAACCTTAATGGTAGTTCATTCAAACAAAAGCGGGAAGACCCTTTGAGACTCGATTTCCGTGATTGAAGACCTATTTACAAGTTCTATTTACTACTGATTTGTTCGGAACCTTCTTTGCGCGAGTTCGACTTGCACTTTGTCGGAGTTTTGAGATTTGAAGAAAAGTAAGTAAAGTAACCATTTATATAGTACGTGCAGCGCAATCACCGGTTAGTTGGGGAAAGTTCCTTAAAAGTTCAACATCGTCTGGATATAAGTTTATTGATAAACACTTAATAACCTGATATGGAACCCTGAGGGACTCCACTTATTATGGGTATAAAAGGAGATGTACATCCAAGGGAGATGTATATCCAAGGGCAACAGCTTACTTTGTGCTGGATAAGTATGGAGTCCTGAAAGCTTTCGATCCACATAGGATAAATGTGTCGATTGGTATCAACAGCCTTGGGGAAACCGCTTTTTAATTACGCGATGTCAGTGCGGGTCCGGCTAAGAAGATCATCAGTCCGTGTTTATTTATATAACGCCCACGTTTTCATGGATTTTTCGCAAGTGTGGAGTTGAGGTCACCTAAGGTCAACAATTTTCCGGAAATGTGTATCGATTTTAGCTCGAGCTGTCAAATGCGGAACCTGCTTGTCTAATTCACAAGCTCTTTCATTACCTGGAATGTGAGTGTGCCCGGGAACCCAAATAATGGTTACCTTGAATCTTTCTGATATACCAGCAAGCTGTTCGCGGCAGTCTTGAACTATTTTCGAGGATATGGTAGCTGAAGAGACTGAATTCTGTGGCAGGTTTGATAAGCGCAAGGGCAATTAAAATAACATTAGTATCATCCGCAATCCTAGAGTTTCAATCATTTTCTGAAGAAGCCAGTCAGTTTGTTAAGACTCTAGACTTATCTGAACGAATATCTCTTATCTACGATGGATTCTTCGATTTTAAACGTCTCCCACTGGTGATTAACTTAATCTCTCTCTTTCAAGACCATTCTCATTTCATTGGTCAATAATGGTTGTTTCACATTTCTTGTTAACAGAACCGTTCATCCGACAGACATTTTTCTTACGAAGGTCCCTTAGATCCGCTGGTTCGCTATCTTACTTATAGTCGAACAATCGGCATCGAAGAGCATCATTTTTGTTCTTCGAATATGTTTTATGGCCTATTCAAGCAATTTTAGCTGAAATGAATTAATGAATGCTTTCAAGGACTTATTGGACGTTCTCTGTATCCACGTTATTCGAGAACATTTTAAAACGCTTGAATAATCTCACAAAGGTTAACCGAATTAAAATAAATATAATATAAACAATATCCGTCCTCATTTACTTTGTGCTCCTTGCCACGCTCATCCAATAAACCATTTCATCATTCCACCCACCCACAAAAAGTCCAAAGAAGTAATTACTCCTTTATGCCAAATAAAGCACCTCCTTAAGATTTATTTCCGTGCTCTAACCCTCTTGATGTTGATATTATTGGGGGCAAGGCAACGCCATCAAAGGAATACATTGATCCTTGTTGTGTTTTCTATAAATTAGGAACATAGCAGCGCCGGCCAGCCCTCATCCTCGTTCTCGCGAAACACTAAATCAACCTCAATTTACAGTTACCTCTATAGTGTTACGCAGTGAATTAGCCGACAGGAGGATAATAAGCTAATTAAGCCCGAATATAGGTAAAAGTTCATCTTATTTGTTTACACAGGTCGCGTGTGTCTGTGCGAAAGCGGAAGCCGAGAACTTTATGAGCACTCTGGAGCTAAAGACCTCCCTCCCGCTCTGTCTACACCTCGGAATCTATTATATCGTCCCGCCATTTATCTATAATCAATACACCGCCTTCAGGGGGATTGAGCTGGATAAGTCATTGTTTGTCTTACGAAACTGTGTGTGTTTGTGTGTAAGAATTAATATGTCTTGATTTTGCGTACCTTATTTTCACACATAGAAACTGACTAACCATACACTTCTGTGTGTCTTCATTAGGCGTCCGGATGTTAGATGGCAGCGTTAATGATGCTGTCGAAGCCAAGGCACTCAGCTTAAATCCACAACATATCGATATTTATAGTGCCTCGTGGGGACCCGAAGATGATGGCTCCACCGTGGATGGTCCCGGGCCTCTAGCGAGACGTGCATTCATCTATGGAGTGACCAGCGGCCGTCAGGGCAAGGGTTCGATATTTGTTTGGGCCTCGGGCAATGGTGGACGTTTTGCGGACTCATGCAACTGTGATGGATATACAAATTCAATATTCACACTATCGATATCGAGCGCTACACAAGGAGGGTAAGTCCTTTGTCAACCTAACAATAAGATGGCTGCAATTGTTTTCATTAGATTAATGCTGTTTTATGATTTTCTTTTTTGTGATTTTCTTGGTAAATGTGTTTGGGATTCTTTTTTTTTTTTACAACGCTCACTTTATGGTTATCTGGTTGTTGCTTGGTTTCCAACGTTTTATTCGATCTTTTGTGGATTGTTTGGTGGTTCGTTTATGGTTTGCTGGGGATTATCTCGAGCTGTTTAGTGAAATATTTTATGGAGTCAGGCGCTAGTAAATGTCGTAGACTCTTTTTACTGGTTAGATAATGAAGAACAAGAAACCGCGCATTATTTAACACGAAGCACGAAGCATTAGTGAAAATGAAAAGAGTCTGATTACATCACAAATTAAAGTATTATTATTTGTTGATTGAAAACCAGAATAATAGTGCCTTGATCACTGTTTTCCCGTAACAGACGTTTAAGGACTTTGTAATGCAAACAATTTTTGACAGTTACAGAATTTAAATTAAATTTTGTTAAAGTTTGAGGCTCGCATTGGAGTTTTGCGAAAGTATAAGGAACGTGAATTCCCTTGATGCACTCCTGTCTTCTGTCTCTTTAGAAAAAAAAAATAATAATATTCAAATTTTTACATTCATTTTAAGTTGACTGTCAACAAATAGTTAAGATGTGCCTTAAAATAAGGCAAGGAAATGTAAATAGCAATTTGGAGATAAAGGGTTATGCAAAATAAATTAAGAACAACGAAGTGGGTGAACTTGCTTGATGTTATAATTATTAAATTATTTTTTTTTACACTTTTGTTTAAACAAATAAAATATATAAACATGAATTGCAACACACGAAATTAAAAGAAAACAAAATCTTAACAAAAAATCACTGATTTTGGTTGAGCAAAATACACTATACAATAAATTCAAATATTCTCTTAAAAAAAAAAATAAAAACAAAAAAAACAGAATTCGATGAAGGAAGATAAGACTATCAATATTTGGTTGTACTTCCTTTGTTTTTCAACAAAGCCTTGCATCTACCGGGCATAGAGTCAAAGAGTTTTTTGCAGAGTGTGCTTGGGATGCTATACCAAATCGTTAAGACATTTTGCCACAGCTCAAATCTGTTTCTAGGTTTAATGATCTAAATTAGTTTTCTCTTCATTCAAGAACTTGGATCTTCATTTCTCCGAACCATTTTCTCGTTACTTTGGCCATATGTTTCGGTTCATTGTCTTGTTGTTGTTGAAGCAGACAAAGCAACGAGATCGTCAGCGTAGAGATACATCACTGTTCCTTAGATCTCAAAGTATTTTTCCTTGGTTAGAGTCTCTTGTATCCAATGATTGGTCCAGCACCATGATAGTGAAAGCATTCCCAGACCGTAATATTTCCACCGCCGTATTTTATGGTTTTCACATATATCTGGGATCAAATTCTTTTATACCCGGCCTTTTAACATACTGTTTTTTAAGCTTCTGGCCCAAACAAGTTGATTTTGGTTTCGTCGGACCAATGTATGTTTCGCCAAAAGTCATCAGCCCAAAACAGTTGAGAAACTGACTTTTGATGGCTTTTGGCGAAATTGATTCGATCCATGATATTCTTTAGCGATAAGAGAGAGCATTTCATTGGAAGATACGCTTTTAAATTGTGCTCTATAAGCCTTCGCCGGTTCACGGAAGTATCTATCTGAAGACTTATTTCCGGTTTGATTTTTTCCATTGAATTTATTGTATAAACGGATTTTGAATGTTTTAATCCATTTTTGCCGTTGTCTTGCGTTTTCGACCGCGTTTTTCTTTTGTTTTCTATTTTTGTAAGGCATTAACAACCATTCCCAATGTGCAAGAAACCAATTTGGCGATTTCTCTCATGGATTTCCCTTTCTTTCTAAGGCCTTGAATTGTTGCAAGGCGTTCACAGTGCAATGTTTGTTACGTCCCATCCTTCTCTAGAATAATCTTTACTTCTTACTTCTACATACCAATAAAAATTCTTAAAGTGCATGCCTTTGCAAATACTAATGTGTCCAAAAAATAAGGTGACATATGAATTTAAACTGCGCGCGTCGAAGGATTTGGAAATTTTTCTTTCTTTTTAGGTTGGTAGTACTGTCAGTGACATCTATGTGAAATTTCATGTCAAAATATATTCATAGTGTTTGAGATACGCGTCGTTTTGTGAGCTGCTAAAAGTGAGTTTTTCGTTTTTTACGATGTCGAAATTTATTGAGCAAAGAATTTGCATTAAATTTTGTTTGCGGAATCAATTTTCTGCTGCGGATACGTTGAGGATGGTGCAGAAAGCCTTTGATGATGAGGCTATGTCTATGTCTATGTTTACAAGTGGTATAGTGATTACCAAGCCGGCCGTAAACGTGTCGAAAACGAAGAGCGTTCTGGGCGACCATCAACCTCAACCGATGAAGCTCACGTCCAACAAATTAAAGATTTGGTGTTGAAAAACCATCGATTAACGATTAGAGACCTTGCTGATGAAGTCGGCTTATCGAAAGGCTTAGTCAATACCATTTTGAAGCGTCAAATCTCGACTGGTACCGAAAACGTTGATTTTTTTGGAAAAAAGGCGTCGAGTTGAAGTGTGTGAAACAATGCTTTCCGACTACCAGGATGTCATGAAACGCATTATAACTGGCGATGAGACTTGGATCTATGCTTACGACCCCGAAACAACCGATCAATCGAGCGAATATCGTGCCAAAGGAGAGCCGAGACGAAAAAAACCGCGCCAAAGTCGCTCAAAAATCAAGGTCATGTTGACTGTTTTCTTCGATTATCGTGGTGTTGTGCTTTATGAATTCTTTCCAACCGGCCAAGCAGTCAACAAGGAATATTATTTGAACGTTATGCGTCGTTTGCGTAACGCTAGCCGCCTAAAAAGGCCGGAATTGTGGAAAGACAATTCTTGGTTTTTACACCACGATAATGCACCATCCCATACCGCACTCGTTATTCGTGATCATTTCGCCAAAAACTCAACCCGTATTCTGGCTGTTCAACAAGCTCAAAAGACCGCTCCGGGGACACCGTTTTCATACGATAGAGGAGATTCAAGCCGCAGCGAAGAAGGAACTGAAGGCCATCCCGGAAAGTGACTACAACCAGTGTTTCAAAGTTTGGAAAATCCGTTGGCATAAGTGCATTGCATCGGGAGGGGATTACTTTGAAGGGGATGAAATTGATTTGGAAGAATAAATAAAGAATTTTCAAAATAAATACAATGTCACCTTATTTTTTGGACCCAGTAGTATAAATGACCCGAGACTATTTATGTTATTATTTTTCAAAGATCAAAAAACTCCAAAAATTAGACAATTTTTTTTGTTAAGTTTAGATCAATTTAGTTTTCTAATGAAAAAAGTTCATAATCCATTTACCTTTAAGTTTTCAACGTTCTATTTGAACTTAGTATTTATGTTTAAATATATAATCTGCCGTTTACAATAAAATAATAAAAATTGATTTCAAGACTACCTGAATGATCTCCCACAATTTACCTCTCGATGTTGGCACTTTCTGTCAAGCTAGTCCCAAACCAGTTCTACTGAGTTGAGGCCGTGTCGTAGTGTGAAGTGTTTCTTTCGGTTTCTTGCAACACTTTTCCACGGCAAAGCTGTAAAAAAAACATTACTGAAATACGAATCCTTAAAGTATACTTTTCCCTATCCATGATTTCGTATGAGTTCTGCAACACTCACATACGAAAAGCAACCTTAGACAATTTTTGAGCCATCACCATGCTTGGCTGGTTGTACAAAACACAGCTAGAAGCCGCCAAATTCTGTTTTTCTGTCTTAAAACAAAACAAAAACTCATAGCACATCTATAAAAAAAAAAAAATCGAGAACAACCCTCTGAAAGTCAGGGAGGATTGGGAATTTTTTGACTCCTTGCAATTTTTAAATCCGTCTCTACAGACAAGGAGGTATTTTAAGCTGATTTTACATTCAGACAAACTGCGATTCATACAGAAGCCGAAGACGGTATTCTGGATAATTCTAACGAGGAGAATTCTCCTTCCCCAAAGCCGGCTGATCAGCAAGCCCACTTTGGATTTCTCCACGTTCCTGGTTAACCTAAAAGTCCTGGAGGCTCCGTATAATATTAACGAAGAGTTCATGAGCAAAATGACAAAAGACTAACTATTAAATAATCAAATTTCGTATTAGGAATAAATTAAACTTATACTCTTTGAAACCCTATAGCCTTTGCGACTTATGCCCTGAACCAAGGAAATAGAATGATATTTGTTTTGGTATTTTTGCAAACAGCTGACATGCAAAACATATGGCAAAGCGCCTGAAGCGCGTCGCGACGTTGTGAATCTGGCTTTAGTGCACCGGAATGCATGCAGCAGAGTCAAGACAGGCAAAAATCCGGAATACTCCCGAATTCGTTTTAACATCTGTTTCGTAAACTCTTTTGTTATAAGTTAAAGGATTGAAGTATCTCCAATTGCAGAGATTTAGAAAATAACTTACATTTTCTGAGTGGGAATGAGATGGCAACTGCATTGATGGTGAAGGTAAAGCAAATCGTTCCGGCACTTATGTTTTAAGGGTTCCGTACTCCATACTCAAAAACTGGAACACGCTCCGCTGACCATCCATCTGTCACAAGGCTGTATTTTACCACCTGTGTAAGATAGGCACTTGTATTTTTAAAGAATGTTATAACAAGAAATTGGCTATGAAAAATTAGATAGAGAAATATATGTAGCTTAGGGAAGTGCCTATCTGCCGGGATATTGAAGGAAATTTACCTAACTCTGCTGTGCTACAGAAGGAAATCTATCAAACACAACTACTTTTGCCTATCTATGAAATATATTTAAATACAACAAAATTTTCCCGTGGCGGAGCTTAAGAAAGAGTGATTTGAACAAGGCCATAAGACTGTGCGGGTCCGACACTCTCTTGACTGTAGTTTTTTTAATAACTGTCTGATGCAAACTGACAATATCATCCGAAACGAAATGGCAGCAAAGTAAGAAGTCTTTATTCTGGACTAAGACTTATAAAGGTTAGCCTTATGAATTTCTCGATGAAATTTTAGTTCATATTTTCAGCAAATCCTCTTTGGCAAATTAAGATTGATAAGGTGACATGAGAGGGGGTTACAATTAAGGAGGTTTTTTTTATATTTTTTCTGTAAATTATTAAACAATTTAATATTACAAATTCCACCGATGGAGAGCTCGTATGATATCCTTTAATTACTTTCAGAATCTATAAAGTAAAAAATGCATGGCAGAGCGAAATAAAGTGCGAACCATAGAGTTTCCGAAAAAAAGAACAATTTTCAGCGCCTCGGAGTTGCTCTTCTCGTTATTTTTCATAAAATCATCTCTCAGTCATTTCATCGAATTCATAATTACACTTCAGATTTAATACTCAGAATCCCCTTTTTGATTTCGAACGAACGAATTCCAAAGATATAGATTAAAGTATCTTTATCATCTTATATGAATAAATCCGATCAGGACGTTCGTTACAAACGGAATACTTTGACTCACGAAACAGGAAAATTATTTTTTTTTCGTTTTCCTGAGATTACTCGTACCCTGTACTAATACTAATGAAACCTTTAGTCGTACACATCATTTATAGATCCATATGTAGAAAATTAAACTTTCTAATGCGTCAACTCATTACCTGACAGAGAAAAGTTATCCATCAAATCAGCCTCTAGCTGGACAATCCCAAGCCTGAGTGGTAATACGAAACTATACGTGGAATAAATTGAATTGAACTCTAAATGGATTCTTCGAATTTCATAGAATTATTGTGCAATTTAGTTCCTTTCCTTGTGCCTTTCACCCCTGCCGAACCTTTGATATTGTATTCATTTTTCCTCTCGTAACAAATAATAAAACCATGAAGACCGGAGGGATTTTTCTTATTTTTTGTTCTTTCCAAAAGTAATGTATTTCCGCTTCGTTTAAGGCTTGACTCCGTCTTTGACTTCCTCGATGTATCCTTAAAAGCGTACGAAATACTTTTTTTTGTTTATACATTACAGAGTAGAAAGGTGCAAAGCAAGGATACACAAACAGTTTTAGCATCACACTTCGAGGTTTGTATGTCAGTTTGTACGCACGTACACAGTAAAAGATAAATTTTTTATCACGCATTTTCTGTTTTTCTCGTATATTGATTGGGGTTCTTATTTTG
Source organism: Orthonevra nobilis (assembly GCA_963555765.1). NCBI lineage: Eukaryota > Metazoa > Arthropoda > Insecta > Diptera > Syrphidae > Orthonevra > Orthonevra nobilis. The sequence goes on from OY743224.1 coordinate 62,920,530, forward strand.
GTGTACATATGTACATACATGGATGAATGTATGTATGCATTTCGATACGACAAGGATCAGGAAGCGGGGAAAAATATGAACGAAGGAGTAAATTGAATTTTATGACAGCAAAATTGCGGCGAAAATATTCTCACATCCCGCTTTATAGTGTTTGAGTGTGGAATCGAATGGGTTTGGCCAAATCCATTTTGTAGGCCAAAAAATTACTTGACGGCTTGTATTGGGGTGAAACATTTTGTAAGTGTATGATAAACAGGGTGTCACGAAATTGAAAAATTACATCGAATAATGTAACACTGACGGCCATGGTGTCACGCGAAATATATCCAGGCAAGGGGAGTCGATACTTTTAAGGGTTCCGTAACCAAAGCGTCTCAACGGTATCCTTTTACTAAGGCTCCTCTTTCCCTACGCCTGTCTGTCATAGCGCTGTAACTCCTGAATCATAATAGTAAGAAATTTTCTTTAAGAAGTTGTCTAGGTATCAGAAATTTAAAACTAAAAAAATAATTTTTTTTTTTATTATGTGGTTGTATGGAACTCTTCATATGCGTGCCCGACTCGCACTTGGCCACTTTTTTCAAAGCTAATTTTAGCACCCGAAAAATTTAATATTTTACGAAATACAATCACTTGAATGAAACCTTCAAATATGTATATTAAAATGCTCTCCGATTCAATTCAAATCCAAAAAGTTATAAATCTTTGCTTACTGTAAGATTGACGTTCCTCAATTTACTACCACTTTTCCTTCAAATAAGGAACCAAGCAGCAAATAAGCGATAAGGTTCACAAACCGGGGCTTCTTTACAGATACTGAACTGTAATGTTCAATGCTTTATTAACTGCAAATGGTCTTAAGATCTTGTAACTAAAGGGTCCGATAACTTCACATTGACACCAGATCTTAGAGTCTCTGTAAAGCCTTTGGAAACCTGTAGAATATTTAAATCGGAAATTATAACTATTCTTAGAGTTGCAGAACAGTTTGGAATGAAATCGGTATTGAACAGTGATATTTTCAATTGGACAGACATTCACTTGCGATAAAATCTCCGTACGCTAAATTTGAAACCGGTCTTCAACTGTCGTGAAAATGGTGAGGACATTATGTGTTCAGAACCATGCCACACCCGACTCTCAGGTAATTTAGGCATCGCAGGCAATTAGAAATACACCAAGCTCAGATGCGACCAAGTAAGTTAAGTAAGGTGAACTATTTTGCTGCCCGCAGATGGTTCAAATTTGAGCACATCACGTTTCGAAGACTATTTGGTTGTGCAACAAGGAAAATGTTTAATATGAGTAGGGAGCTGTTTAGAATTAAAGTGTGGCTTAATATCACTGACTTCCAAGCTTGGCTTAGAGCGATAGCGTAACCTTGAAAGAAGGCGAAGGCTTACTGACACAGATGTTACGATTTTTGGCAACGACATACATATTTACGAGGGAGAATTATTCTTTGTGAAAAGAATATTATTCCTAGCAAATGACTGGCTTAGCAGAAGACTATATTGTCAACCTAATTTTCAAATATATCTTCGGTAATTTCTGTCCGAATTTCGCGAAAATCTTGACCATTGTTTCTTGGTTGCGGAAATCATCTCCTAATATTAGTGTGCAATAAATCGACTTACACTGGAGAAAATGTGGTATAAGGCCTCATCTTTCAGAAATTAAACTTGCCCCTGTAAGAAAAATATAACGTTAGTGTCAAATATGCAGTCGTGTGCGAAAGTGCTTTAGCTGCTGAGTTCGAGGTCCCGGTTTAAAATGGGTAGAAACATCTGACTCCGATGAGTTTAGCTGTCACGATAAAATTGCAGGTCTAAGTCCCGCCATGTGAGCAAAAAATAAAACACACACGCACCTGTAAATGGTGAAGCTGGGCCCAGAGGTGTAGCGACAGGAATTTATTTATTTTATTTTTTAATGCCACACCAAAAAGTTTCAAGTTCAGGAAACAAAACGGTAACCGGGTGGTCATTTTGCCTAAACTTTTGAGTTGGCACACCCTATATAGGCGATTCGTTACAACAATTTTCATGAAAAAGAACATTTCATTATCTGCAAATGCTTTTTCGTGTTCACCCTGTGTACACTTTTTCACCGCAATAATCTATGAATGGACGATTTAGTTTTACTGCTTCTTTTGTGGCTACGTGCCGTTTTGCATATATTGTAGTTTTATTTTTTATTTTTTTCATATTTTTATCACACTCTTGGTTTAAATAAAGTTTTACTTTCCTTGGTCCTTCATGTGTGATAAGGGAAAACGATTTCTTATTGGTTATTGGAAGTAGTAAACTGCAAAATTACTGACGAATTTGTTTCCAATTTTATTCATTGTGAGAAGAAATTCAGCTAAGGAAAAAATTGATATGGAAATCTCTATTCATTTGGCTTATCTGAAATGTTGAAAATTTTATGATTAGTTTTAAAATGCTTTTTTATATTCTCTGAATCTCAACCGCCAACATGATTTAGGGAATGTCTGGAGCTGACTGATCTGAACTTAAAAAGTCCTTAAGAAATGGTTTCCTATTGTTACCGAGCAAAGTCTCTCACCTTTTTAGAGAGGTTAGGTTGTCTTATCCAATTGCTCATTAAGAGATTGACGAATCCAAGTTCGATAAAAGTTTCAGTTGCAAACTGAAGAGAGGAATTGATGGTGCACTTAATACTTCTTTATAAATGCCTCATAAATAAAGTATTGCCTCCTTTAGAAATCAAATTGAAAAGTTTTTCAAAATACAAGTGTTTTGTTGCCTTTGAAAAATCATGCTGATTTGATTTTCAGAATATATAGATTCTACATTTGTTGAAAATTTTCCTACATGCGGTCGAAGCTAGAAATTTTATTGTTAGTTGTTTACAGTCTTAAGGATTAGTTTTTATTTGTCATTAGAAAAAGGACTTAAATTCTAACCATTTTGTTTTAAATCCGGTGTGAGAAATTGAAATTTTTTAAACTGAAAGTAGACATGTATTATCGTGTACAAATGTATGTGTGGAGCATCCTTACAACAGGATGGCATTAAAATAAATTATTTTTGATCTTTTTATTATATGAAACTTTTGACTGTTACTTGATCAAGTTTAACATAAAAATTATGACCCAAAAACACTCACCTGGTACTGTTTTGTTATATCCCCATAATGTAAAAAACATTGGATCTTTATCAAGACTTTAAGTCTTTTTTTCATTAGTTTTTGAGGATGATGTCGGTCAAGAGGGCTCCACTGATGACCATTCGCGCTCAATGGTTTTGGTAATAGCTTTCGGCTTTTTCTCACCGGATATACTCTTTGAACGCTTTCAAAATTTATGACTAGCGGTCAAAACGAGCACCCTTACCGGTCAGTGCAAATTGCCAAAAGGAGATATAAGGCTATCCGGATACGCTTGGCTTAAAATATCCATTGAAATGCAGCGGAATATGTTGCTGCAACTTTCCGTGTATAACAAATGCTCTATTACCTAATTAATCAATTTTTGTTGACCATTGTTGTCACAGTAGCAATGAGGCCCGAGTACACCTCGCAAAAATGATGCACCGCGGACTGACTTTGAGTGGATTTACATTGCCCCAGGAATGACCAAATATTTTCCACTACGTCGTAGAGGATAAGGTAAACGTCGGTATTGGCTAGACACGATTGATGATCTGCATTCAGTAGCTAATGAACTACGGAACTTTTCGACATCTCCAGCCACAGCGGTGGTGGTTTCTCCTCTATAAGAAATAAATAAATAAACAGAATTCAAAACTACCTTTCAGTTGAGTGTGCTTCTCGAAATGTATGTTTATTTTTGCTGAACTTTCCAACCACTTTGAATGCTTAGTTAATTCCGAAATGCATACATATATTTTGGTGCAGATTTTGTAAAATTTTTCTCGAAAACTGTAAAAGATTGAAGAATTGAAATTAATTTTTAAAGTAAGACCAAAGGCTAAGACTATTGGAGAGTATCGTGAAACAGCTGGACTTGAAGGCCGCCCTGAAGACAACATCGAACAGGTTTTGATAATTCTCAATGAGGTCATAAAGGAAATGAGTCTGGCCTTAAAATTAACTCACGAAAATACTCAGAAGTGTGTCAAAATTTTTTTTAGAAATGTTTACATTCACATCAACACCTTAACTATCGAACCACGGTTTGCCACTGTCAATGAAATAAAAACAGAATTGAACTCCATGACAAAAAGTGATAAATAAATATAATTTAAGAAAAACAAAACCTCAGTTAATCCTTAATAACACCTTACATTTTTTTCAACAACATCTGGATGCACTGGTATATAATCCATCTGAAAAACCCTTAATTCGGGCCTAGTACGAACCAATTATATAATCATTCGCATTACACACTTTCAACAAAATCGATTAACCAGCTTGCTAATTTTACATTGCTAATTATTTTTATGCATAAATACCCGTTTTAAGTATATTGTAAAATTCCAGCTATTTATATATATGAAAATATATATTTCCCCTGAACATGTTTGGCCACTACAATTAGTGAAAATAAATTGCCAACTAATATTTGTCCTTAATAGACCATCACACACTATATTCATTTCCCAAGCGATATTAGCTTAAAATGTTAAAACTGCAATGAAAAATGTAAATATACGAGTAAATATATATCGTTTGCGCATAAAAAAAAGGTCTGCATATAAACGAGTAAATAATTTAATGAAAGTAAATTGGATTGGAAACTCATTGGCAACATCAAACTAATTCTGTTCCTGGAAAATTGACCACAATTAGCGCTTTGAGCTCCCTCTGGACTCTCATACTTGAATACAATATAAAAGTCTAAATAATTACAGGAAATTAATTAATTTATGTCGAGCTTTTGCGAATAATTATTTTCAAAATTTTGCATCTAAGTGGGTTAACCATAGCCACAAGGCTAACCACATTCTCAAAGGCTCTATTCCTGGAAACTGTAATTGAACTAGAGTTTTGTGAAGAAATATTCAAACAAATTTTAGCTTTAGTTCTGCATACTTTGATTAATATTCAGAAATTAATGTTCATTGAACTTGTGCTTCATTAAAATTTGTGGTTAAAATTTGTTTTTTTGATTAGGTAGGTGGCTATAAATCTTCTGTGTTCGTGGTAGAGCGGGATTATTTAACCACCAAAAAGGACCTCCCATTAACGTAGTGATTTAACTATTTTTTTTTTAAGAAGTTAATTTTGAACAAAAAAACATTCACTTCTTACAGAAAAAACATCTGCGTACACTGATGATAAATGCGGTTTTTGTAGTTTATTGTTTATTGTTGCAATGGCCATGAAAACGTATATTAAGCTCACGAGCTCAGTTTCTTATATTAACTTCTACAGTCGATTGGGTTGCAATATGGGACTTTTACAAAAGTTTAGTTTAGTTTAGTTTAAAACTTTATTAGTATTAATTTAATACTTTACAAAATCCATATTTCTCTTAAAGCTATAATATAAGTTGTACAAATTTATTTAATTTAGTCTTGTTTTCTCTTATTTAAATATTCTAAAGTTTCTTGTCATTTTTTACATCGTTGGGGAGGCTATTTAATAAACTTAGACCTTTGTATATAATTGTATTTCGACTGGCTGATGTGAACTGACTCCGCAATCGTATGTCTTCAGCATTTCGTAAATTGTACGGCTTCGCATCTCTCACTCATTTGACCTCGTTGGTTAAATACCTCGGTGTAGTTCCATTTTTGATTTCGAACACATCAATGTGTTGTACTCCAGTCTTTGTTTGACCATCAGTCAACCAACCAAGCGCTTCCAGCATAAAATTTGTTGTGGTAAAACGGTTGCACCTTAGGTTACTCCTCATACCTTTATTTTGCAGCTTTTGAAGCCTTTGAATATGTTTTTGGTTGGAGCATGAGTATAAAATAGTGGCGCAAAACTCAGAGTGGGGTTTCACGATGGTGTTATAAACCACTATGGCAGTCAAGTCATCCATTTGTTTCCTGATCCTCTTGAAGAAACCAATTTGTGTACCTATTTTTTTGCATATGTAGTGGACATGTTCATGCATCTTTAACTCACTGTCGATAATTATTCCCAAGTATTTCATATTTTTGACACTTTCAATCTGTTTCCCGTTTATATTGATGTTCGTTTCTCTTGGTAGATTCATCTCCATTAATTTAGTTTTTTGCTCATTACGTTTCAGTTTGTTCATTTTTAGCCAAAGTATTAGTTGTGTTATATTGCAGTTGAATTTGTTTTTACATACTTCATCGTCCTTTCCCTCAGAGTAGATCAATGTGTCATCGGCGTATAAAATAGTTCGCTGAAATTCATTATCCATAGGTTTTATTTTATTCAATTTCATTTAAACTTGCTATTAAATACTTCAACTTAAAATGAAAATTTGTGTATATTTTTGTTAATATATAAAAAGGACATCGTTCTGTACACAGCACTGAAATATCTACAAGCGAATGATGCCTGTATTTAATTTAAAAGACTTAATTTAATTATAAGAGCAAGTTGCAAGTTCTACAGTTCACAAAAAAAGTTAGTAGATAAAAGAAAAGCAAATTTTTGTGAAAAGATATGTATTTTATTCTTAAAAGGATTTATTAAAATGCGTCTTAAAACCCATCGCATATATTCTTCTTGCAGCTTCCGCACTTGCCCTCGAATTCAAATGTATCTTTCTATTTTTGTGTTAATAGCGATCAGACCTTCGAGCAATTTAGCTGTTGTGATCATCTTTGAGAATTTCCACACAAGCGTTTCCTTCAACAAGAAGTCAGAGAATTATTCAACGTTATTTCGCAGTGCTGTGTTTATATCTAATAGAAAGTTGTTCTGCTATTTCTTCAAGGATCTTTAAATAGCCAGTTAATGTCTCTAAATCGAAGTTTGCAAATTCAGATAGTCCATGGCGATTGGCGATTGGCGATAGTCCATGACTCTCAGATTCGTTCGCGTACTGTTTTTGTACCCAGCTTATTACATATTGTCAAATTACTTACTTTGGCTTTGTAAATTTAACAACGAGTCGCCAAGTCTTCGTTAATTCGTATATTTTGTTCAACTGGACTTCAATATCGGTAGACAAAGCAGCCGCATCGTTTTTGAACGAAGATGCCTTCTTCTCGAGGAATATCTTATGTTATAGGTACTACTACCCGCCTAAGGATATACCCTTGTGGAACTCCTATGACAAAAATTTTAAATGAAGAAAACTCATTTTTTTATTTTTGCGTCATTCTATCGTTCAAAACCTGCCATAGTTTATACCCCAAGCCTTCATACGAAACTTTCTCAGAGGCTTAAAAGACGTCATTACAGTATTTTCTTTTATTCTATGGGGTTTTTCATGGTGCTTGGTGTTAAGATTAAATAAATTTTGAAAAAAAGTGATACCTTGATGAACAAAATTATAATCACTTCGGCCAGAAACGTATGGACTTCAGTTTATTCAAGAATTTTACCACAACTCCTAAAAGATTTGTCGAGTGATTTTCCAATTATTTAAATGCTTGTAAAATTCGGTCTGCGTCACAGTTTTTATTTACTTATTTCAGGTTTTGTAATCTGTTCGCCAAGATTGTCCCTCAAAATGCTGAAATGTTTCCCCAAGATGATTGGCAAATAAGTTATGGTAAATGGCATCATCAATATAATGTACAGTATCTCTAGCCGAAAAACTGGATTATGTGCGCGTAATGGCAGCACGAAAGACCTCTTTTTCGTCAAACAATCCACTCGACTGGCTGTCAATATAGATATTCCAACGTTCAACTTCTTGACAGTTTCCGGTTGAAAGTTTGTTTTTCGATGTTGGCCAGAGCTTTCGAACTTCTCCATCGTATTTATCTAAAAGCAGCTGAATTGAGTCCGGGTTAGGTTATTGAGCAGACCATTGCATGTTTTTCAGTGTTACTCATCATAATCAAAGAATCTTCGGCAATATTTAGAAAGTTCGGATCGCTTTCTTACATAACCCGATAGAAAGGTGGGTTCTGTTTATATTAGTCTTTATTCCTACCAAACGTAGATTCTCCTTTTGTGTCAAAATGGTTCGTATTTTTAAACGTCCGTTCATTGAACTTTTGACTGATATCCTATCATGTTCCTCTTTTTGAGATCGTAAAAGAGATTTTCTAATCGTAGTGCCGCCGTTTTGATATTAGTTTGTACTTTAACTTCTCTTCTTCGTCTTCGTGCAGTGTCGACTTCGATATTCAAAGTTTATCTGCAACAAAGTTGAATATGATTAAAATCTATCCAGAATTATTTGATGTCTTCATTCTAAAAAGACTGGGACTCCAGTCACAATTTTTTAAAGTCAGTTATTGGTGGAATCAGTTTTAAGCAATCATTGAATTAAGCCAAATGTACGCATATTTTCGAACTTCATAACTGAATTTCATTGATTTTAGCTGACATAATGTTGAAGTCAATTCACTTTCTTGAAATTAATTTAAAAGTCGACTTCAACTGACTAAAGGTGATTTCAGTAATGAATTCAACGAAATATGTGCATTCACAGCTGACTTAAAATAATATTTATTTTTGAAAATTATTTCAATTCTAGGATTGCTAAAAATTGAATGCACCAGTCATTGACTTCAAAAGAATTGTGCTTTAAGTCTTTTTTAATCGATTGCTTCCATCAGAACAACCAACTCTCAAATTTGCTAGATCCTTCCGCGAACATTGTTTCGGTCGTAAATGTCTGTTGCTGAATTTAGCAGTTACTTTGCCATTTCCGTAATGAGTTTCAAAACGTTTCTCTTTTCTGTACTTTAACCCTCTCCAATTTTGCTTCGTGTCGTTCAACATCAGATTTTCTTCTCCACATTTACCAAGATTCTTTCCATTCTATTTAAAATCCAATTAAGAAGCCACCCATTGCGTTGCGTTGCGTTTAACATTTCATCTCGTTTCAGATTTAAACCGTGGTATTTGGAGGAATGCTCCTCAACACTGGCAACCACATACAGCTCGGGCACACCTGGTCACGATAAAAGTGTCGCAACTGTCGATATGGATGGCCGACTACGGCCAGACCACATATGCACGGTAGAGCATACGGGAACATCAGCATCTGCACCACTAGCTGCTGGTATTTGTGCACTGGCCCTAGAGGCCAATCCGAATCTCACGTGGCGAGACATGCAGTACCTTGTGGTGATGACATCTCGTCCTGAACCTTTGGAAAAGGAGAGTGGTTGGATCATTAATGGAGTCAAGCGAAAGTTTAGTCACAAATTCGGGTACGGTTTGATGGATGCCGGTGGCATGGTTAGTCTAGCCGAACAATGGACATCAGTGCCACCGCAACACATATGCAAGTCTCGTGAGAACAACGAGGACCGTAAAATTGAGGGTACCTATGGTTATACATTGCAAACTCATATGGATGTGAACGGATGTGCGGGTACTATCAACGAAGTGCGCTTTCTTGAGCATGTCCAGTGTAAGATTACGTTGAGGTTCTTCCCGCGTGGCAATCTCCGGATTATGCTGACATCCCCAATGGGTACAACGAGCACGTTACTATTCGAACGTCCTCGGGATGTTGTCAAGTCGAACTTCGATGATTGGCCATTCTTGAGCGTACACTTCTGGGGTGAGAAGGCAGAGGGTCGTTGGAATTTACAAGTGATTAACAGTGGACGCAGGCGAGTCAATCAACCAGGCATCCTATCCAAATGGCAGTTAATATTCTATGGAACAGCTGTGAAGCCAGTTAGGATAAAGGGTGATATACAGGACGATTCACGTAGGGGACAGGACTTGGATCCATTTGTTTTTCCTACTGATCCAGGTATGGGACATCCGGTTAGGGGTTACTTTAATATGGACGACTTCGCAGGTTATCTGGACTACCGGAATCTCTACTCGAAGGCTGCAAGCAGTCCCGAAAAAGCCGTGGTCACGGTCGATGGACACAACATACCAACGCCACAGAGGCAAAATGTAATGGCTGACTCCAACAACAAACTGGTCCTTCACGACTGCGACCCGGAGTGTGATTCACAAGGTTGCTATGGTCGCGGACCGACACAATGTGTCGCCTGTAAACACTACCGTCTTGACAAGTAAGTGCATTTGTTGTGTCTTAAAATTCTCTACACTAACCCCCTCCATCTGCAGCACGTGTGTTAGCCGCTGTCCACCAAGGAGCTTCCCCAACCAAGGAGGCGTATGTTGGCCCTGCCATGAATCATGTGAAACCTGCGCTGGCGCCGGACAAGATAGCTGCCTAACGTGCGCTCCAGCACATCTACATGTGACCGACCTAGCTGTCTGCCTCCAACTGTGTCCTGACGGTTACTATGAAAGTAAGTTTTGAAATGCATTTACACTTGTCAAACATAAATCAACCCTCATTTACACTTGCAGATTACGACAACAAGACTTGTGTGCCGTGTGAGGCTAATTGTGCTTCGTGTCAAGACCGTCCGGATTACTGCACAAGCTGTGACCATCACTTAGTCATGCATGAACACAAATGCTACTCGGCGTGTCCGCTTCACACCTTCGAAACGGAAGATTACAAGTAAGTCAACAATTATTAATTGACAATAATAGTGCGCGAATGTTTCGGGGTGAGGGCAGTTCTCATTAGGGCTTTTGCGCCCCAGTGTCAAGCATCAAGCCTGTGTGTCCAACCTCAAACAATGTGCGACTGACATTGTTAGATTTTGTGGTGAAATTGATTTTCGCCAAAAACAAGTTGACCCATAAAAGCAGCCCTTGGGTGTATAGCCGGTAACTGGGGTATGTTTGCGAAATTCCTAATAACGTTCTGCATGCATGCTCGGGTGAAGGCAAATTTAATTTTGATGATCGATGTGTATAGGACATCCTGTGAACGCCTGTGAGATGTGCTTGCTTGTTGCTAATCCTGAGAATTAATTTAATGGTCTCCTGCTGCAGTAGAGTGTAGCTGTGTCGGAAATATACAGGACGTTGGATTGTGGTGGCAATACCATAGCTTTCCTTGTCGTTTGTTCTTAATGGTATGTCGAAATACAAGTAGTCATGATAGACGAGCTACTATAAAGCTTCTATAAAGTGATGGTTTTGCGTTAAGTTGTAAATACTAGTCGTCTGGGTGACAGGACTTTGGCTCAGCCAATGCAAAGAGAGAAGTTTTTAATCACTTGAAGAAGGGTGAATCTTTAAGATGCTGCAGTCAGTATTATGCTCATGTGTTTATAAGCTTTCAAAACTAGTGATGCTTCAAATACATACAACCTACAACAATTTGTATAATAAATTTCTTATAGATTGATTTATGGCTTTGAAAAGTGCTTGGATGATCCTTTGCTTAAGCTGCCGGAGGATCTAGTTTTGCTTGTCGATTTTTGAAGAGGCCGATTCTTGTGTCTTTTCTATTAAGCTTCTAACCTTCCATTTGAATAAGAATATTTTGAAAAAATCCCCATTGTGCCATTTATATGACCAATTAAAGGCATGTTTTCACATTTTGACGATTAACTACTGACAATCTTTTGAGAAAATTAGATAAATAGAGAAAAATTAAACTAAAGCGAAGTCAAAAATATGCGCACTCTGCTCGAAAACGCTGTTTTTGAAATGTTTTAATTTTAAAATATTCCTGGTGCAGTTATAGATATTAATTTTTTGGTCCTGTACACTTTGGTTTTAGAAATAATAAATAAGTTGTGTACAGTGCAGTCCAAAAACGTTCTTTCCATTTTTAAATGTTGGTTTTGAATTTAAAGCTTGGACTTGTCTTTACCGAATTTTTTATTTGTAACAAGTAGCTCTTGTTGGATATTCTCTTCGAGGGCTTCTAGAGGGAAAACTTTCACATTTTCATATACATGTGCTGCAAAGATCAACGCGGTATGGCCAATCGCATGCTACCTCGCCGTAGTCTGGTCGGCATTTGCGGCTCATCCGCAACATCTTTAGCCACAGTGGAACGAGTATAAGCCTTCTACCTCCTCTTGTGTCATGAGCATTTGTGGATGGAATTTAGTTGGCATGATGATAGAGCAATAAAATAGGGACAGAAGTGAGTCAATTGTCTATGCAACATATTGGCACCTTCAAGTCTTATAGCTCGAGTTTGAAGACATGTGAGTTGTATTCCAGTTTTAGGCTAATTTATGTAGCCAGAAACCAGTTTATATGCAGTGCAATAATAAAGAAACCTAAACATATAGATATCGACTATTTGCTTACTCCAACCGACGCGAGATTGCTGTTGATTTATCATGAAATAGTTATGTATCCAAGCAAACTCCGTAAAACGCATCCAATCAGTTATTTGCTCTATATTTCAATTTCAATTCATGTACTTTGCAGTACAAGTAAGACTTCAGTCTTTCAAAGTACAAAAAATGAAGGTTACATAAATGGCTTTAGATTAGAGGCTGAGAGGGATGGATTAATTTTAAAAGCAAGGTTTGATACTGTATCCATATATTTAAATCGAGAGTTGGACAGGAAAAGCGGTGGTAAACTGTCAGTATCATATATCGTTTTGGATGTGAGGATCAATTGAGTTTTTGTTGGATTTAAGAATATCAGGAAAAGACAGAGACGCACTGCAATGATTCATCAAGTGCGTAACAGGACTTATTATATGCGGCAATATAATTTTGATGAAACGAATCAGCACCCCATCTTAACCAATAGCATCGGAGTTAATTGTTTAAAAACATTTTAAACAATACCGCCTCCTTTACTACCTCAAAGTTGAATTCAATAACTGGTTCAGATATAAGCGCAGGGTTATGTTTTGAACAACAGACAGTTTCCTGTTGCATCCCTTGGTATTTGAAAACATCTCAAAGCGATACAGAAAAATAGGAACGATTGCACGAGTTTGGTCTTGACATCGGATCAGATATATTTGGCTGCGCGATTGAGATAATGTTTATATCTAAATTAAGGCATCCGTAAGGTTTAAACATTTACAACACAATAAACCCTTGTTTGTTTAAGTAAAATCGGGACTAAGTGTTCGCCGGCAGGGCCAAGACTTGCAGGAACTCCTGCGGAGGGCAATTGAGTAGTCTTGTATTCCATTTACTATATGTAATTTCCAAAAAATATATATCACTAAATTTAAACAATGCAATATTTTATTAGTGACGCTATAACTTAAATTCGGCTCGTAAGATTTGTGTGTTTTTTTTTTTTTTTAATTTAGCTTTGGGAGGTTAAGGAGAAAAAAGATTAAATTGCCCGAAAGAGGCACTGCTTATGTTTTATTTATTTTTTGGAAAATCCACTGAAATAGCCAAAAAAAAATCAAGCTCAATTTGACAATTTTTAGAATATTAAGATTTAGGGGAAACAAATTGAATTCAAAGCAGATTCAAGGCATATACAGTATCAACGATAAGTTGCTGCCGCCGCGAAGATTATCCTTTTAATCTTATCGAGCGAATAGAGTGACCAATCTAGAGGCAATGAAAAAATTGTTGTTGATACTACTTATGCGGATGCACTTCATGCTGATTTTTGACAGTTCACTGAATTCGACCAAACACATCGTGAAGGTGTGCCCAAACATTATTCAATTACACAGATCATGTTTGGTTGAGCGAGCAAAGTTGCTGTGAACGAAATGAGTTTCTAATCTCAAAATAGGATTGTTGGCGAATTGATGATACTAGTCCAAGTGTTCACTAACCGACGCCCGGATTACTGCCTCAAAATCTTGTAACAATGGTAACTCTCGTACTGTTTCTCAGATTGCGGCGAAGACACTAATAAAAAAACGTCATCGAGGCTACAATTCTATAAGAAAAATACTGAGGAAAAGACCTTATGGCCACACGCATTCAAATGATTCCGACTGACATACCATTTGACTTAAAACGGTTGCAATTTCCACTGCGGCTTGCATTGACAAGGTAGATAAAAATATTGCAAGGGCAGTCGTTGAGTGTTTGTAACAACCATCTAGAACCATTATGCGTCGCGTGTTCCCGTGTTGGAAAACCAATAGACTTATTTGTGTACGATCAGTCGCCTTGATAAAAAAAAATTCACTGCAATAATATCATAGTTCTTATGAAATCAAATTTTAATTAATGAAATTTCACTAATTTACTTTCGTAAATTAAATGACGTATTCGGACGGTTACAGACCCTTTACCTGTGGCTGTTATACCTTTCGGTGGGCTGTTAATCGATCTTGATAAGTTTTCGTTTTTGGACTTGTACCTGGGAACTCGCACCCTTCAGTCCGATGCAGAAACCACTGATTAACGCACTCGAATCAGCTAAATGATAAATCGTCGTTATGTTCCATAATTTTGTTTGGAAAAAATAAAACGGTGGTTGTTATTTTCGATTGCATCCTTTTCTAAAATTAAATCGATTTGCCATGTTTTTTTTTAAACAATTATACACAAATTGCGATTATGAGTATATAGTTTAGACCAGTAAACCGAATGTATCGCATGGATGTTGAACTCTTGTTTTACTACAAAGACGTTGGTCGATTTCTTTTACCAATTTTTTCGCGTACAAATACTCGTTGTTATTCATTACAAAAGTGCATTCTGTGCTTAAAACAGCAGAATAAAAATATATATTTAGGTGAAATGTATAAAAGGCGTCTCTTTGCAGATGCAACCGCCATCCCTAATCTCTCCTTTCACAAACAAGAAATACCATTCCCATTCAAAACCATGCTGCCATAGATTATCCTTAGAATTCCATTTATTTTCGAAAAATATTCTCCGCGCCAAGCAAATGGAGTTGGAACAGAATAACACAAAAAAATTTATATATGTATACATTTTAATCAAATTACACCCGTCCCTTTATCCTCGTTTAACTGAGTAACGAGTTTTGCCTAGGATTTCAAGATTTTCTCATCGCGTAATATGCATTTGGAGTCAGAGCCCCAAGAAAAGTATCTCAGAACGCAATGCACAGTATTGCAATTCGTGCGCGTTCTGTACAGGATGTGTGCTCAAGGAAATGAGGTTATGATATGCGGAATTCCGAACGAAATCTCTGCATGCAATTCACTTTTCAACAAAAAGAAAACGAACATCACGGCACAATGGACTTGTAACTTTTGCATAAGGACATCGCACGGAAATTGGCCCAACCCCATCGTGAATATATGTTATTCGTGAGTTCATTGCTTTGCTGGCAACAGGATCACCAGGAGGTTTGTTGCTGCATGCACAGTGCACACCCAATTCTGAATATGAAAACTTATTCGGTTGCAAATGTTCGAGAGAAAAAAATAGAGACTCAGAATTTGAAAGGACGAACCAACTCTTATCAAGGCGGATGAGACCTTTCTCGTGGATAGCGCGGATAAGCGAAAAGGGATTCTTTGCTACCACTGTAGCGTACAACGCATTGAAATTTTGGGATCAGCGCCGCGACGTTCAAGCATGACAATACAGTCAATTCCCAAGTTTTGAACACGCGACCGAATACCGAGAATAGAGGACACTAAGGTATTCCATTCGCAAGGATTACGTGCTTACCACGCTGATAGTTTGATGTGTAACAGTGCCGCTTCAGTGGAGGACCGGATTTTGGAAAACTTTCGTCCGTACAGTAATTCGGTTTGCATTCGTGCATACGATTCGTGTGGGATTTACATGAGTGTATTATGGGAATTAAAGGGACTCATGCGTGATCGTGGGTATTTGCGATTTGCGGTTTTCTTCAATCGACTTGGAGAATGGGCAAAGTTTTTTCTTTTATTGTTAAAAAAAAAAAGAAAATCTTAACCAAACTAGTCTTGGCAACGAGACTTATAAAGGCAAAAGATGGTAAAATGAATTAAAGGCGAATTTTTCATTTTTTTTTGCATATGATTCGTTAGTATATGCGAAATTTTATCCTCGTTCAAAAATTCGTCTTCAGCAACATGGGAAACTTGTTGAAATCTCAGACCTATTTGCCTGACCACCTTTATTTGCGTGAGCTATCTTTTAAAAAAGTACGTAAATAAAAACACTGCAATATTTTCGACACTTGTTACGTTATTCAAAAAGGTAAACCTTTTTTTTTATTTATTTATTTTCATTTCAACATCATTTATAGCCAATATTGTACCTACTTGAGTGCCCGAATCATATCACATAAAAAATCCAAATCCAACCAACTTTCATCACGAAAATTATTGTTGGAAGGCTCGGATGGCACATAGCTCCATCTTCATGGACATAAAGCTCCCCCAAGTGTAATCTTCAATTTCTGGCTATATAAAATTTGTTATTATTGCATTGATTGTGTTCTCCATTGTCTGGTTTTCCAAGCCCCAAATGCAGCGATCGAGTTGAAGATGTATCTCATCTCAAAATATGACTTAATGAACAAAAGAGTTCTGGACATTGTAAGCGAATATTTCGAAATCTTTATCAAAAAATCTTCTCAAGTAGACGCGACTGATATTCGGTTCCACATCGAGGCTGTCGGGTCTTGGCGAATCGCAAGTTGCTATTTCTTTTCGAATTAGCAGAGTTTCTGCAACACAGCATCTACTCTGAAAGAATTCTGCAATATTTCCCTATTGAGTTTCTGTTAGTTTTCTGCGGGGGATAGAAATGCCAGTGTCCAAATAACATCTTATATCTGAAAAAGAAGTCTGCAGATGGCCCACTTTTTTTTCAATAGTTATTTTTAAAGCTCACATTGTAAACGTTGAGTTATACTAATAATTAATCATGAACCATTTAGAAGCTTGAGCCCAATTTTCGTAATTCTAAATTTGTAAATTTCTAAAATTTGATTTGTGGACATTGATTATGTAGATTTAAAAATAATGTATACGAGTATAAGGAAGAAAAACATCACTCCTATAAAATTCAGTTTTCGAATGAAAAAACTTTGAATCTTAAAGCGAAGTTTTGAGACAGAGAAAAATGTTAAAAAATGACGACCACCTTTGTCGCAGCTAGTTTTGACGGTGGTAATTTTCCTCTGAATCTATTTATAATGGGTCTTCCCAAATTTGTATTCTTAAGAGATTCAAAAACTAGATAAAAATATCAAAATTTCTCAACCAGTGATCCATTTGAAAGGCAGGCGCCTAGTCAACTGCGCCATTCGGCCATTGTGAGGGAAGATCTGTGAAGACATTATCTGGCAACATATAGAATAGGCATCAATGTAAGCACAATTCTTTTCTGCATGCGGTGACCACAGAGCTGGGGTCCTATCATGCTGTCTCGTATTTCCCGGTACAACAAGACATCTAAAGGCAATTTGAGAATCTCGAACGATTCTTTTGATTGGAAGGATTATTTTGCCTAGTATGAGCAATCTTCTTCGGAAGAAGATTGTCGTAGCGGCCTTAATATCAAGCAACAAGTGAACAATGTTTGATATGTTAGCTCAAGGTTTTTTTTTATTAATTTAAGGTGTAAGGTATCAGCCTTGAACATACAGAAGTCTTATTCTTATTCAGAAAGCGGAGTTGTGGGGTCTCCTCTCCAAAGGATTAGGCAATTCATAATAGGTTATCTGCGGCAATACTAAAATTGCTATCGCCACCAGTAGCATTGTTGAACTTGAGTTTGGCTTTCACTTCGCACGTAAGCGTCTGTAATAAGGACGTCTTTCTCATTTTTAACAAAGGCAAATGTTGCGCTAGTACACGACATGCAAGGCGGTCCGCATGCGTAGCGTTCAAGGAAAAAAAAAAAAATAGCATAAACATTGGTTTTCTTGTACAAGACATATATCCATGTGAATATATTTTTTCGCTGTCATAAGTACACTTGAAGTGTCTTTCATTTTCGAACAAGAACTGGAAAAGAATGCTAGTTTGGAAACAAATCAAGCAAGAAAATCAGAGTACAGTGAACATTATAAAGCCCAAACTTAAATGAGGCTTACTTGCTAGGCGAAGGCAAAAATCTGACGCCATTGTGCGAACGAGTAGATATTGTGCTTCTGACCGTCTTGTGCTGGCAGAACGCGATTGGGGGGGCTTTGTATATTAGGATGGAGACACAATGGATTTATTTTTGAATCCTTTTTTTATAGATTTCGCTGGTTATTTTTTGAGGGCTTCAGTCTATGAAAATTTATTGTTAACAAAGTGTTTTTTAATGATCGACATGAGGGCAAAAATTAAATTTTCGTCATCCTAATTTGTCAAACCATGTCTACTTTTTTTCCACATTCTTTTCCAATTTGAATTTGGCTGTCGCTGACCCTTTTTAACTTTAAATTTTGTTTTTGATAGTTTATTTAAATACTCTTAATAAAGAATCAATTAAAGTTCCACCAACCATATACACCAATCGTTCGAGGGCACACAACTGGCTGAAGCAACTTGGGGAGGATTATCATTTAGCATTTATGATTATTCTTTTGATTTTCATTTGTTTGTGAAATATATGTTGAGTCATATGATCATGGCCCAAAATTGTTTGTTGTTCTATGAAAAATAAACATAAAATACTTCGTACTCGGAATAATAGGTGGATTTTGCTACGGAAGCCCACAATTCGTACAACGTGTGGAGCGAACAATAAACTCTAGAAAGTATTAATGACAAACATTTGAAAACCATCGGATAAAGATTGTAACTGACACTCGTTGGCATTAGTATGGGGTCAATCATGAAAATATGAATATAAAACTTTGCTTATCTATCATTAAAATAAATTCTTCTAATTCTAATTGTTTTAATTTTTTACTTTTACTTTTTTTTAACAAAATAAATCCATTGTGCCCACGTCCTTTTGCTGGAAACAAAAGTCGTGGCGTAGCATGGACCCATATACATATACATGCGTGACTATATGCGACTGTCACAAATATGGGTAGTACACGACATGTAAACTCCATGTAAATATTGTGACAGATTTTTACATCAGAATGACGTCAGGCTCGCATGTACATGCCGTGTACTACGGGCTTTATTATTTAAAAATTGCACCATGCCATAGTTATTATCGTGTCTTTTGAATAAACCGATTTCAGCTGTTTTAATGTGTAATCACGGCGGACTTCAGTTACCATCAAGTGCATCATGCAATCATTTGCTGACTTTCGAAAGAATGGTGACTAAAAGTTTCTTGTGTCTTAGCAAAAAAACCTTAAAATCATTTTCAATGAATTCAATTGAATTATCTTCTCAAAAGATTTAGTTCTTTTACAGCTCTGCACCTTTTACGTTCTGCTTACATGGAGTCGAAACTCCTTTTTTTCCTTTTTTTGCAGTGATCGGATAATAACTTCTAAATTCACACAAGAGACAAATTTGACATATGTGACAAGTTTCATTGACCCATACCAAAAAGTTGTTTATCCGCTGGTACTGCAGAATGTATGTTCTCATATAAAATTCACAATTATTCTTCCCATTCAATGCAAACGCGCAAGTTAAGCATACGCCTGAATGTCAAATATTAAGCTACAACAATCCTTCGGACATATCTACTCTTACACTACGAACTTCTTTGTAGATAAACCCTATAAATCGTCCACTCTTTCGTACACTTAACATTCGATTCGAATGCCATGTCCCATAAGTGAATGGTGAAGTCCTTTTTTCTTATTTACTTCTCGCAACGAAATTATAACAACAGAAACAGCAACAACAATGACACATCACTTTATCAAAAATTCAATTATCCTTGGTATAGTGATGTCGATATATTCACCTTGTTCCGATGCCAGCCAGACTTGAACTTGCCCTGTGCAACTTGCTGCTATATTTTCTTTGTCGTCGTCCCCGTTTTGTCCTTTCATGTGCTATTTTATAGTCATTTAATAGGTCCTGAAAAGGTTAGGAGATGAGATTAATGAGAAATGATACGATACCTATCAATACTATCAATTTCCAATTTAATTTGAGATCCTTGAGGTGTGGTTGAGTTTTCAGTTATCCGATGTATTCGTGCGGATAGCCGTTGTATCCTTATTACGCTCACGTTGGATCTCGAAGGTATTTTATTTCGCAATTTCACCTTGTAACGCCTTAGGCCAAGTCGAATATATTGACAATGTTATATATTACATAACATACTTATTGGAAGTGGGAGGAAGTTTCCTGGAGGTATTTTTTTTTTGTTTCAGAAAAAAAGGACTCGATAAAAATATAAATGATAACCTTTTCCTCGAAGCATTATTTTTTGTTTTTTATTTTTAAAGGTTAAGAGCTCATTTTCTTGCATTGTGATGGTGTTGAAGTTGAGCAAACAAAAGGACGATTATGACAGAAGGATTATTTTAAAGCTTTCGTTTCTGTCCTTTTTTTTCGTTCGTTTTCAGGTTTATAAGATTTTCAACAAAGTGGGTTGTTCTTTCAGAGCCATGGCATGGGAGAATAAATCGGCTGAGAACAAACACCGACGAAGTAGATTCTGGTGACAAAGATACGCTACAAAAAAAAACGAAAAGAAAAACTGAAATCGACGCCGAGTGGAATGTAGGGTTCCCTAAAATAAGAAACATTTAACAATTCAGTTTGCTTAAAACAGACTAAATAAGCCAATATTAATCGCTAAATGGATTATGTGTATTCTCTTTCGTCCTGTACGAATATTTGTAAAAATAATAATTTGTTTTTGTTTTTTGTGTACTACTATAGAGACTTTCACAAGGCTGTTTCTCCTTTAGGTTAAATCAAAAGTCAGATCTTGAAACATCGTTCGATTGCTCTTATAATTACCTAATCAATGAAACTGATAGAATAAAAAAGCGTTCAATACGTATATCTTATGTCAATTGATATAGAGGAATAGTAATCCAACTCGTGACCGGGATTTGACTTCACGCGCATTACACGCATATGAGGGTTGACAAAATCGTCCATCTCAAGGGACTATGAGACTGATTCTGTAACAGATATCTTTAGAATTAGCCTTCATCAAAATGATCCAAATCTATTGATTTCACTGCGATCACAGCATTTTGGCTCGACGCGTTTTGCATTTGGATTTGCGTTTTAATCCTACTAAAGTTTAACTCACTCAAACATTGAAGCTGAGCAATGAATGCGAGAACACAACCAGATTGATTGCTTGAACAAAAGCGTTAGAATGATCAATTCTCACACAGCAATTTTTAAGCTTTTGGGCCCATTTTTCGCTCAACGGAACGACAGAATGTAAAAAACAAGTATAGTTACTATAGAACAACCATTGCATCCAAAAATAACCACTGTAGGAATATTAAAAACGATTCCAAATCATTCCTATCATTGTAACAGTGCAATTACTTGCCTAAGGTCCTTAAGGACACATGTAAAAAACCTCGCTAGGTCAGTCTGTTAAACTTTTGATTATATCTTCTCTAATATAATTAAGAAGTAAACTCTCCAAGTTTGTATGAGGTAATCTTCGAAACTATCCATCCAATTTTTCAAATTCGTTTTATAAATATTCAACAATGAACAATGAACCTTCGGGATAAAATTAGGCTATACCTCGTTTACCTCCTTAAAATAGAAGAGTCTTTCGTGGGGACCAATTTCCTAACTTAAGTCATGAAAAACCTTCGGTCGAATGTGTTTTTTTTTTTTGCAAACGCAGAGAAATTTTATTGCTTATTATAGAAAGAGATCTCAAAATTGTAATTTAATAAGTCATGACTTTACCCTGTATGTAAAGATTAAAACACAAATTGTAAAAATATACTTAAATAAAATATATTACAAATTAATTTCATTGGTAAATCAAATAAATTTTACCTGTCGTCGAGGAAATTTTAGGTTTGTAACAATTGCCTTTAAAACAACATTAAAAGTGAACTTTTGTGTCAGTAAACAGAATACACCCTTTGAAAAAACTTGTCTATGTATATGGAATTTACGCGTACGAAGTTACAGGGACTGCTAGCTTGAAAGGTATTTGAAGCTCTCCGTTAATTACTGAAGTGTTCATACAATTTCTAGGTCCGAAAGACAAGGACCATTTAATTAACGTCTCGAGCTATACATCAATATTAAGATATATTGTAAATCGTTTGCTGTGCTTTTCAAACAGCCGATAATAGAACTACATACTTCCTGTTCCCATCCGTGTTAGATAAGACACTGGCACAATTGTAACCGCACTACAAAATATTCGTGAGCTTGCCTTC
Organism: Orthonevra nobilis; assembly: GCA_963555765.1. Classification (NCBI taxonomy): domain Eukaryota; kingdom Metazoa; phylum Arthropoda; class Insecta; order Diptera; family Syrphidae; genus Orthonevra; species Orthonevra nobilis. The sequence goes on from OY743224.1 coordinate 62,942,574, forward strand.
GATGTGCGATGTTTACGACCAAGCCTTAATTATATTTCGTCTTGAGTGCGAAACTTGTAAGGCAATGCATACCCCTCAGTCAGTGCCATCAAAGTCACGAAATCTGTATGGCATACCCTATGTAACAACCTAAAGAAGGAAAAGTTAAATATTTCGAAATTCTTGCCATTGTGGATAACATCTGAGGAGCACAAAGGAAACAATATGTGCAGAATGATAATCCTTCAGAAAATCCTTCTAAAATGTTTTGGCAACGAATCAAGTCGCCTTTCTGCTTTCATCTGTTTTTTTTTTTTTTTTTGGTTTTGGTCTTTTCTTTGTTGTAATTGATTTTGGATTTAAATGATTTTCTATAAGCTTTGGAGTTGTCAAGGACCAGAACACTTTGACAATTTTGTCGAGAGCTTTTCAATATTTGGAACGTTATTTCGAGTCATATTTAAGATGTCTGGTAGCAACAATAGCGATGAGAGGAGATCCTCTTGAGAGATGATGTTTGACTGAACTCAATACGATTTTAAAAGTTTTATGTGATGCATATTTGTATACATCGCCTGTCTCTTATTTCGAGGCTTTGCTCGATTAGATTTCGAAAAATTGTTAGAAACATACCTCCTACGGTTTTGGTTTTCTTCTGTAGATTCTTTATGTTCGAAAATATCTACAAGAGGTTCCGCGGAAGTTTCGACGTACAGTGCTTTAAAAAATGCATTTCTTCAAGTTTAAAACAACAACCACTTAATCCGCGATCTGAGGTTGCTCACTGCTACTTCATTTCCATGGATAAAAATCATGTCACCCGGTTTCTTAGCTTTCTCATACTAAACGCACGGTACGTATCCTTTCCTTTCTTAAGTTCTTGACTCAGCTTTATCCTTGAACCGAAAGTCAAGGCTTTCACTATTAAAAATTGCTTGAATTTTACACCAAGAAGTAGGATATGAGAAATTTAAAAATAATTCAAAAATCATCTCAGCTTACGCTTAAAGCGAAGCCTTTCGTGTGTGCGTTCGACTCGCACTTGGATCCCTGTCAGTGATCTGGATTCGTGTAACTTTAATCCACGTCTTTTGGGACAGATACATATAAATAAACATGTAACGCTGTAGACATCGAAAGTCAACCGCTTGTGCTAAAAAATGCGGTCTTATGCCAATAGTTTTCCAGAATGAGAAATGTGAAAATAAAATATTGGTTTCAAACCTCTACCGGATGATCAGCACGAAGAAACGACCTACAATTATTATTAAAAGACTTCGAATCCGTTGAAAGCCTTCAAACAAAATGGCTTCTGTTGCGTTGAAAAAAACACAAGGCCATTTGTGGCATTTGTCGAAAGAGCTAGTTTCGCCAGCATTTTTTTTACAAAAAAACATTGATGTCAGTATTTGTAACTCCTTGCGAGTGTTTCAGATCCTAATTATCCCTTGAATTTTTTTTTGATAAAAGACGTGGAAACTTGGACACACATTTTATTCATGCCATGCGAGTAGTGAAAAATTTGCATTTGTTGGTGAAAGTATAAATAAAATTATAATAATAATAATAATAACAATAATATGTTTTAGTTTTTTTATAATAACAATTATTTTGTATTTGCCCCGAATGTGTCCTGAATTTAACAAATGTAGAGATTTTGAGTTTAAATTTAAAATTAAACTTTTTGTAGCAACCCTTAAATGCCATTTTAAAAGTAAATAAAAAATAATGAAATACTTTCTCATGGTATACTATATAATCAAATTGTGTGAAAACCCGTTTTTCTTAGGGCCGCCCTAATCTACATCAGTTGAATGGCATTTTCACAAATGACAAATTGTGATTTTAAATTTCACCCTACAGAACATCCTTTAAAATTTAACATACAGTATGTGACATTCTTATTCGTACGTCTCGGTTATGTTAATAAATCTTAAAATTTTGTTCCTTTCCTTTTCATAAATCACTTATATTATCATTCACTTTTAAAACTACACGGATATAGAAAAAGGACAAATCAAAACAAAACACTCCCCTCAATCGAACAGGACATGAGGAGTAAATGGGAATGTGTTTCGAACACAAGGGGTAAAATTTTTGTAAGTACTGATAGTTTCTCACCGCAATATTAGTTCCTTTGTTTAAAGGTTCAGTTGATGATAACAGCTTGCGATGTGGGATCGAGTGGTTATATTATCATCTAAATATCTTTAACGTTTTATCATGAGTAGGAAAGGTAAAGAAACATCCATTGAAATGAGAAAACTAATTGTGGAATTGCATACTCAAGGTAAAAGCTTACGAGAGATAAGCCAAACTATTAGCCGTGCTAATTCCACACTCCAAAATATTATAAAAAAGTTTTAAAACCGAGAACAGCGTGGTAGGAAGATATTGAGTGAACGTAATGAACGGCTTTTATTAAGGTTCGTGAGAAAGGATCCATCGATTAGTGCTCTTAAATTAGTTTAACCATTATAAGATGTCACCGGGAAACTAGTATGCGCAAGAAAAATTAACAAAATACAAAAACGGTACGTGAGCAGGGACATGGAGTTCTGCAAACAATTTATTTTCACTGACGAGACTAAATTTTGTGTATGGAGAAAGCCAAACACGAATCAGAGCGAGGAAAATATTTTGCCTAATGTAAAATATGGTGGAGGATCGGTTATGGTGTAAGGGTGTTTTTCTGCCGCGGGCGTAGGTAATCTCGCTTATGGAATGTTGAACACTGCAAAATATATAAATCTCTTGATTATTTACCAATAAGTCTCGAAAATTGGTATTGGAGGAAAACTACATTTATCTAAAGCGCAAGGCACTAGATTCTCGTCTTTTGTTACTTTAGAACTGCCCCAAATTTATTGAAAAACCTGCACAATCACCTGATATCACTCTCATAGAAAATTTAAGGGGCCTATCTTACAAAACAAGTACTTAAACACAAAATCAATAATATTAAAGACCTGAATACAACGTAAAGTATTCCATATATGGTATTAAGACACGATATGAAGCCTTATATAGAGATGTACGAATTCTGAAGTTTTTTTTTTTTTGCATTATTGACAATGAAAGTATTTATAATTTTTCTTATTTTGGTTAGAAACACAGTCACTAAAGTTTGGTGAAACCCGCCCTTTAAAAAAACTTACTGGTTTACTCACTATTTTGATTTTTTTTTTTTGCTGGTACTGTAGGAATGTATATGAAACTTTTTTCATCAAATAAACAGACACAATCAAACGGATGCATTTAGATCTAAATTGAGGATAGACGAGAGCCCTTTAAAAAAAGTCTCGCCGTCGATTCCACACAACCTTTCATTTCCAGTCTAGTGTCAGTAAAAAGAGAAACAGTTTCCAGTCCATTGAACAATAAACGACATAATTTCATCATTTTTATGTGTTTGAACGAAACTTGCCAGCCGCCGCCACCATTCAATACCGAGCCACGCATGGCTTTAATTTTTTTGAGTACGAGTATTCATGTTGGAAATGTGAATTACTGTTTTTGTTTATTTTACGCCACGAGGTGTCAGAAAGGGAATCCTTTAAACTAGAACCAAATTTGGGATGATGAATGAACGGCTGGGTGAGAATGAAGAATGCATTTTTTTATGGCGTTTACGGCAGACACGTTCAAACGATTCAATTGGAAGCAATGCGAAATTGAAACTTGCGGCTTGAGTGTTTTGTGTGTGTTTTTTTTTGTTTTGTTTCAAATTATTATTTACCGGACTTAAAGATGAAGAAGGCCCGAGAGCAGAGTTCTTTGGTTACCAGTTCAGCCTATTTTTAGCTTAGTAGAAGTACAACATCTGACTTTGTCGATAACTTTTTGGTAGCCCTTGAAAGTGCATTGTAAAAGGTTTTGCGAGAAGGATTAAAGGCATTTTTTTCCATTAAATTGAATGTCAATGGTGTCGATTATTTTTGTCCGAAATTTGTAAAGGAACTGCTGCTGTCCATACTTTTTTACTAAGTGAAGATTTTTAAACACATTTTGTCTTGTTTCGAATTCTTTCATTAAGATAGGCTTGGGATGAGGATGATTTATAGCGGAGCTGGCATTCTTCACTGGCGGAACTAAGACACCTACCGAACAAGAGCTGGTATCTTCTGCGAAGAAATGTTAGGAGTGCTGGATTGCTTTTGCCAATTCTATTCAGCTGCTACTTCGTTTCCAAAGTCAACCAAACAAGCACGCATACATTGGTTTTTAGCTTTATTCCACCGGATACCTTATATTAGATCAGGAGCGGCAAGTATGACTTTCTTCGTGGTTTCGGTTCTAATATGGTTAGAGGTCAGCAATATAATTAATTCTTCTCGAATTCACTTAGACTACCTCCTGAAAACTTATTCATCTGCCCAATAACTCTTCTTCTTACAGAAGAACTGACTCGTAGTTTAAATGTTTGTGGCACACTATCATCTGCGTCATATAATGAGTTCTGATTCTAGTTGTTTGGATAAACTGAAGCAGCACAGATGGTCTAGGATGAATCCTCGTCGAATGCTCACCGTTATCATGTAAAACATATGATTGCCTTTCTTGTAAAAGGGACAGATAGAGCCTTACTTTATTCTTTTTATATTTTTTATGGCAGAAAGATTTCCTTCACAACTTTTAGCCTGCAGTAAGTCCTTAGACTTACTGCACTGCACTCTTTCCTTGCTGTTTAAGTTTTTCTGTACAGCATCTTATAATGGGCTCAATCTCTTGCCTTCTTCTTCTAAGCACAGTTGTCAACAATCCAGATATTGCTAGTGCGGGGAAGTTAGTTGCCTCAGCTTCTAACGGAATAATTGTGCGACATTGCGACCACAAGTCGTTGAAAATGGGTCATTTGAGAGATTTGAAGATGCTTGCTCCTATTTTCAATATGCGTTGAATGTTGAACCACCTTATTATTATGCAGTTCACATATTTAGCATTAGACTATCGAACTTTAAATCAAGCTGTTACTAAAATTGCTCAATGTCAACATGAGTACTCATATTCAGAAGGACACTTGGTCTATTTGGTTCAAACTTCTGTGTGTCGGAGGACGTTATTTTTTTGTTGCTTCGTGTAGGCTATTCTATTCTACCACTCTGCCCAAGAGGAAGGCCTCCGGAGGGACAAACCCACTTAGGCGAACACTCTCTTGATACAAATTGTTGGGGTAGAAAGCCCCAGGGATCAGGTTTTTCGTTACGTGTCTAAGGATAAGCTTAATAAGGAAAATATACACTCTGATCAGATCGGCCCGATTGCGATCCGATTTTCTTTGATAGCTTCCTCCAGCTTCATAAGTTGTTGAAAGTAAATATTTCAATTGATCTTCTAAGCAGCTCAATTAACATCGTTGATGATGTTCTTTTGATGCAGTTTAGCTGGTTCAGACCTTTTTCGTTTTTCTTCTGTTTATGTGGAAAGAAAGAAAAAAAAATGTCCTCTCGTCCCTCTACACAAGCTTGTTCGCTGCTTACATTTGTTAGTCATTCAGCAGTTCTAACACTAGGATTATTTGATGGACGAAAAAGCGTAAATCTAGCATCAATTGTTTTACGTGCGATTGAGCCCATCTTGAAGTGTCAATTTTTAACAACGTCACCAAAAAAACCGCAAATAGCTCAACTGACCCGTTTACACTATTGACGCTATTTTATATCAGCCAAATAGATCATTGGTTGGTGTTTATGAGTTTCCCAAAGTACATACAAAAACTATTTTGAAAAAAAAAAATTATTCCAAGCCCCGCAATAAAAATCTAATCTGCTGTAGCGAAACCAAGATTCGATACTGAAATGATGTTATTTTCTGAGTCGCCTCTGGTCATAATTGCATTTCTACCTAATATGGACACTTGTGGCGGCTTGACCTGATTTGGTTTCCCTTTTCTGGTACGCTGTTTTAACATTTGTCGGTTTCGCCGTAAGGATTGTGAAAAACACCGTGGACTTTGTTCCAAGCTTCTTCACTTAATTTTTTTTACGTACGTACATCTTCAGGCGGCCACGATTTTGTAACTTGTTTGCTGCATATTGCTTGTTGGGTACTATTGGCGGTGAAAAATTCTTCAGTCATAATGCTCAAATAGACTTGAATTATTAAAATAAATAAAATATTAAAAACAAAAATATTTGATGAAATTAAATCAAAGCTCATCTTCCGCTGAAACAACAATTTTTTTTTTTGTCAATTTTTCTGCGAAATTGATTCAAATTTGACGTATGTGTGCTTTCACTTATTTTTACTGAACTTTCGTTGACATGGGCAAGATGTGTGAGCATGCATAGAAATAACCTCCCAGTTTTTCTTGTCAAAATTCATTGCAGTGAATGATCACGGATGTTGGATGGTCTTTCAATGCACAACAAAACTGAAAACCTATGGGAGGCTTTATACTTTGAATGGATTAATATGATCTTCAAAATTTCTTATCCATACAAAACATGTAAACTCTTCTATTGTCGCTGCACAATGAGCACTGTATCTAAGCACCTTACCAGCCTGATTTAAGCATTTTAATATTCACAACAGAATTGAAAAATAATCCTCCAAATCCAATTCAGAAATTTCCCGCCAACTTAAGCTGAAATGAAAACTATTAAAAGCACTTGCAAAACAACATTTTAAGTAAACTCAATCTATACCATTGTCTCGATCAGCGTATCGACTCCCAGCAATCCGTCTGCGTACATACAACAATCAGTCATTTTACATACCACCCAACATCATCCACCACTATCATACTCGAGGATACGTTTTCCTTCTGTTTGGTTTTTTTTTAGCTACTTCCATTCGGTGACAAAAAACATAAAGCAACCAAATCGAGGAAAAAACAACGAAATAGAAAAAAAAAATTTAAAAAAAAAGGAAGAACGTTCCTTAATGCCCTTCCGCTGTGGCTGTATGTCCTGTAATAACGCTGATAGCAGCCTATTTATTATTTTTATGATATTTCATTAATTTAAGACCATCTCTGGAACTAGCGCGATACAGAGAGGAGTAGTGTAGTGCTGTTCCCCCACCACAGAGCGTGCTCTTTTACATTCTACACAGCGCCCTCTACAATTTCATTTGTGTCCTTCTTCTTCGCTATAAAAGGCCTGTGGTCGGTCGATGGGAGCTGTCCTGTCCTACACTAGCGCGATTGAGGATGAGGACAATGATGGCTTTCTGGCGATGGCATCGAAATATTGTTGTTTTCGTTTTTTTTTCAGAGCCTTACAATGTTTTTTGTATTTGTTGGATCCACTCTTTGGTTCTCCTAGATATTCGTTTTGCAGCCGATATTGCTTTTAATATTTTGCATTGAATAAAAACTAAACAAAAAAAAAACACAAGCTGAACGATGATAGAGTTCCAGTTGATAACCGGACCATGGGGAGTCTTTTAAAGGGGACGTAATTTTATTTTATTTTTCCTCCCTTTTACATTTGAATTCATTCCGATGCCTATTCGGACAAAGATACTGCGAAAGTTGTGTACAAGCAGCTGAATTCGTTTTAACTGCGTGGCCAGCAAGAACGGGTAAAAAATATATAAATATAAAAGCCATTAGTGCCAATGGCAGGATCAGCGAAATAAACTCATTCTGTAAAGTGTAGTCGTTTCCATTCTCGGACAGTGATTGAAATTTCTTGCACAAAAGACTTGAATTTCCTTGCATCATCTGGAATGAAGAAAGTAAGTATAGGGCAGTTTCTTTCTTTATCTTATCTCTGATTCAAAAACAAATAAAATACTGCGAATTAGACGGATGCAAATAACTCTTTATCAAAACATTTCGCAGCATTTTTCGTTAGAATGAGCACTAAGTTAGAATAAACACGCATATCGAGACTGAAGGCACCATTGGGTTTTGGTAGCATTCAATTACACTTTCGCCCGAAGAACAATGGTGTAAATAATTGTCTGAGGGTGCTGTCAGCCCGAGACGATAAGATTAGATTTGATATGGTAGACCAGAGGTCGTTTATGAATATATAAAAGGAAGACGGTGGCAACACAGAGCCGTAGAGAGCACCAGGATTTATATAGCAAAGTGCAAACTTAAAATCGTCCACTGCAAATTAGCTAATAATTCATCGAAAAGGGAACTTATCACACATTTTTGACTCAATTGAAAATGCGTTGAAATTAAAAACAAGAAAATGATTGGGGTGCCACTTCATCCTACTAGGTCCGTAGGAGTTCCATTCATGGTAAGTCATTTAGTTCGCGTTGCCTTAGAGCTGACGCATATTATGTACATTTATGGACGTTTGATGATAGAAAGTGGGAGTGTTTGATTTGTAATGAAACTTGGTATTTATAATTTTCGAAATAACTTTCCAGTTGTAGGCGCCGATGTACTCAATAATCATTTTTAAGACTGCAAAAAGAAAATCTTATTTTTGTACGCCTTCTTCTTGTCCTCTTGAGCCTCTCAAGGCAGTATGGAACTCCGAACGATTATTTATATACATAAAATTTTTTCCAAATTAAGGACGTCTCTTATGTTCCAAAATGGATTTGAAAATTCTGCGAATTATACTTTTTCCATTAATTGAAGCCCCTCATAACGTGTAGGATGCTTAAGGCGGTTTCATTCGCGAGGGCGCTAAGAATATTGAAATAAACTAAATTTTGGATAGTATTTTTCTTCATTTATGAGGCACGTGTAGGTGTTCGTGTTTTTTTTTTTATGTATAATTTGCTCGCTCTAAGGATATGAATACACAGTATAAATGCGTGTATCACATAGCGAGCGGAAGAATTAGGAGAAGAATGAAAGATTATGCATTGGTTTGAGGAACTCAGATATATTCGGTTTCAACTCAATTCCGTGGGTGGGGCCCGAAACGGGACGGAAGATTTCGACAGCGCCTTTTAAGCTTTCGCTTAGTCCGCAGGATTTCATTCGGCATTAGTTTGATATATGTACTTTAAAAGTTTGGAAGATTTAGCTCAACAACCCGTTGTCAGTGTTATGCCTTCACAGCAAAGCCATCTCCACACAAAATTATTTTGACAACACGAACTATGATTTAAGCCGATACAACAACCACAACAACAAAGCCACAAATTAGTCAAACTACAATCGTGATGTGATTCCATTCTGACTAGAAAAATTGAACCTTCGATTGCTGGTTCGCTGAAATGGAGTGTTGGTTTTGTCTCCGCGACTGATATTTTTGGATTATTGCCAAACCGGCTTAAAAGAAAAATCATTCAGCAGCACACTTCTTTCAATTAAGTTCTCCACATTTAAGAGAAGTGAAGTGTCACAATCAAAAGCTTTTTTTTAAGTCAGTTTCAAATCAAACTGCAGTTAACGGAGGAGTCTAATTTGTAAATATTTCGCAAGCTGTGCTGAAAAAATGGCCAATTCGGTCCGAAAAAACCATTATGGCGAAAAGGCAGTTATTTTTTGAGTAAGAGAAGATTGTATGTAAGAGGATTATTTTAGCATTCACACACATTAAAAATGCCTGGCTGCCGCAGTTGATTAAGCGTCTGCCCATTTATTGGATTAATTAATAGGTCCAAGGTTCGAATAATGAAAAAAAAACCTAGTTTTTGAATCCGGTAAAGTCACTATAGCTGTGGTGGTCGTTATTGTCTTACTTAGTGGATGTTATTGCTGTAGTGGTTACTGCATCAGCTGCTGGAAATTTCCGCGTTCGTGTTGTCAAAAATAATAATCTATGTAGACAGTATGCCATTGGCCCTACTATTCTACCCTGCTCTACTTCCAAATTTTCTAGTGCATAAACTAATTCCGACTATAATCATAAACCAAAAAATACATCTGAGTTTTAGAGCACGCCATGTGCAACAAATAAAATATATGTAGTCATAACCCCCAGAATAAAGCTAAAATTATGATCAGCTTCCTTAAATCTTTGAATCTTGAAAAATCATTCCAATTCCGCCTCCGGTCCTATAAGCTTCTGGTTTTTATAGTTGAAGAACTCTTTACATTTGTAACAGATCCAAAGGAGTGGATAGTTCTAACGATTGAGAACATGCATCAAATGGTTGATCAGGCGGTTGCGGGCCCAAAGGACCTTACAGAGGCATTGAATGCATTGGTTGGTTGCCTTGAGGGTGAGCAAGAGTTAGGGTGGATAAGGATGCCTATGGAGCGTCTTGGTTTATGTGGTCGAAAAGTCTTTTGATTTTTTTTTTTAAAATCCATAATTTCACAGATCACTTTCTTTTTTATGTGTGTCAGATCTGGTTTCAGTGTCGACCACAGTTTTTTTGGCGCAGTCTTTTTGTAGCGGGCTTGTGGAAGAAGTTGCAGTCCGGACAAATTTCGTGCCAGGTTTCTTAATGTACTAGCTTTCGAATAATCTATTTGTGGTAGTGACGCTAGAGGCTACGAATCACGCCGTGCTCCATTGGCTGAATTTAATATGAGCAATTAATTGGAAGGTAACATTATGTTGGGGACTAAGAAAGTATTAACGTCTAGGTTAGCTGGATAGTTTTCCAAGAAAAATAAAACTTCCGACTTCCTGTCACGATTTTTACTTCTGAAGCAACGTTTTTACTAAGCCATTCAAGGAGCAGTTGTTTCATTACCTTGACTCGATAGAGGACTGGAGGCTGATCAGCCATGGGTCGAGCACATTTACCTATCACCATCAAATTGAAAAGAAAACAGTACTGTGAGCCGTTCCCTTGGTTCTTTTGTCATTTAGCTCAGAATTTGCTAGAAAAGGCGATGCAGCTTCGTAATTTCGACTGTTTCTAAATACTGATACATGAGGGGCCTCATGTCCTGAGATAGTTCAGTAATTCTAAGGACTTCCTTAAGCCTCATATACCTATACTTTGCGTGGAAGGAATAAACTTAAATATTTCAGTTTTTATCTGACCAAACAATTTCCGTTTTGTCAAGGAAAAGAGGACAGTTTTGAGTTGAAGGAGATGCACCGAAGTGTTTAGTTTTCCCAATCGTCTTCAAATGGGCTTCGATCAGTAACAAAATAGAAAGAATCCAGATGTTTAAATTCTGACAAAATAGAAGAAAAAAACATCTATTCGCTTTTTCGTATTTTGGAGCAGGGAGGCAAAGCGCTGCCCAACCTTGGTACGATAAAATCTCAAACCGGAACTCGCTTATATTCGATTTTGTTTTTTGTTTTTATTTTTGCATCCTGCGTAATGATTGCGATTTTGTTCAATTGTTGTTTCCCTTTTTTTTACAAACAGTTCATTTTCTTCTTTTTATTTGCAGTTGTGCATCCTGCCATTCGTCTTGTGCCACATGTAATGGCTCATCAGAGTCTCAGTGTATAACATGTCGTTCGGGGCGGTTCGCATTGGATGGGAAATGCTTGAATAGCTGCCCGGATGGGTACTATTCGGATAAAAAGCGGCAGGAGTGTGTGGCCTGTCCTACGGGCTGTGCAACATGTAGCAGTAATGGATTTTGCCTGAGCTGCAAGGATAACTGGACGAAGAATAAAAAGGCGAAATGCATCGTCAACGGAAGTGAAAATTGCGATGAATGTAAGTGGATTTTACTTTTCGTTATTCCTATTTTCACCCTTTTTATACATACTTCCTTTTTTTTGTAACTTGGTCCTGTATTGTTGAAACGAATCGTTCGATGGGGATTTTTTTGTTTTTTTAAGGAAAGTTTTGCATGATTAGAATCGTTATGGTAATGCTAGAGTGTTGTCCTTGTGTAAATACAATTTCCATGCACATTCTGCAAATCATCATGACAGTGAAGATTGTGAATGTTGGTGTTGTAGATGTGTGCTCGAAGGATGGAAGGGTTTTTCTGTGAGCTCTGCCGGGTGCAGCATTTCTAATTTGTGACAGAACTTCCTCTTCTTTTTATTCTTCATTTCTGTTTGAACATGGTTTGCTTAAACTGCTCGATATAGGACGTATCGGGATTTATAAAATCGAACGCAAAAAACAGAATAGGGAGATTTTTTATTATTCCTTAATTATTTTCCTTCATGATTCCTTTGCTTTTGAAAATGTATGATTAAATAAGAAAGTCGAATTGGGCAAAAAACACTACAAATGGTTTGTGCCAGTTTTAAGATGTTAAAGTAAGAATATTCTTTTCTGTTTAGGTATTAAAAAATTCATATACATAGCTCTGGCAAAATAATCCTTAAAGCTTCCATTTTCGTTGAATTGACTATTACAGAAAAGACACAAAATATTTTTTTAAATATTGAGAAAAATCGTCGAATGTCGGCTTAAGGATTACGTTCATTCCTTTTTTTGAATCATTTATTGTTACTTAACGTATTTTTCCATATGTTTGGGGTCAAATGTTTTCTTAACCAATTAAATTAACATTCCATTCAATTTAACAACTACCCCGTATGCGGGCTTGTAGAATTGGAAAGACATCGACGATATCGCCCCTCCTTAATTTTTCCAAGAAAACTGTCGGTTTTCTGCCGAACATTTTCCCATGAGCAGATTTTTGGGCAAGTCATCTGCCAACATATTGCCACACAACGTGGAATGTCTATCCTGAATCAGTCCGTTAATTTCGAAGAAGGAGTATTGCTGTAGGGCTTTCAGTTGTGGTAGTTAGCACCGGAAATCAGATAATTTTGCTCGCGGTCATTGCTCTTGCTTTGTTCTTTGTACTGTGACCTCAGCGTTCTATACAAATGAAAAATAAAAATCAATTTTTTGTTTTCGACTGATTATTACAATTTATATGTTTCTGGATAAAACAATACAAAAATCACAACATTCGAACGGCCGGTGAGTGCCTTAAAAAAATGTTTAACATTTACTTGCACCCGCACGAGGAAAAATTTTGCAATTATTGTAAACAAACTAGTTTATTGAAAAATCAGGTTTTGTGATTGGTTGGCCTCGTTTTCTCGCACACCGCTTTTCAGAATTATCATACTTTTTGTTTTCATTGTTTTGAATAAAGAATTTATTTGATAGAAGACTATCACATTTAAATAGCCCTGCACCGAACTGTATGCTAAAAATAATGGGTAAAAAAGTATCGATCAAAAAGTTCTATAAATACGACTTTACAAATAGAAAAAAAATACAGTGATTTGATTTGCGGTTTTAATGGGTTTCAAAAATGGTCATTCTTACACACCATACATGCTCCCCTTAAAATAACTGTTGACAAAATGGTTGGTTAATTTTATATCAGCATATTTAACAGCTTCGTTTCACCTGTTCCTGTTTAACAAGCACGTAGGGGCTCGCTAGTAACTGCCCCATGGTATAATCAAGGTTAAATAAGCACATCAAGCGATAATTATCAACGTTGTTCCACGTTTCCTATCAGCAACAAGGAATACCTCCATTCAGTTATAAAAAAATCATAGTTTCTGTCAGTTTCCTTTGCTAGAAGACCTTCGCTCTCGTGCCTTAACCTTTTTATTCGTGATTAAATTCGTCTTTTTTGGCAATTTTTTAGGGTTCCGTTTGTCGCAGGGCTAATAGGTAAAAGGAAGACACTTGTACCCTTCACTGAATAAGAACTTCCATGGCCGTAGCGCTATTTGTGAACTCCAAATATCACCGTAGCAAATTTAAGCAAAGAAAGATTGGAACAAGGCAAGTGTACTGTGGGTGGTACGAAACCTTTCATGTGCATGGCCGGCTCACGCTTGGCCACATTTTATCATTATTTTCTGTTTTCTGCGCGGCGTAACACAAAAATATCTTTCAGGCGTGTTGAATCCATCCGAGATTCAATGAAGTAACAAAATATCTGCTCATTATTTGCTGGCACCTGGAGAGAATAATTGGTGGTGTAAATCGTTACTTCGAATACTGACACTTACACAAATGGACTTTTAACTTTATCAATTTATGAGTAAACGAATGAAATTTATGACTTGCATTAGCTCAAGCTTTTGAAGCCCGATTTTCTTTATGTCTATCTTATGGCCAGAGGCTGTTTTCTACTTGAAATTTTGAATGATTGCTTAGTTAAAAACTAAAGCAGAAATACTTTGATTAATAAACAGCAATCACTCGTGCCTTTTTGAAATGTGTTCCAATTTAAAAGTAAAGCGTATTTCAAACTCCCAAATTGTTCTTTTCCTAACAACTCGTAGTTTCAACAATAAAAAAATACTTGCAAGGATCTCAGTCGAAACATCTTATACTTTATTGATTGGAGATCAATCAGTGTTCATCACACTCCTCATAGTTTCTAAGTGATACAAGATTGACCGCACTTTGTCACCACTCAGCTGTAGCAATCACTCACCAAATCAAGGTTTCCCCCTCGGTTCTTTTTTCTCGAAGGGAAAAACTTTCACCTCATCTGCTGAGACTACACAAAATCCATCCACAGTCCCTATGAGGTTTGCCTGAAAACACTTAGCTTTGTTGGTAAGTGCTTAAGAACTGAGAGAAGTTTGATTTAAACTTGTCCTTATTACGTCCTCTTTATCTTTACTCGACTCATGTGTATAATTTTTTTTAAATGGTTTTCAATGTCTCGAGCACTGTCAGAGGTTTTGTAAAGTTATAGCTTCCTTAGAAGACAGACAGAAAAGGTTGAGATAAATCACACATAACGTGCACTTGTCTCGTCCATTAGAGAAGAAGGCTTTCTCGGCTATGACAGCACAAACACCTATTTCATCGCCAACACAATCGCATATTTGTCAGTCGTACGAGTATAGGGCCTCTACTAAAAGTATCTAGAACCATCACACGGAACGGCAACAATGCCGGAGACGCACAGAAAATCCTTTTACGGTCAGGCATTACTTCCAACCGAGATTCCATTCACAATAAAAAAAAAAGAAAAAACTACCCCCATCACCATTATCCTGATGGTCGGTGCCGTGCGTCTGTTGTCGTCGTTGTTGGAAATATAACCATCATGTTTAAGGAGAGTTCATTGCCTGTTTGGGGGGATTGGGGGCGCTGCTGTAATGACTGTGCGTTCTTGGTGACCCACTGCCGGTGTCTGCTGGATAAAACGCCACATAGACCCATCTTTGACTTATCCTTTGTTGGTGTACTTGCGCTAATGTAAAACGCACATGTACGAAAAAGTGCTGTAAAGTTACAGGATGTGTACTATATAAAAGGAAGGTCGTAACGCGGTGATGTGTACTTGAATAATATCTTGTGCTTGTACTTTTATGAGCAGATTGCTTTTTCTTTCGCAGAGTAGCCATCGGCTACCACAGTTCTGCTCAAGTCGTACTCTATCAGTATGTCCTAACCGAGGACGGAGCCGTCTGTTGGAAATTGCATGATATACGGCTACACAATGTGCAAATGGGTGGGAATCCACTTTTTCCATTAGTGTCATCGCAATGGCTGTAAATAGAGATACTCGTAGCTCGAGGGAACGGAAGAGTGAAGAAACGTTAATTACACTGCCTTG
This sequence comes from Orthonevra nobilis, assembly GCA_963555765.1. Taxonomy (NCBI): domain Eukaryota; kingdom Metazoa; phylum Arthropoda; class Insecta; order Diptera; family Syrphidae; genus Orthonevra; species Orthonevra nobilis. Next base: position 62,957,911 of record OY743224.1, read on the forward strand.
TTGGAATCCACAACCTTCCGAGAATTTATTGGCACTCTTTGAGTGTCAAGGCTGACCCGAGTACAAGCGGTCAATGGAGGGACTTGCTGTGGTGAGTGCAATGAATTGGATGGCGAAACATGCCTGCCACAACCGAATCCAATGTGACCGAGGGGCGATTAAATCTATCATGGCTGCGCGAGCAGTTGTGTCGACATTGTATTGACAATGACTATGGTGGTTTTGTTGTGTTGGCAAAATCAGCAGCAGGTTCCTGTATTTTAGGTGTTTGTCTATCGCGGCTATTTTAGTTTACTTGAAGTTGGTTAGGCTTGGAATGCAGTTTCAGAAGGATATTCTTAGGCATCTGTATGATTGGCTAGCAGGGCCAGATTAACCATATTAGGGTCGAAGAAAATTCGAATCTCAGACTCCGTTACCCGTTTAAAGTATTTTTCAATATATTACGAAAGTACGCCATCGTGTAACATTTAAACAAATGAAAGTAAACTTTGTTTAATTTTTATTAAATACAATAACATTTAAGGTGGTTGCTGTTTTCAAGCCGAAAATAGTTTTATAAACTAAACGCATCGGATGATTCCCGGTCTGACAAACAGATGGCGCCACAAATACAGAGTTAATATATGTATTTGTTAGTATGTAAATCCTTCAATACGTTTAAGACTAGCTGACCCTATCGAAAACGACGTATATTTTTACAGAGTTTAATGGCAGAAATAAAAGATTAGAAATAAGAATCAATTATAATTACCAACAAAAAGCTCATTGTAGGTAGAAGATTGAATGCTAACCTCTGTAGATGAAAAATTCGCATCCATGTTTTTTCTTTAATCGCACTGTGAAGTAAATTACTATCAATAATGGTGCTTTAATTTTTCAATCAATAGTTTATATAGTATATTATTATATATAGTTACAATTTCAATTCGTAGGCTTCCATTGTCCCGTAAATAGTTCCCTATTTAAAGTACTGCATGAGCAAAAATTTCAATCGAATTGAAGAGCATGGGAGGGTTTCATTTTTAAACGGGAAAGGGAAAATAAATGAAATATAAGAAGATAAAAATCGAAAATCGAACAGTCCTTTTCCTGACATAGTTGCCATACAACCGAATTTCAGATAAAAATCTATTTAGTATTCGCCACCAGGTACTAATTGTTTCAAAATAGTACTCACAATTTTTATGTGTTGAAAGGCATTGAGGTTGAAAAGTATAGGGCATGGCGATGTCGCAAATATATGCATTTGTATATGCCATGCTGTTCTATATTTTACACGCTGCTTAGTTATTATTTTGGAAGAAAATCGGCAGAGAAATTTATAAGTAGTTAGTAACCGTACTAAGTAGAATGTCGTTGTACGCTTTTTAAGCCAAAGACCTGGTACTGATACCATATGTCAAAGCTAGTTTTCGAGAAAACCTATTTTTGCAAAGTTGTCCATAAGTAAAGTAGGTACTGTTTTTCCGCACAAATCTTCAATACGAATCATACAATACTGATACTTTAAAAAAAAAACTATAAAGTCATAATACTGTTCTGTTTATGAACAGAATTTTAGCAAAGCCTTTCAATATCTTTTCGAATTCGCTGTGTGAAAAGGCCAAGCATACAAAATATTTTCTCTTACTCATACTCATAGTGTAGTTATTTACAATTTATGATTTTCAATTGGAAATGCTGAAGGGAATAAAAAAGGCAATGAGGCATGTGTTAGAAATAAGAGTGATATAGAATATGGACCTGAAAAGCGTGTGTAAGTCTCACTGTCTCTGTCAGTATTAGAACGAGAGTGTGAAAAATTTTAGCTGCTATTAAACTGAACACATACATGTTAACAGAGTTTCGTTACTGCTTTAATGTATTGTATGATTTTTACCTATCTCCTGCAACCTTACTTTACGGTTTGCCAAAAAGACTTTGTGGACTTGGCATCGTTGATGTTCGTACAATCATAATAGTGATCGATTTTCCTGCAGAGCCCACAAACAATTATCCAGGCAAGCTTTTGTTTCAACGCTTGCTTTTCCCATCAAAAAGTAATGTTTTATCAACTCACGAAATACCACCTTTTCTAAATTTTTTTAATATTATAAAATTTGCGTCAGTTAAATCACCGTCACTTGTAAAATAATTGTCAAAATGTCATGAGATGTTGACATATCGTTTGAAGGGTGGTGCTCACTGGGTCGTCTCCTCGGGGCTTTTCTCGTCGGTCGTCTAATTATTCGGCGTTAAAATCGGGGACACACCCAATGCTTCGTCATGTGAACCAGTACTGGCAGAACCACCGACAGTAAGAGTGACGTCACCATAGAGTTGAATAATACGTAGTACATGTGCATTCGCAATGCAGATTTTTTTGGAACGCAATAGCTGCTCTTGTTTACCGTACCGTCGCCTAATAAGTTAGCGTTGAAATCAGCGCGAATAAATTGAAAACCATTCTATAGTATGTTATTTTAAATATGACAATGTAATATTAAAAACAGTGCAATAATATTTTCATTGAGTATACAAATCTTCAATGTGAGGAGTCCCTAGGCCTATCTATTTATTGAAGATTAAAGCTTTTCGAAGGGGCTCGTGTAGCACTTTCTTAAATGATCGTCCCCTTTATGAAATGAGAAATACAAAAGACCATCGAAAGTGATAGTGATGCACGTGAATACCGTCTTCAGTTAGAGTCTTTCGAAGCGGGAGCTCCGCTCTTTCTTCGAAAGGACAATAAGCAAATACCTATCCCCAATACAGACGACAAACGACTCATTAGGGATATCACTTAAAAGGGTACTATATTTTTTCCATATTAATAAAGCAACACCTCAATGAAAAACGTTCCTTTTTAACGAATATTTGTCATTTTTGACAGATGTAAGTACTTTCATGAAGCCTCGTGCTAACGGCAAAGGTTTATGGGCGAAAAACGCAGAATGATCAAAACAATTTTGTGCTGTTCTTGGCAAAGCATTACGTTTCATATATAAAATCTCAATACTCATCTGCAATAACACTATTCCCCAATCTGCTTCTCCTTTACCTCTACTTTTTTACAAATATTCTGCTCCAGATGGAAGAGCTGTTGTTCCTCGCTGCCAACGCATTGTTTTAATCTCTCTTCTTGCTTCACTCCGAGTGCATGGAAAACAGCATTTGTTCGGACTGTTTTCTTCTGGCAATCCACTAAGGTCGCTCCTCTTTAAGCCCTCTTTAAGTGGATATGCTTCTTATGAAATTTGAAACCATCAAACTGTATATTGACCGTCAGTATGTTTGGAATCATGTTCTTTCGTTTAAATACGTGCATTGGTATCTGACGAATTTACGTTTCAATGGATGGACCGTACGTCGTAAAAATATACGACGTCTTCAGACCGCCAAAAAAAAAATAGTGCCCCAGGGCTCCATTTCTACTTAGTCACATCTAATTCAATAAATTTCTTTGCTGATTGCAGAAGCTTCAGTTTTTCAGAACGGTTGACCACCGTTTTCGGTTTTACTTCGTCGAGGTGACGTGGTTCTGCTGCGACGGAAAGACAATACATTCGTTTGGAAGTCTATCCAATTGATTGTTGTGCAGAGTGTCCTCCTGTTCCATTGCGCTGTATCGTGTAAGCAGCCGGATGCACAGCCTTTCATACGTGGCATAAGGGTTGCCTCAAGGACATATAATATTAGTTCGTGTCTGCTCAAGAAGAACCGGCTCAAATTTAGTCAGCTGCATTCGGCCCATCATACTCGGTCAGTAGAGATAGAGTAGAGAAGATAGACATGCCATATAGTTGCTTTGGAAATGATGCGGTAGGATCTAGAGAACGAAAGCTTATTTAATATTATTAATGTAATGTGCTCTTTTGGCACACGAGGTTGTGAGTTTTTGTGTCGCATCTTCATTTAATAAAGAAGACTTTTTTGCTTGACCTAGGCTTTTCACAGCTCCGAAAATGGGGCTAGTATTTGATCTTAACGGATCAAGGATAAGTTTGTTGTTAATATCATTATTGAATGACGGATAGTTGGCAACATTTGAAGAAAGCATCATGTAACGGACTAGTGACTCTCAACAGACCCAAAAAATTTATAGATACCAGATGACTTGGAAGATAACATTTGCAATCATTTCCAATTTGACGACCCGACCTTTTTCAGAGCCCAGCAAATCGACTTATTGGTATGAGCTGAGTTGTTCAAAAAGCAGCTTGTCTTGACATTAGAAACCAAAATATGTAAGAGTTTCTTGTGAAGCGTAACACTTAATTGGATTACATTGTATCTGCTAGCATAAATGAGGAATCTTCAACTTCAATCTTTTCACTGGACATGGTGGTGAAAAAATTTTGGGTGATAGGATGTCATGAAGCTCCTGTGAGTCGTATGAGAAAAAAACACGAGTGTGAAACGCATTTTAAAGAGTCGTACATAGTCTACTTCTTGTTGTAAAAATGAGTTGTGATTTTTAAAAACACGTTTTTCGTATGAGGACTCTCCTTTGGTTTTAGCTTTTTATTATTTGTAAATATAGCGACCATAGTAGTACATATTCTAGGAAAATTACAACTCTCTACCTCTTATAGTTCAGAAGATACAGCCCATTGACAGACGAACGAACAGGCAGCGAAAGATTATTATTAAGGTTTACACATTTCGAGCATGGGACCCTACAAAACCAACTACTTAAATAATTTAAATATAATTTATTTATTTGGGTGTTGGCACTAAAACATTTGGCTTAAGCATTATACCATTTTGTTCTTCAGCCTTAAAATGGATTTCCTTTTAAGTTTGTCCTGATATTTTAAAATCTTCTTAACTGCCTATTCAAAAGAAGATGTCTTTAAATTAAATGTACGCAAAATTTAAAGACTCTTTGATAAAGATTTTTCGATGCAACATCCGTCAAAGCATTCAATGAAATGAAAGTTCATACAAAAATCCAATTCCAATTCATATCCTTTTTAACATAACACTACAGAAGCAGCAACAGTGAGCTGAAGTTTGTGTTAATCCCTCTGGTGGGTCAACAACGCTCTTTCTCGTTTTAAGCCCGGAGATGAATCAGTACAATATTGAAAGTTGCAACATTAATAACCTCAAGTGCGCCTTATCGAAAGGATTTTTTTGTTTTTTCGCAAAAGCAAAAAATGTATGAATACTCTTTCGCATCCATATTTGCGACTTGTGCAAACTTCCAATCGTGCCGGTTAAATATTTGATTTACGTGTTAACGTATCGTGTCGAGCTCTGCCGAATGCCCCTGTGTATACGTATACACACAAGGCACTTGTGGCTCCTCCAAAGCAGGTGGACGAACAGCGAGTTTTGCCAACAATAATTAAATGAAGGAGTATTCCCGGCAGAAATTCGCGGAATCGCCTTCCATTTGGTTCAACCCAACGAACGAACGCTTGCTTCTCATTTTGTTTGGATCAATACATGAAAATTCTTTGTTTTGTTTTTTCTTTGCAGCTGAATACTACGATAATGGACACTGTAGGTCATGCCATTCAACGTGCGAGTCCTGCGATGGCCCCACTGAACAGAATTGCTTGAGCTGCATCCCTAGCCTGTTATTGCAGACGAATCGTTGTGTTAGCAGCTGCGATGAGGGCTGCTATATGGAGGCTGGCGTGTGCGCCAAATGCCTCCATACATGCACCCAATGTGTGTCCAGGATGAACTGTACAGCATGCGCCAAAGGTTTGCAATTACAAAGCGGCGAGTGCAGGACTACATGTGCTGATGGGTAATTAAAATTCTTCGTTAGTCATCGCCATCGTTATCATCATCGTTCTGTGTTGCCATTGTCAGCATATGCGTCATTTAGGTTGTTTTTCTCGTCCTGACAGTGGATTCGCATCACGACCATAATAACGCTCGCCTCAAAGAATTGTCCTTTCGGGCATTCATCAATGAGGTCCGTAGCTCATGTAATCAAAATTGGGTGTGGTACTTCGGTTGGTGGTGACTGATTTTTAATGAATGACTGCCTGTTCCGAAGGATGCAAAGGTGATAAGTTCCAATAAAATCAAACAAGCAGACACAAAGGAATAAAATGAACTTCGATGATGACGATGGCGGTGATGACGGTGTTGGTTTACTTGTTTTGTTGCCACAATCATTGCCGATGGGTAACTTTTCGTATGACATTTCGTTTGCAGGTATTACAGTGACCGTGGCACCTGTGCCAAGTGCTATCTGAGTTGTCATACCTGCAGTGGACCAAGACGTGACCAGTGTGTACAATGTCCCGCCGGATGGCAGCTGGCTAGCGGAGAGTGCCACCCCGAGTGCCCGGAAGGTTTTTATAAATCCGAATTCGGATGTCAGAAATGCCATCACTATTGTAAAACGTGCAACGGTAAGTTGTTATAATGTTTTATGTACTTTTGTATGTTTGTATGATGTTTTATTGCAAGTCCTTGAAACGATATCCGAGATTCTCGGGTTTTCTTTTTGAAACGTTTTTCGTTTAACAAGAAGGAAATGGAATAGTATACACGAAGTGGTTTATGATCAGATGAAAAGGGGTAAGGACGATAGTCCTTGAGGATGCATCGTGATTTTAATAACGTTAAATAGAAGCTCTCATAGGCTAACGTCTTATTTTCTTGAAGTATTTTTTTTGGGGAGGTGGGGGCGGGGCATATGGATAATTATCTAAAAAATACGGTATCAGGATTGAATTTTTACCAATCTTTTAAACGAGAGCGACTCACAGAACAGATACGTGAAAACAATGTATCTTGGAAAGCCGTCATTAGTCAATAGGAAATTTCTTCTTCGACTTAATCAGCTAAAAAGCAATCAAAATAAACAAGCTTAGTATATGAGTTCTTATCACCTCTTTTAATCACCCAAACTAGAAACAGTGGATGTTCTGCTTGAGCTTTTCTGCCAAACACGTTCAATCCAACTCGGAAAATTGAAATTTTTATTAAAAATCCATTTGTGGGTTATCACTCAGCGAGGAAAGGAGCAAATTAAAAAAGGGTATGAAAAGCAGATGTACTTATCTCGGTTTCAATTTCGGTATGGGTGGAGTCCGAATTGGAATGTAGAATTTGTATCGACTTATTTGCTTTTGCTTTGTTCGCAGTATTTTATTCGTCAATAGTTGATACTAGAAACTGCAGTATTGTCAGTGCTATGCCCTCACAACAGAGTCGATGATATCGTTTTCACAAACCATCATTTTGACGATTGCACAATGATACAGTCCCAATGGTGACTAAACAAGATTTGAAAACTAGGTCAAATTTAAAGGCACTCTAGGATTTATATTTCATTCATATTTGTTTTATAATATACTATATTGATCTTTCGAGTTTCGTATAGCAACGTGACTATTTGAATATCTTGGCCAATTTTTCTTCGATGCTTAATGATTTCGAAAATTTTAAAAGCCAATTCATCTCGTTGTCATTGTTTCCGGCAAGGACCGATATTACACCCTCTACTTGTTTTTCGATCCTACTTGAAACTGTTTTTAGTTGACCAGCACCTTAATTCCGTATGTTTTTGCACCCATAAGAAGAAGGTTAATTTCGTCTATTTCACCAAATAAAAATTTCCAGCCACAAAACGCCAAATCTGGAACATTCTCGTAGCAAGCGGGCTTAGTATCTCTTCACCTTGTTTGCCTGTCTTCTTTTTTTTTGTATACATTTTTATTTCATTTGATTCATTACAACCCTCAAAAAAAAAAGTACTTAAACTAGCTTTATTTACTTAGCTATGATAATATAATTTATTGGTCCTATACTGACACTCTAAGCGGAAGGAACGTAAATAAGTGTACTTGAAATATGATCGTAGATGAAAGAACGTAAATAAGTGTACTTGAAATATGATCGTAGATGAAAGAACTAAGAAAAATATGGTGTCAAAAAAAAACATAGTATGTGAACGGCTTTTTGAATACAATGCAACTTATGACTAGCCTAAAATAAACTACACCTAAAACAACCTTAAATAAAATCGTAAAAATTACCTTAAAAATTAACCTTAATTCTATCTTAAACAATATACATAATTATATGTATACTGTTATTGTTTTAAAGTGCTGTGCTATATGTTTTGTTTTTTGTATAGTCTTCAACTCAAAAGAACAAGAGAATAATAAAATAAAATGTGCATTAATATTAATATGTGTAAGCCGGCCAGGCTAGAAAGACGATAATATAATGTGCAAATCTTTGTGGTCTCACCCGAATGGAAAACTACTACTGTTGGTTCCCTTCCCTTTCATGTTACCACCAGAACTGCTAGTGCTGTCTTAACCTCCTCCTTATCGCGAACTGATACTACCCTCCGGACCCCGAGCTGCGTGCAATGTCGCCATTGTAGCTAAGTCCCCTTTCCACACTTTCCTTGGCAACGTGGAAGGTACACGGAAGCCGTTAAGGCGCACCGTCTCGTGATACATGTAGTTGGCATAGTAAGTCCCAAATATCAGGTTATTGCTCGAGGTCATTGCTCTTGCAACGTGTCTCTGAATAAGTTTGATAAGAAAGTTATCCACTCGGATTAGGTTGGCCCCGTTGTGCAGGACCTCATTAGGATAGAATTTTCTGTACTGGGACTCTGGAGTTCTATATAAATGGAGATAAGCCCTAAGACATCGCCTCTCGAAAACCCGAATCTTTTCCATAAAGCTTGCTCCCACGTTGAACCATACGGGATTTTTAACTTCCAATCTTCACAATATTTTTTAATCTTATCGAAGTCACGCTGCAACAGACTTACAATTTCCTCAATCTTTGGACACGACCTGTGCGCGATCAAGTCTTCTGCGTATGCTATAGCGTGGTGAAGAGATTCTATAAGATCACTCGTGAAAATAGTGAATAAAATCGGCGATTTAACAACACCCTGTTGCAGTCGTTGTTAATTTCAAAGTTTCCAGCAGAACTTACATTGCCTTCTTCAAGTCACTCAGCAAGGCACCCGTGCATTGTTTCTTACCTTTGTTCCATTGGATATCCGATACCAGCTTAGACGCGGCATGCCCCGTTCTGAAACCAAATTGGTTATCCAGCATAATATTTTTATCCTCAAAACACTCGCTCAGGGCTCAATTTATCTCCTTTTCAAAAACCTTGCTTGTGAAGGAGACTTATCGAGCGGAAATTTGACGGATTAGATGTGCCTTTATTCCGTTTATCTTCGTTTTCAGCCTACAGAACCACAAAAACTTAATTGTACTGCTCTACTTGTTTAAATTAAAACAAAATAAAACCGAGTATCTGTTCGAAAAACTTCACTTCTGCTACAAGTTGGTGGAACACGCTTCCTGCCGAATTGAGCATCAGTAATTTATGTATCTACTGAAGATTGAGACACTGTTTCTTTTAATTCATATTAATTTGATCTATCTTTGGTCTAACATGAATAAATTTAAATATGTTTGCTCATACATCTATCTCTCCGATAAAAAAAATGTACGATGCGCCATAGATTCTCTTTGAGATTAATTTCAGACTCTGAGCAGGTCACTCCAAAACTCGAATGAAATTAAATTCTAACTGGCACTGCAAGACCCGAGAAAATGCTCCTAGCTGTTATCCTGTATCCAGGATGGCGGTAAATTATCGGTGTAATCTTTTTACATTCCCCTTGCCATTTTTCCGTCAATCTCGATAATAGGAAAAATATAAATGACATACTATACATCCAAACCATAACCGATTCACCGCCGTTCTTAGCCTTGTTTTGTATTTGGGTTCCAATTCTTTAAGCAGAATTCGCCTGACGTTTGATCTTAAGTCGTTTCCAGAAACTTCAATTCATAGCTCCAGATGACAAGATTCCAAAAATGTTGTCTCTAACCAAGATGTTTTTTCGCGAACTGTAATCTTCGTGTGGTTCGTCTGGGTTACGTTTCGCGTTTCGTGCAATTATATCTCATCCATTCCCTTTAAGCAAACGCGTATGGTGCCCACTTGCAACTTTGAAGCATGGAAAAAGTACACTTGACGTAAAAAATCTAATGATCATGATCGATTCATTTCGACTCAAGTGTATTTTAAGTAACTTTCAAGCCGTGTTTATAAATATATAAATATTTTATAAATATAAATAAAAATATAAAAATCTAAAATATATTGAAGGAATATTTATATAAACTGTAATTTGGAAATTCATCAACAGTAAGAATAAAGCAGATCCTTCGAAACTTTCATTATTAAAAGAAAACGTTTTATTTCCATCATTCCTTAAAGTTATAGCATCTTCTGCCACGGTGATAAATTTTGGGCCATTTATTTAAAAGAAATCATGTATTAGTAATCATGCAATCAAGCGGAGCTCGTCCTATGTTTCCACCACAGAATTGTCCCTCTGATTAGGTACAGCTCCTCTCGGTACTTCTTCTGTTGACAAGCAAAATTAATGCAACTTATGATGACACAAGGACTACTCAATCAGATCCATTATAACCCCAAACCCTCAGTATGTTAGTTTTATATGAACGAAGCAGCAAAAAATTAAAACAAATAAAGGATGCAATCTTCCCGCAAACAAAGAGTCTCTTCTCAGCTTAGTCCTTGACAAAATGTTGACTACAGCAAATTTCACTGAACTTTAGCCACTCTGACCATAGAGTAGATAATGATGGTTGGGAATATCTCTCTATGTCAATGATGACACACAGTTCACATTAAGGACATACTTAGCGATACCAATAATGGCGCTACACCACTCAAGGCATCACTTAAGCTTCACCAGCATCACTGAATGAACCGGAACGACAGACAACAAGCAACCCCGATGATGGTGAACAAATTTCGTTGCGAAAAGTGAAGTGTGTCACATCATGTGACATCTCTGATAAAGTAGTCAAAAGAGGACGACGACGCAACGCACTTCATCGACATAAATCAACGAACAGTAGATGAGGTTGCATAACACTCCATAATTCCCTTCGCGAGCTTATCCTGGAAAACAAATTCGCTTGTGTGTCTTGTAATCGTCTAGAACCAGCGCTGAGCGCACAGTCACCAACCAACTCAAGTAATGATCAACACTTCAGAAGCGAAGAAGGAGCTCGACTTGCGAGGAGTTATTGATAAATAATGGGAATGGCAACTCCTCCTTATTCAGATGCATAAATCTTCCTATGAATAGAAGAGTGATTTTTTTTTTTAAGTTCGGTTGTGGATATCATTAGCGATGATGCACTGTCGATGGAAGACTAAGCTGGTAGACCAGTCAATTTAATTTATGGTTTCCTTGATGAGATTTGTAACAATTTTAATGAGCACGGGTTCCATCATTCAAATTAAATCGATGCTTGGATCTACTTTTTATTTTCCATTTTGATTGAGTTACTTTGTTTAAATTCATCTGAATTATTACAACAAGGGGCAAGATTTTAAGGGATGAAGAAGGGTGTGTGATGGCTGAGATGCCATAAGAATTTCAATTGGAGATCAATTAATCCATGGTCGCTAATACTCACAAGAATTGAATCACACTAATTTGATATAAAAATTAATTTGTCTTCGGACTTCGACATCATCTAAAACTAGGAACTTTGCAGAATGGACATTTTTTTTATGGCGTACGCATATCCTGACGATCGGCATAAATCCTTTACTGAAGATGCAAACAAAGATCTGGCTGGAATGGTTAAAATTGTCGAAGATCACAAATGAGATGTGAAGAGTGTGTAATTGAACTGGGCTCGATTGAATGCGTTTAGAATTTTAAGCCATCAACGAAAACGTTCTACGAAATCAGTCTTGTTTTCCTTTGAAAATGAAGTTCATTTTTACGGTGCACAAAAAAGGCTGTGCTGAAGGTCTATCCAGATTTCAATGGGCACATTATCCTACTTCATTAATGGTTTGGTTGGGAGTCTCACACCAGGCGTCACTTCCCTCAATTGCTTTGAAAAATGTGTGAAAAAGTGGAGCTATCAACAGGATTCCACTTCTACATACAAGGCCTTATAGCAGCAGAAGATTGGGAATCAGGAAGTCTAGATTTTAATTTTTTTGAATACAGCTTGTGTCCAGATCTGGAACTTGGAAAGTCTCAAAAAATCATTTACCGCAGTTGCAGCGAAAATACCGACAAAAACAGTGCGTGCCATTTTAGCCCTATTGCCATAAAGTTGAATTGCTTTCTTTGAACCTAAAGGGTTTTTTTTTTTATTTTAATGAACAAAACTATGTTTAAGTATATTAATTTCATTTACAATGTATACTAAAACATAGTTTTTAATATTTATCCGCTTAAAATGATGTCTGCACTTGTCTCAATATAATAGAACCATACAAGATTTGCAAAATCACCTTTCAAAACAATTTACATCTTCTTAACTACCTTTAAAGGTTTATTGATATATTTTAATTAAACTCAACAGGAGCTGGTCCATTAGCTTGCACAGCATGCCCACTGCACTTTATGTTGGATGGAGGACTATGCATGGAATGTCTGGGCTCACAGTTCTATGATTCACCAACACAGACATGCAAAACGTGCCACGAGTCATGTCGGTCATGCACTGGTCCTGGCCAATATTCATGTCAGACGTGTGCGTTCCCGCAACACTTGGATCGTCTCAATAACCAGTGTGTGCCTTGTTGTCCGACTGATGCAACGCCCGAGGATCAATCCTGTTGCCATTGTGATAAAGAAAGTGGTGAGTCCAATTTGAGTGTTACTCCTTTACAGACTTTCTCATTTAAATTTTTTGCTTTAAAGGTGGCTGTATCAATGCGTCACCGGCTGGTAAACGAAGAATAGCCGCTGGAGCGGAACAACAATTTGGCAGTCCGTACAACAATTTCGATGATGGCTCATCGGGTGGCGTCCTTTCACGGGTCGGTTCACCACTTACCACAATAACAGCTATTGCAGTGGCAGGATGCCTGCTCATTGTCACTGTGTTTGCTGTCATCTTTGCCATCTTACAGGTAAGCATTTAAGGATACATAGATACGTTGATATCCCTTCTTTGAGGCTTTTGAGGACACTGATGCTATGGCTTAAACCTTCTGTTATTTCGGCTCTCTTGTCTACCCAAAGAGAATTCTATAACAGGGTTCTGCTTGAAACCATTCAACAAATTTAAGTGGCATCCTGTCGACACTCAGATGCACCCATCAGTCGTGGGAGGAAACGTCAGATGGTTCGGCTGAAGTTGAAATTTCATATTCCAGCAATTAGCAGAGTGCATTACGTTTCAGAGTGCTTCAACAGGCTTTCGATGTCTTCAAGGGAGAATATGAACCTTGCGTTGTTGAGTATGTGTGAATTATTTCCGTTTATTGAGCGTGTCATCCGGTGTTTAATGTGCACACTCCAGCGAATGTGTTGGGAAAACATGCTTCAGATACTTTCAGAGAAATCGAATTATGGTTCAAGCATCTGTACGAGTACTTGTTGAACAAAAAGTGACAAGTGCTTTATAGTATTGAAGTCACATTTATTTTTTTTTTTGCTCGTGTTTTCAGTCCAATGGTCAATTAATGGCTATTTTGACGTTCTCTTCCGTAAGTTGAGTTATAAATATATTCCAAGAAGCTCTTAATTCATTCATAGTCCTGGAAAGAGCTTCAGAGTTTTACATTGTAAAATTCAACGGCTTATGCTACCGGTTTCATATACACACTTCTCTCGAGTTAATGGCTTCCGTTATAGTTCAGAGTTGGCAATACCGATGGTGATGTTGGGATCTGGCTCTCAAAGACCGGGTTCGTCGAAATTTTGCAATTTTTATGAAATCATTGAGATTCTCTTGTCGGATTTATGGCCTGAATTTTTGATGCTTCTGTTTGTAAAACATAATGTTACTGTAAATATGCATCGCATCATGCGTTAATACATTGTTCTGTATAAGCAAATTTCACTTACCATACTTCTTAAGGTTAAAAAAAAACACTGCGAATCACCGATGGCTCTTAACAAAAATGAAAAACGAGGCCAACCCGACCTTGAAAGAAATCGACGACTGAGTTCCTTTAAAATTTTATCACAGCCACAGAAACTTATGATGCTTGCCAACTTAGTTTTTATTGCACTTAAAATATTATTTACAATTGTTTCTTAAGATTTACATGCTGTTATGTACAAAGTTGTTGGCTCAACAATAGGGGCCCAACAGTTGGACTGAAGTTTACAGAAATGTTTTACATGAATTGGTGAAAAAAAATTGTCTAATATTCTAATAGACTTAGATTATTACCGCTCAGGTCTGGGCTTCGATGTGGGTCCTTAAAGGTGGTTTGGTGAAAAAAGTCATCCTCGATGATACCTGAGTCCCATTTCTTCGAAGAAAGTTAGTTCTTCATCTGCATCTGAGTGAAAGAGGTCCTCTTGCAGCAATGCAATTGCGTTAAGGTCTCCGTGTTAAGGTTTATGTCCTTGGTTGGCCATGCTGTTGACGAGTTAATTCGGATGGTCATTGACGGTGGCCATGGGCTTGATTCCTGATTCGCTGTAGTCTCCTGTTGCTGACGTGATTCTTGGTGATCCTGTTGTACCGGAGACCGGTACATATGCGCAAGATCTTCCTCTCGAACATGACAAGTTTCTTGATGTTCGACTTCGAGGCTGTGAACCACATGGGGAATCCATATAATATCACCGACCTGATGAGCTTCGTCTTCTGGCTGAGGCCGTTCAGCTTGCGCATCAAAGGGTAAACCCGATAGAAGGCAAAGCAAGCCTTACGGAGAGCAGCATCCACATGAGGGTTGAACTTCAACTTCTCAGTGAAGCTTACTCCAAGGTACTTAACCTTTGTCGAGGCCTTGACGACTGTTCCGTCCTGGAATCCAATCATGGTGTTGCGGCAATTCCTAGTGGACCTCATGAGTATATTTCAACAGCCCCGTTTTCCTAGGATTGATGTGGATTTTCCAATCCTGATTGCATTCCTGCAGTCTTCTAACATGCGTTTCAACTCTTCGATCCGCTATCAGCGGTGAAAGTGAGCTTGCGTACATGAGGGAGTCGTCCACGTGCAAGCAGTATTTTCTTAAACTGTTCAGCTGGGGTTGGTCCCACGTCAGAATGTTAAAGAGAAGAGTACAAACCTTTTATCCCTGTGCGACACTTGCTCTCATTCCACGAGTTGAAGGTTTCTTGCTGGCTACCTGCACGTAGATAGTCCAAGAAGTAAAAAAAGAAATAAGAATTTTTATTAGTGACTTGGGAAAAGCCAATTGTGTTAATCTAAAAAGTAATCCTTGGAAACAAGCAACTGTAACCTGGTGATAGTTAATAGCCTTTGTCACGTCATTTGAAAATATCATCATGGTATGAAGGGTCGAGTGTTTTTCCCGGAATCCACATTGAATTTCCGGGTTAATTCCACGAAGGACGCAAAATTGTCTAATTTTCGCAAAATTAACTCCTAAAAAATTTTGCCCAGGTTGGATAGAAGCGATACAGGCCTGTATCCATCCACACTCCACATCCACAATCTTAGCTTATTTCCTATTAGTGGGAAAATATCTTTTGTTAATGCAATTGTTTGTGCAATATAATTGTGAGAACTGTCATCAAAACGAAAGAAGACTTCTTCATAATGGAATTGACATGTTGTTTGCAACAGAAGATTTCTTGGAGTTGTTGCCGAAGATTATTTCCTCAACTTTTGATGCTGCTTTTGCTCATCAGCAATATCGCGGGCTTATACCGTGCTGCTGAAACGCAGAAAGTTTTTGGAACTAGTTGTTTTGTTTCGAGTGTGAGTAAGTCGCGTATCCGCACTTGTGTGGAAAATAAGCAGCACCGCACGATACGCTCAATCTTAACATTTAGATTTGAAGTTGAGGAACTCCTCCGAAGGGGGAAGCCGGTAGAGTGCACGCTTTCGTATGGTAAGGCATTCGTGTAGGAAACCCCGGAGATCACGTATAAGCTAAGTCAGAAAAAGATCGACTCTTATAAGATTGACTCTTAGTGTAGGTCCCCATTGTATGACTTAGGGACTTAGGACAGACAAGCTTTACGATATTGTCTTCCTTTCTTATCGAATTTTCTGTCATGATATACCACATGGGTCAACTACAGGTCTGACGAGGGCCATAAAGCAGGTAACATTCAAAATAACGTCAAGTTGGCTGCTGTAAAACAGTCTCTCTTTCCAAGCAAAAGCTGCTTTGGCTCTTGCTATCAGGTTGGCAACTAAGTACTTGGGTATTTTTTTAGAAAATAAAACACATTTTTTTCATGGAACGAAATAACTTTATTCTGTAATGTATTGCCCATTTTGAGCAATGACCTTTTGCCATCTTTCAGGCAGCATCATAATTCCACGTTCATAAAACGTGGATGTGGCAAAACATCCCAACCAAACTCCAATAATTTTTGCCGAGTGACCAAAGATGTGTGGCCTTGCATTGTCATGATGGAATACAACACCCTTTCGATTTGTTAATTCGGGCCGCTTTTCTTCAACTGCATTATTAAATTTTGTAAGTTGTTCAATGTAGACATCGTAATTGATAGTTCTGTGAGGTGATTAAAGTTCAAATTAGACAATTCATTTGTAATCCCATCAAACTGATAACATAACTTTCTTTTGATGAATATCAGCTTTTGATGTTGTTTGAGCTGGTTCACCTGGCTTGCTCACGATCTTTTCCGATTGACAATGTCGTAAACAAGCCATTTTCATCACCAGTTATCAATCA
The DNA here is from genome assembly GCA_963555765.1 of Orthonevra nobilis. Classification (NCBI taxonomy): domain Eukaryota; kingdom Metazoa; phylum Arthropoda; class Insecta; order Diptera; family Syrphidae; genus Orthonevra; species Orthonevra nobilis. The sequence goes on from OY743224.1 coordinate 62,974,564, forward strand.
TTTTAAAAATGCATCATTTTCATAACGTTTCATTAACAAATCGCAGATGTTAATGCGTTTTGTCAAATGATTTTCTATCAGTTCATGGGGAACGCATATATCTAGTTTCCGTACATATCAGTTGTTTTAAACGATTTTTAATGCTTGAACCGATTATTACTTTGATCTGGTCGTCATCAGCCTTAGCTGGACGAAGAAGTCCTGGAAATTTTAAAAAGTATCGGAAATTAATGGTACCTAAGTGAAGACCAATTATTTCAATCGTCAATTGGTAAGGATGCCATGAAGCTTGTACCGAAGTAGTTTGCTAAAAACCAATCCTGTTGCTTTGCTAGCCACACAGTGTCGAATGCCAATCCAAGCAAGATCAAGAATGGATGCATGGAAAATACGCAAAAGTTCTGAAACTGGTAGAAATTATTTGTAAAACGAAATTATTTCATTCCAACCAACCAACTAACGCCCCGAAAAGGACGCGAGCAAAAGCTCACAGGCACTTACAAAACTTAATCCACCTTTACTTCAAGGATGTACACATTTGTTTTTGCTTTGAAGGATATGAGAGATCCTGTTGCTAGCATTGTGACCTCTTTTGAAATTGCACTGGTCGCTACGCAGTGCACAGGAATTGATTTGATTTTGGACATTTTTAAATTCGGTCGCAGTCGCATCATGTCAGGGGCTGTATAAGTCTTTGAAAGTGCGAGATTTGTATCATATTCTTTATCCTTATTCGCACTTCTTTGGCAAGTTCATGATTTGAACATACTACTGTGTCCAAAAAATAAGGTGACATATGAATTTAAACTGCGCGCGTCGAAGAATTTGGAAATTTTTCTTTCTTTTCAGGTTGGTAGTACTGTCAGTGACATCTATGTGAAATTTCATGTCAAAATATATTCATAGTGTTTGAGATACGCGTCGTTTTGTGAGCTGCTAAAAGTGAGTTTTTCGTTTTTTGCGATGTCGAAATTTATTGAGCATTAAATTTTGTTTGCGGAATCAATTTTCTGCTGCGGATACGTGCAGGATGGTGCAGAAAGCCTTTGATGATGAGGCTATGTCTAAAAAAAATGTTTACAAGTAGTATAGTGATTTCCAAGCCGGCCGTGAACGTGTCGAAGACGAAGAGCGTTCTGGGCGACCATCAACCTCAACCGATGAAGCTCACGTCCAACAAATAAAAGATTTGGTGTTGAAAAAAAAAATTAGAACCCTTGCTGATGAAGTTGGCTTATCGAAAGGCTCAGTCAATACCATTTTGAAGGATGCTTGGGCCTCAAGCGCGTCAGATCTCGACTGGTACCGAAAACATTGAATTTTTTGGAAAAAAGGCGTCGCGTTGAAGTGTGTGAAACAATGCTTTCCGACTACCAGGATGTCATGAAATGCATTATAACTGACGATGAGACTTTTATCTATGCTTACGACCCCGAAACAACCGATCAATCGAGCGAATATCGTGCCAAAGGAGAGCCGAGACCAAAAAAACCGCGCCAAAGTCGCTCAAAAATCAAGGTCATGTTGACTGTTTTCTTCGATTATCGTGGTGTTGTGCTTTATGAATTCCTTCCAACCGGCCAAACAGTCAAAAAGGAATATTATTTGAACGTTATGCGTCGTTTGCGTAACGCTATCCGCCTAAAAGGCCGGCCTAAGTGCATTGCATCGAGAGGGGATTACTTTGAAGGGGATGAAATTGATTTGGAAGAATAAATAAAGAATTTTCAAAATAAATACAATGTCACCTTATTTTTTGGACACAGTAGTAAGTCTCATCATAAGCTTTTTTACACTTGAAGTGAACTAATTTTTGAAATTGTAGCTTAGCGCAGCGTTTAAAAAAGTTTCGGTGTGGCATTTAAAACTAAAAAAAAACTTAAAAACATCTTCCTCAAAAATTAAATATTAGTAACTCACAAGGCTGTGTATCCGAGTATAACTTAGTGGAGCCAATTTTTCTTTCTTTGGAATCGTAGAACATGTATTTTCTTTTACACTTCGAGCAGCAGTAGAAATATTTTCAGTATTACTTGCTCGCCAGATGCGATTTCGTTCTTCAAATCACTGACATGCTCTTAAAGCTGATATATCTGAACCATTTAAGCACTCGCTGAACAGAGCGCTGACAAACGGCGCGGGCGATGATTCTGCTTGTAAGAATTTTGCCAACGAAAGATGCTCATATTGTTGCACAGCGATCGGTGTGTTCTAAAGAAAATCACTATCATTACTGGCCAGCTGAAATCTGTCTGCTTTCTGTAAAAAAGTCACTGAACGCGGCGGAAAACAACACGTTCTTCTCCGTCGTTGGCCTGCGTTCCATTTGATGTAGCATTTAATCAATTACTTTGGGAGAACTGCAGAAGTTTCATACCATTAATCGGCTGTTGAGTATCGTAAATAAAACTTTAAAAAATCAGATAAAACAGAATCGAACTGTATCCACAAAAAAATCTGCATTTTGTATTGTTTGTATCAAAATAATGGGCAAATACTCTCTCTGAAATCAAGTTCGTTTTCGTTCGTCTCGTTCATCTGCTGGGTTTTTCCAGCATTCGATTAAATGGAAATTTCGTAATGCCACATGCCATAGCAGTTGAGTGTTTTATCTGTTGACCGCATTAATAAATCACGAAGCGTCTATTTTGCCAAAACCTATTGTATCACGTCAATTGATATCAAATGCTTGAAACGTGACTTTGGACTCATCGTCCAAAACACGGATTGTTCACCAATAAGGATCGCGGAATCACTCAACTGAAATCCACTAGAACAGAATTTCCTACATCATACCCAACAACACCAGTGGTGCAACCAACAAATCGATGCAACATCAAAATAACAATCGAGTTCCGCTGAGGTCATCGGCGACGCGCATCGCACAGATATACTATATGTCTACCTCCAAACTCTGTTTCGAATGGAACTTTGCTGGTGAAATGACCATAAATAATTTAGCATTGGTCGCGGTCTGATCCTATGTAGAGTATCTTTGTCCAATCTGTGCAACTAGAAAGCACACTCCAAAATGTCAGGGTTGGGGGTCGCCTCACTGCTACCCCATTATCCGGTCCAGTGGATAAGCAGCGAATAAAATAAACGAATAGCAAAAGGCCATATTGAAAAGAATGCCAGCACTGTCGGGACTATTGACCACTAAATTGGCTAACCACCTGGTAAATTTATCAGATTTCCTCGTTTTGCTTTCGGTCATTGTGGACCCAAAAAACCTATTTAGAGCATAAACGCCTCAGATGCTGGGTGATTTCCGCTTGCAAGGATGATGTGAATAGACCCGAACGGATGTTTATGTTGTTGCTGATGTCGTTGCTTGATAGTATCGATGGTTTGAGTTTGGTTTGCAAACTCAACATGGAAATGGATATAGGGATATCGCGGAAACTTTTCATTCTATTTGCATGTCACTTCACTTGGACCGTACTCGCTCCTTTGTATTCAAATGCAAGGATTGTGCTCGGACGAGATCTATTATCAATAGTTTTGACAGAACCATGTTGCAATTTGACATTTGTCACATATTCCTGGAGATGTTCTCTTTTCAGGTTTAAATTGACGTGACTGCACACTCAGGTCAGTTTAAGGTACAACGTGCTACCCGTGCCCCGCGACATAAGTCCTTCTAACCTTTGGTAGAGTCAAAGCTTTTATTAAATCTTGCCGCTACTCTGGGTTTTAAATTCCCTGTACAATTGTTTTTATTTTAGAGAACCAGTTGTTATTCTAAGCATCTTTTGTTCTCCCTTGATGTGGTTTGGATTTTGTTCCCCAACTTTTGGGGCCAGCTAGTTTGTTCTTTTCCGCTGTAGAAATCCGTCATGAGCTAGTATCGTTGTAACAGTTACTCCGTTGTTTCTGCCCAGCTGGATAAGTACATTGAGACGACTCATAACTGACAACAGCCCTCTTTTTACGTTGGGCGGTAAATTCTGCAAGTGCTCCTTTCAGGCAAGAACTGATAGCTACTTCACAGGTCAAACGTGTAGCCTTCTAAATAGTCCTGTATTTTGGCTTGTAGCATTGGTTTAACGATGATGCTAAAGGACTCATGTTCAACCATAAAGTCGTTGGCACATGCGCATTGCGCTTGTGTTTTTCAGATGTGATGTGTGCCGAGCATTTGTCCTTGATATTTAACCTCGAGAATCGATTTGTTGGTTTTCAATTGTTTTAGGTCTTTTTTTTTCTTTTGCTGCGGCATGGTTTAACGTCGTTTAACGATTTCTTTAAGTGTCCCTCGCCTTAACTCCGTTAGCGAGGACCCTTAGATCACTAAGAAATAAGCCACTGACATCCACAAAAGGAATTCGCACTCTACTATAACCCCATGCATGCAGAAATATCGTCACTCTCAAGCTGATTATTGTTCATGCCTGAGCTCATGCTTTGCGTTTGATGGATCAGATGGCCACAAAAGGGCAGAGGAACTTTGTATGACAATGATCGGAGGAGTAATGCACGACCTGTCTAAATCGTCCCGAAAATATTGAAAAAGAAGCCCTTCTCCCTATTCTCGTGGATGACACATTGCGCGACTATGTAGAACTTCATCTCTCAGAAGTTGTCAAAAACCGGATAGATTTTTGGATAGCTTCAAGTTGTTATGTTTTTCCGAATGGATTTCATATCCTTGCAGAAAATAAAATAAATATATTAATTCAATGAAGCTGACAAAACCTTTTTAAAAATCATCCAATAATTTAGAGCATTACCAGCTTACTTAAGCTTAGTAGGGACTGAAAAAAATTGTTCAAACGTTAGATTCCTTGACTTAACACAAAGCCTCACATATTCCTGGAAATATGAAAGCGGTGGCACCAGTAGCATGAACTCGACGATTAATCCCTGGAATCAAGTAAATGGCTCACTCCACCATACATTCATTCAATCCATGAATTTCTCTTGGATATGATTTAAAAACGGTAGTTCCATATGTGTATGTGGAATCGACTGGGGGTTTTTTAACCTGGTCAGAGGTCGAATATTGATATGGGCACGTGCAGTGTCCTCTTTCTTTTCACCTGACTTTAACCACAATTTTTTAACATTTGATTCCTTTTCCTTACAGCGAACAAGTCATAATACATCAAAGGACAACCACAACGGCGTCCGTTATAATAAGCTATCATCTAGAAAGAAGCGAAGCCGACGAAATTCCTCATCCACCCTCCTTAGTATCGATCTCAATGAAGAAGAAGACGACGACGAAGACAACGACGATGACGACGCAGACGACTACGATGACGAAGAAGAGGGCGAAGAAGAATTCCTCGATGAGCAAGACGATGACACAATTGCCATTGTCCACAAACAACGAGACCAAAATAATAGAACTGATGAACAGAAACCGATAATAGCTCGTTTATCCTCAACAAAAAAGAAACTCCACGCAAACAAATCAAAGAACGCCTCAAGATTCTTGTCCAAAAAGAGTCGACTACCCAATAACAGTCAAAATCTTAATGAAGAAGAAGTGAGCTTCAACAAGACCGACGATGATGATTTGAACTCCAATCTGCGAACATAGAAGTAAAAATAAAACCATAAATAACGATAATATTGAAAACTAAATAAAGACAAAAAAAGTTTAATTCCAAGACAGGCTATTGTTCTTCCCATTTTTATAAATTGATTTATTATTTTTTTATTTATGTTTATGTATATTTTGTATCTTATTTTTTACTTTAATATTTTTTAATATATATAAAAAAAATAAAAATTATGCAAATTTAGTCCTCGTATTTCCGTAAACTTAAGTTATTATAAAATTTTATTTCTTGTAGAACAATAACATAAAAAAATTGTACAACTGTTTCATTTTATTTCTAAATAACAACATTTTAAGACATTGTAATTTCTGGGCAAGTCGTTTTGATTTTATTTTTATATATTTCCGAGACTTCGTTTTGTGAAATTTTGACGAGATTTTGAAGGCGAAATCGTCAGTGAGACAATTATTTTGATAGAGTTAAATTAGCGGAGACAGCGCTGACTAAGTTGTACTAATGATGTGCTCCACAAATTCAGTAAAAAAAGGACATCTTTAGTTACTTAAAAAGTTATATTTTTTTTCGGAAGCCAAACGATTCGACCTCCTCAAAGTACGTCTCCCAAATTAATTCTGATTTGTCTTTTCAAGTAAACTTAAAATAGAAGCCGAACTTCCAGCGATGGTTGAAAAGGCAAAGTGAAACCGATCTGCATCCTGTTAACCCAATTTCAAAGCAACAAAGGATTCAAGTTTCGGTGGTCTTTTTTAGAAATTTGCTTGGATTTAAATATTTAGCGTGCAGGTAATGAAACTCATTTCAATTACATGCGAAATAGGTCAATGATTGGACATTTAATAAAATCCAAAAATCGGCACAGTGTATTTTCTTCGTTTCCGGCATGAGGTTCTCTTAAAGCGCACATTTTCTATGAACGCAGCAGAATGTTCGGTTGAAAACATGAGAAGAACCATAAATTATGCTTGCAATTAGAAAGGCTTATCTCATAAGTAACAGCACTGCAGTATATTTCGAGACTGCGATGGTCGACCGGAAAGTACCAGTATTGGAAATGGAAGCACACTTTTTTTTTAAATGTTCTCCGATGAAGTCGGACATTTCTCCGAATTCTTTCAACTCGTTTGAGGAATAAGAAATAAATCACGTTGCGCCAGATTGGGCGACACGGTCCTTTTGGCAATAACTCGTAGACGCTTTCAAACAAATTATATGGCACCTTGGTCTTTCTCCCACGGCGCAGGCGGGAGGGAGAACCGTGGACGTCTTCTGTTCCGTCATTTCACAGACTCGGAGTCGAAGATTCTGTGACCCGGAGCTGAATTGTCCACACGCTCTACATTGCACAGCCGTCTTAGGTTTTGGATCCGTAGACGCCTGGCTTGATTCATGGCATTGTACAGCCCGTATAGCTAGTGGTTGAACCTTCTCCTCCATTCCCCACCATCGCGAATGGTCCTCTATACTCTTTGCTTCAATACTTTAAAATTCGACTTAAAGTGACCGTTTACTTGGTTCTCTTATCAACTAATACTTTGACCACTCATTAAATGTCAATTTCTTCTGTCCGAGGGGCGTTATGGGGCAATCGCCACTCCGAGGATCACTTTGCAGTCAACATATGGACACACACAATTGCCACAAGGGTGCACGGTTATGGTTCCAGCAGTTGGTGATTCCAATGTATTTGCGTTCTTGACTCGAGGAAGCTCATTTTAAATATCATGAAAACATCACGAAAACCTTATGACAATTCCGATTACCAGACTTAAATGTAGTCTCTCATTGGTTGGACGCAATATGAAATTGTAAGGATAATATCGGCCTTCAGTCGCACAATAACCTGCCAAGTTAATTTTTGTTTGATGGCGATGCTGAAAAATAAGTGAAGTGTCAGATTAGGAGTGATAATATATAAAAAAAACTCGGTGGTTAACCCACGGTTTTAAGGGCTGTTGATCCATCTTTTATGCTAACATTCAATTTAAGCTTTCGATTGCAAAAAAGTTACTGCGTGTGCATTTTTTGTGGTGTAAAGACTTCTCATTTGAACTCATACAATTTTATAGAAGGCATTTGTTTTTGAGTAGAACAGCGAGGGTTGATAACTGAATGTCTTATACTTTCAGAAATATTCTTGTTTTTCAGTTCTAAACATTTTTTTTTTAAACTTACTTTTTAGCGACATTTCAATGTCCTTTTACAGCGAATGATACAAGCCTGCCCTAAAATTCAGATTCCGAAATGAAATAATAAAAAAAAAACAGAAAGTTGTCTACTTTTTAAAATACATCATTCAAACGATTTTTCAAATATGTTTTTTAATTTCTATTCTATGTATTTGATTTTGTTAAATACGATTAAACGTTATTTTTTTTTTTTAATTTGAGCGTGGGCAACAGCAAGTAAATTATTAGGGGAATTAACAAAAGACATAAGTCTGTACATATTTTATGTTTAAAATAAAAAATTAACAACAAGACAAGAATTGTAAATTAACAAATGAAATCAGAAAAAAAACATCAATATACATAGATAGGGTAATTAATTTAATTAAAAGTTGTTGGATAATTTTTTTTTCTTTGATATAAACTTAATTTTAATTTTGTTTTTTTTTTTTTTTTTAACTTTCCAACATTATAAATTCAAATAGCCTTTGAATTTTGCAGTTCCTGGTGACTTTTTCCCTTTACTAATTTTAAATTGAAAACATTAAACATTACGTAAAAATATGAATTAAACTCGAACTCGTTTAAACACATGCTTCATAGCAACTTGACAGTCTCCTGAATTCACTTTTAACGATTCCAATGCTGTTCCAGTGCATGGCAGTTGTGTACAACAGACGAAGTATGTGAGGGGAGAAATTGGTCGCAAAATTTACATCGTAACTCAAGCTCTGTAGAATGTGGCATGTCTTGTGGGAACCCTAAGCAAGAAATATTTCGAAACGTATATAAATAAGTTTCACCGATAACTGGAATAATGCTACCGACACAAATGGCTCGCGATTTGATTATTCTTCGAGGAGAAGGGGTACTCATTGTGAGCTGCAACACTCGAGAGGTCCTATATCTCTGCCGCTCATTTTAATTTCCATGTTCCTATCGCTTACTTCTTTCTGGTGTCCAACTGACATACTATATATCATCGAAACTAAAATAGCGACAAAAAAAACAATTGACCTGGAAAATAGACATTTTGCATCTTGAAACACTGTCCCCAAATTTCGCACTGTTTCCCTTAAAACTTGGCATTCACTAAGTATGACAAACAAAGCTTGCATTACCCACTGGAAATTATAAAAAAAAATTTTATAAAGTTAACAGAAGTTTCAACTAAAATGTTAACTTTTTACACACTGAGTAAACAAAAATTCTAATTATGACCAAAATTATCTGGGAAGACAGTCTATATCACACATTTTGTAACAAATTGAAAACAAATCTTACATTTTGTAGATAAATTCTCTTTCACTGAAATCAAACTAAACAAAACTTTAAATTTCTACTTAAAACAAAACATATACGAAATGTTCACATGTAGCATAATTGTAAAATATATATAAAAAAAAATATAGTTAGTAATTAAAATTTAGTTAAAAATAAATAGTAATATTTTTGTTTTTGTTTTTCTATACCGTAAAATATATAAACACCTAGCATATAAGAATCCTATTTTGTTTTAATCTATAAAGGATATTTTTTTTTTCGTGTTTGGTCATACAGATGGATGAATGCAAAATGTTAAATTAATTAAAAAATGATAAAAAAAAATATATATAAACAAATTAAATTTGAAAAAATAAATAAGAAAAAGTATCTTAACAATTTTATATGGGTATGGATGGTATAAACTTTATATTGAATAGATTTTTATTTACATACATATATAAAAATGAAAATTAAAAAGTAAAAAAAAATAAATTTAGACATGTAATATTAAGCACCCAAGATATAAGAAATTTAAAACAACACTATAAGTGGTGTTCAAGACAAAAGCGATATACTTTATAAACAAAACAAATATACATTTTTAAGTGGTTAAATTTAAATAAATAAAAATAAAAACATGCAAAAAAACATATATGATAAATAAAGTGATGAAAAATTTAAACAAATAAATCAATATACTGAGACGTGAAGATGGTTTTTTGTTTTTTCTTGGTTTAGCGACAATTATTCGAAACGGATCCAGTTCAAAATTCCAAATTTGCTGGCAGTAAGACTAATGCTTGTTGATTTACGATGATAGTTTTCAGGTTGGCTTCGGAGCCGTCTCCACACAAATATTTCTCGATTCTTACTTTCCCATAGCCATTGTAAGAGTCTCAGTATTTTAGAGCAGTCACATTGCTCATAGCAAAGAAACAAAGTGGCCGACTCAGATGCCTCACAAGCCTATTTTTATTTTTAACAATGGTGGAAAAGTTCCAGTTTAAAGCGGAAGTCAGCTCTTTTGGCCGACTAGTGGCTGGTTGGCGCAGTTGGTTAAGCGTCTGAATGTGGTCAAATTAGCGTCGTTATTACTTGAGTGATCGACTAGTCATAGCTGTTTGACCAAACATGTTGCAGTAGTTGTAGTTGTTACTTTATGAGATGCTGTAATTCTTGGTTCGTGTTATAAATAATGGTAAGTAATGATATGTTATTGGCCCTGCTGTGAAGGTACCTAATGCTGACAGCAGGGTGATGAAGCGATCTTACAAAGAACAATTTTCTAATATTTGACTACTTTCGAATAAAATCCTGCGAATTGAGTGAAAGCTAATACGTCGATATCGAATTTTCCATCCGCAACTGCGAGGAAATTATCAAAAAATAATGTCTTATATGTAAAGTATATTGTTTCGACATCGCAAACAAAAACCTATCAAATACATTGTGTGAATGTTCTGAAGAATTCCAGTTTGGCAAATTGAAAAAGGCCAAACGTTCATGCTGTGCCAAGCCCAGGAAATGCAAACGAAATTCAATTCAATTATCACCTCAAATTCATCTTTTTCAAAGCTCTTATCGTACTGAACCAGCCAGAGCGATGACCAAATTCTAATCCGGTTGAAGAGATGCGCTGTGCGATTAAGAAGTTATTTAAAACGTTTGCATTATATTTTGTATGTTTTACACTTATTTCGAAACACCAAATTTATATTGTCCGCCATGCAAAGAAATGCTCGTATTCATATCGGCGCAACAAGTCCGAATGAACATTTCTTCTCGAGTGCCCAAAATCATACAGTGGCGTTCGAAAAATGTTGGTGAAATTTTTTTCCGAATTTTGTCAAATTTGAACCCGTAGGTAAACTTCTGCAGTCATTTTCGATCTGGAAAGACCATTCTACCCTTTTTCATGTCCAGAGCAGCATCTTCAGAAAACTATTGTTTTCCGTATTATGCATTAAATCTGGTTAAAATAAATAAGGGACATTTTTGTTAAAAGTAGATAAGTCGTAAAACGTGCTGTCAAAGGCAATCAATATCCGGACCTGAAAATTAAAATCGTAATATGGCAATCCGCACATATGCCGAATCAGGCCCAATAGAAAGGTTAGCCATAGTATTGCCTTGTCCGGCCCTTAGTATTTGTAAGTATTTGCTACTCGGACATACATTTTATGCTACTTGAGAAAACATGCAACAGGTAAAATTTAAAAAAAAATGTTTTTTGTTTGCCACAAAAGGCTAAGAGTAAAAAACTAATTTGTTATGTTGAAGATATTTTTATTTAAGATGCAGTTCGAAGAGTCCACCTTGCATTTGTATGCACGCTAGGGTCCGTTTTGGTATTTGATGCTTACTTTTCATGATGCTTTGAGATTACGGTCTCTGAGTTCACAAGAGTTGCTTTTTCGGTGGAATAAACAATGTCTTTCATTCTTCCCCAAACAATAATCCAAAACTTGTCCATTTCTGTTTATAAAACGGTTACCGTACTCTTCCTCCAACCAATTCATTACTTCACGTCTACAGTGGGCTAGAGCTCGATGTTGATGGTAAAATCATGAAGTTAGTTGAATAAATCGAATATTTTCCATCTGGTAATCATTTTTCAAAAACTCCACATTGTGTGGTTATTTAAAGGGTCGGATCAACTTCCGATTACACCGCCTAATGTGTGTTGAAATTATTATTATGTCTTTTTGAATGTGGTTATTGCATATAAATAATTAATGTTTGAAACACTGTTATTGTAAAGTGCTGAAAGAAACAAAGGTAAAAAAACATCAAAAAATTTTGTCGAACTTGTCTTCGATTTTTTTAAACATTATTTCGTTCAGAAGAAAAAAATTGATAAAACGTTATGTTTAATACGTATTATATGAAGAAAATTGACTTCATAATCAAAAACGTGCCAGAAAAATTGAACACCATTGAAGAAGTAATATCTAAGCAACCTAAGAAGATATCAACATTATTTAAAAGCAGTTGCAAAGCGCGGTATTCTTCTAAAAACAAAATCCTTCACAAAGTTTCTTTATTGTAAGCATGGGTCAAGATATATCAAAGGAAGCGTTTTTAAAATCAAGGATCACGCCTTCAATTTTCCTTGACTAACCAAATTTGGAATTGACATGTTTGAACATTTATTGTTTGGGGTACCTAAAGACATCTAGTCTTTGAGTCCTTTATAATTAGGAATGTACTACTGGTGGCTTTAAAAATAAAGACTATAAAACTTTATATCTCTTATAGTCTAGATGACTCTAATAGTCATCTGGTCGACTAATTAAATTGTCGATTAATATTTTTGCCTCCAGTATCCCTTTACTTCTTGCATCTTCTATGATGGCGTCATTATTCGACACAGAAGTGCACGTATTCTCCTGTGAAATAAGTAAATATATTTAATTACACTTACCTGTTGTTGAGAGCGTAAAACCCTTTAGTGTCTGCACTTAACCATATTTCGATGCGGATGCCGTCCAGGCTGCTGCTGCTCCCTTCTACACACTTGTCTGTGCAAGTCGATGTACTCATCTGTTATTTAATTACCTCGAGTAATTAAAGCATCGCAATTAAACAAAATTCTCTCCGACAATAAAGTTTTATTACCTCTAAAAGACTAACACACAAACACACGTGCAATCAGCTAGATAAAAGCCAAAGGATATAATATTGAGAAGGCAAACCCGGCTCCTTACTCTTTCCTTGGGAGCCATCAAAGCCATTCATGCGCCAACCGCTGTTCTTATAGTATATGAGGAACGAAAACACGACCACTTCCGGCAATTTTCCTTTTCAATAACCGCAAAAACTAATTGCATTAAACGGCACAACATTGATCCTTAAGCACAACCACTCCATTACCCCGCCTCATGCGATTCCCGCGCGAACAACTTGTTTTCACATTCTTTGGCGGGGAAGCGATGCAATTTCAATCTCCCCTTGATTGTTCGGGTAAGGGCTTCATAAACAACGGCATGCCATATACCCGACAGCAGACAGGTTGCATTCCTGCCGGCATATGGACGCCGTAATTCTTTCACCTATCCTAAAGAAAAATTCCCCGCATAAGGGACCGCCCCAGGACAGGCTGAACATTAAGAAGAATTCAACTCGGAGAGGATGCATGGAGCAAAAAAAAAATAATTTAATTAGTATGTACTTAGTTGGTATAGTGAAGTGAGGTGCTGCGACGCAATCCTGACTTCCTCTTCGTTCTTCTGAAATTGTTGACATGCTGAGAAGGATGCACAAAAAGAGTTTTTTCCTCCCTGTTTTTTCAAATGAAATGGTGGAAAGAAAAAAAATGAGGCTTTTAGTCAGCAGCGGAAGGAGTTGCGATGAAAATGATTCTCTTCTTCAACTTCCGTTGGTTGTTTTCCTGTAACGTTATACGCTACCCCCAGATATCCTACCTCATCATCATCATCATGATCACCCTTGGCATCCCAGCCGACTGTATAATTATGTGTTCTTTTCGTGCCATCCTTGGTTCGTTAAATTTAAGGAGACCTACCCGACCGTGTATGTGTGTTTTTTTGTCGCCTCCCCACATGCATCAAAGTATCTAGCCCGGTTTACAACGAAAGTTGGAGTACGGTTCGGGCTTGTCCGTCCGTCGTCGTTGCGTGGTCGCTTAAAACCCGCAGTCGACATAATTTATTTGAAAAGTTTCTTCTTTGATTGTAATTTATTTTGTGTAATAAAATAAAATGTCCATCCCGCTGCGCGTTGCTTGAATGTGTCCTGGTGGTGTGGCTTTTTTCGAGCCCCGTTGGCCGATTTTCTCTTCGCAGCCACAAGGAACCACAAAATTGTGCCGCTACATGCTGCTAGCTATTTGGAAACTAATTTTGTTAGATTAAAAGATAGAATTTAATGTTCTTGCCCGAGCGAACAAGAGCGATAAATTCTAATTGTTTTTTTTTTTTTTTGTTTAAGGGTTGCCTGGGTAGGACTATCCTTCGGATGAAATTCCCACGGTGACAGTTTATGTGTTTGTCCTTTGGTTTCTCATACTGGCTAAGGTCGTGAGGAGCTGTCAAAATTTCCATGTTGACCCCTTGCAGTGACCATCATGTTGGGGCCACTGACACTTGTTTTCCAACTGAATTGAATCTGGCGAGGGGAGTTAAGGGAATCTTTTTGAATTTTGAGGCAAGTTGGGATGGACACATTTCCATGTTGAAGGGTAGATTGAACACAGTAGGTGGTGGTCGGTTTCTTGATTTCGATTTTGAAGGACGTTATTTACGGCGCTATGGGACGTTTGTAATTACGTTGATCTCCTGCATCGAAGGTCATGTTAATTGACTTTTAAGTGTTGAACAATTTTGCATGAGGTTGAAATGTTTCTTTTGCTGTAAGGATGCCTAAGTCATAGGCTTTAGACGGTCAAACAGCGTTGGATAGAATTTTGTATTCAAATATTAAAATGCCTCGTTAGTGCTTCCGAAACATAGGATCGCCGGATATTGGCATTATAGGCCAGTCCATACAACTTTTCATTAGATGAATTGCGATTTCTCTGCTTGTCCCATCAAACTTTGGATCTAATACCCATTAAGGAGTTGCTGGAAAGGTTGCTTTAATAAGTCTTTTATTCCCTTAGTAGGCTCCTTCACTGATTCGAAAAGGCTAGGTCCCGGTCGTGAAGCCAGTTTTCAGTTGTTTGGTTATCCTGTGAAAAGCTTTCAGATGTTTTTGTTATCGCGGGGAGCCTTTTCTTTTTATGATGGATCTTCTCCTCTTATGATGGCTCCCTTTGTGGGCTCTCGGCTCCTTTTCTCGTTGGATTGTTTAGCTCTGGATTATTCTGCGATTGCAAAGATTGTGTGTCCAAAATATTGGATGCGTATTTCACATTTGTAATCATATAGTCTGGCAGAATCTGCGGTTGTCAGAAAGCCAATAAAATATATTTTCATGCGGTTGAACTGTTCGAAGATGATTCAGTGAAGATTAGGGTAAAATATCATTCTGGCACTTCTTTAAAGTAAAGAAAAATACTTTCATTCCGGAATTCTTAGTCGGAGACTCGGTCTTAGTGTCAAATAAAGAAAAGGCCAATCTGCTAGTCATGACGTTATTTTTTTTTTTTGTAAAGTGAGTCCATTAAATCGTGTCCCAAAAACATTGGTACCAAATTAGTTTCTGTGTTGAAATTATTTTTTTTTTAAAGTCACTAAAGCCTGTAAATTCGCTAGTTCTGATGGCGTAACATTTATTTAAAGTAACCACCAACTATTGGTTGAAATTTATATTTCTTCAAAAGATATGTGATAGCTGCCTGACCAGCATAAATCTATCAAGATTATACATTCTAATTCAAAAAAGCAAAAAGGGCAGACGTAACTTCTAACTTTAAGCCAATAAGCTTTCTCAGCTTGCTTAGCAAATGTCTCGACAAGCCCATAAAAATATATAAAAACATGTTGCACTTGATAACTTTTAAATATTTTCCTCTCGGGTAATTTGGCTTTAGATTTTTTTTCCAATGTTACACCATATCACCAGCCACATAAATCCAATCTCAAATTAAAGAATTGTTTATATGTGATTTTCCTGGTATTGGAAAAAGTCTTTTATACCAAGTGGCATAGTAGATTGCTGCAAAAAGGCCGTGTACTTTAGTTTCCTGATTAGAACAATTAAATCGTTTCTCACAAGAAGAAGCTTCAAAATCCTAGAAGAATTAAATTGTCTGAAAACTACAACACAAGATGCAGCATACCAGGCAACGTTCTAGACTCAAAATTAGCAGTATCTAATTGGAATTGAAACTTATAAATTTTAAGTACATTAAATAAACTAAACAATGCATGCATGCATATATGCAATAATTTTATAACTCTATTTGTATCTTTCTTTTTTTATTTTTTTAATAATTTATTTATATATTTAATTCATTTGTAAATTTATATGTATATTCATTAAATTATTTAATAGTTGATTTAATTCAATTGTGTTTTTACATGTCTATTAATTAAATTATATTATTGTTGATTTATTTATCTATTTTAACTTTAAATAATAAATTTATTTAACGACATTTATGCATATTTTGTTTATGCATTAATGCAGTTGGCATTTTTCGTTTTATAGACTGAAAATCAAATCCTCTTCTTTCTCACCTTATCAATTTATACAATTGCGAGGGATTTTCGTGTAGTTTTTCTTTTATCTAATGTTTGAAAGATCAATAACTTAAACTGATTATAATTGTACAAGAATAAAATAATAATAATGATAACAGATGGCTATTAAATGGTCAAATCTATGCTCAAACCGAGGCTTTCATGATTGCAATCCAGGATCGAGCTATGCCAACTGCAAACTATAAGAAGTATGCCATGAAAGATGAGTCCATTAAAGAAGATACATGTCCGAGATGCAGAAATGTACCTGAAACGATAGACCACATCATATCAGACACAAACAGAATATACTCGGAGACACAACAATGTAGCTAAAATTAAGAAGCTTCTCGAGAAATATAATATCACATCGAATAAAACACCTTACTTCGCACACAAGCCCTCACCGGTAGTGGAAAATGAATATATGAAAATTTACTACGACCGAACCATACACTCGGAACACACAAGGCTCCACAATCGTCCGGACATAACGGTCATTGATAAGCAAGGGAGGAAGGGAATTTTCATAGACGTTGCGATACCAACTACAAGGAATATAAGCGGGACATATATTGAAAAATGCAGTAGATATGCTGAGCTGGCTGTAGAAATTAAAAGGAACTGAATCTGAAGGAACCGAAAATAATACCAATTATCATCAGCGCGGAAGGACGTCTTGCGAGAAGACGTCAAACTCCTGGGACTAAGAGAGTCTGTAATCATCGATACCTGTCACATAACCCGGAACTTTATGAACATCAATTAATCTTTAACATATATCTGAAATATATTTTGTATTAGGCTGAGGCTTCCAAAATATGTTGTAAGTTCCCAATGAGGAGAAATTGAATAATAATAATAATAATAATAAAATTAATAATAATAATTTTTTAACAGAAAGGTTTAATAAACCTTATTTCGGGAGAAATGTTCAATATAGTTATGGATCAAATAAGTAACATCTGTTTAAATAAATACGAAAACAATTCATCCGACATCGTTCTCGAAAAGTTTAGTAAATAGTTTGGGTCAATAGTTAGTCAGGTTCTTTTTAACAATAATTGATTTTAATATTCCAGAACCAGCTGGAAAAGTATATGCTAAAACATTTCGATATGTTCGCTGAAAAGCTATTCTTTGTGAATGAATTTAGGTCATCCTGCAATACGCTGTAATACGCTGCATGAATAATTGTGGATTTGTTCAAATATTTAAATATCGACCCCATAAATTCTTGAGCACACTTGTAACATCTTTAACATTAACTTATGAGACAATTTATCGAAAGCAGTCGACTTGATTACCAAAGCATATTTTGTAAATAAAATAAACTTCAATTAATTAGTCGCACATGCTGTTTGTCAATAAGGATGGTTTTACAACTGGAACAAATACCATAAAAACTGATGGCCTCTAATAATTTTGGCAAACAAGACAACTAACCAATAGGTCTACATAACACCGGAATAAGGAAACCATATTTCTAAAAAAAAAACCTTTTCAGTTACCTGACGTTAGTATTTTGCGCTGGACACCCGTTAAGTGCTGCACCACAGGCAATTACAGTTTGTCGTTATATCGTAACTGCTGCGAAGTCTAATATCAATATCCGAGTACAAGTATCTTTCTCTGATTTCTTAAGCCAATTGCAAAGTCATGTAACAATTCCAGTTTTATTTCACTCCCATTTGCGTGCCAGCACCATAAAAATTAACACCCACCTCGAATTATGGGATGAATGTGAATCCAATGTGTCGCACTTTGCTGTCTTAAGCCCACCCAAATTTTCAGCATATACGGAATCAGCATAAAAATGAATTCCTAATGAGTTGCCACAAAGGCGAGGATGACGATGACTCCGACTACGAGGACACTTTGCCTTTATTGATTCTACATCTGAATGAAGCACTTCATGGCATGGATGACCGACCGTAGTGTCAGATTCAGGATGATGCATTCGGAAACTCGCACATCCTCCAGGCCCGTTTCTCAACTTCAATCGCTATGGCAATAAAGTGCGCATATGAAAAATTTCCCATAGGTATTAAGTGCATTTGGAAAGCAATCGTACCATGGCTTCGCAGCCGCCTTCCATATTTATACAAATGAATATTGAAGTTATTTCTGATGATTAAATGTAAATATTTTGAGAAAGTCATTTCGAAATGGAGATAGCGGCGCTCGTGTGTGTTTGTTGAGATCAGAGATTCATTTCGATTTACGACGTTGGAATTCGTTAGTTGTTTATTCGAGTCAGTGATGACAGTGAGACTTTGTAGCATCGAGAGAAATGCTTTTAGTTTCTATCACAATTTAGCCGAAAGCTCAGTTTAAACAAATAGGATGCATTCAAAAAGTATTCCCTTCAAGGCAAAAGGAATAATGACATTGGGACTCCAAACATCTTCGTTTTTCAACACTTAGTATATTCATGTTGAAAATGATTTCATTGGATTGTCTAATGTCCAATGATGAGCATATCTCTTTGAGGAAGATACGCCTTCTTAACCAAATATGATCAAGACATTCACAAAGAATGTGTACAGTCGTTTCGTCGTCTTCCAAACAGAGTCGACTTACAGTGGTTGTACTGAGCCCTAGTTTCGTAAGATGTGATCTCAAGCGGCGATGGCCTGAGAGGAAGCTCACGAGCTTTCTAATGTTCTCCTTGTTGAGATTAAAGATTTCTCTGTAAGAGAAGGGATTGTTTAGTAATTTAGATTGTCTGAGTCCCGGTAGATTTCTCCATGGGGAAATGCGTAGTTTGTTTTCCCACTTGTTGGTCAGACCTGTGGCCATAGTCCAGCTAATGCCACAGAAACGTTCCGGACCAGTGAACGCGGTTTTAGAACCTGCCCTTGCTCGTTCGTCCGAAATTTCATTGTCTTCGAGCATGCTGACGTGGAACCCATCCAAACCTAACTTTGTTACGTCAGGCCAAGGATTGTAAGGCGTCGTAGTAGCTTTTGATACATTTGGATTCCACAAGATTTGATGACAGTGCCTTAAGCGCTGCTTGGCTGTCTAAATATATTAGAACTCTGGCCGTTTTATGGCCTTTTGCAAGGTTTTCTATGGCACAGGATTCAATGGCTTGTAGTTCAGCCTGGAAAACACTTGGATGTTTTCTCATGGGTATAGAGATTTTAGTGTTGGGTCCATAGACACCGGCACCTACTCCATTTGCCATTTTTGAGCCATCAGTATACCAGATTAAGTTTCTGGGGTCGAGGGCAAGTTTGTTGCTCGACCATTGATCACGGTTAGAAATGTTAACCTCAAATAAACGTCCAAACTAGTATGTTGCCTTCATCCAATCTGGGATCGAGCGTGTCAAGTGTCCCGTTTTGTCACCTGGTTTGTATTTCATTGCCAGTTGCATCTTAAGGGCATTTCTAGCGTCTATTTTCCTTATGAAAATAAGATGAGGAGACAGCCCAATGACAGCTTCCAGTACTGCCGTAGGGCAGGTGCTCATAGCACCGGTGATGCCCAAACAAGCTAAACGTTGGGCTTTTCTAACCTTGGGCAAGATCTTACTATCATGATGTACAGCCAGTAAAGCATTAGGTTTGAGACCCCAAGTCCTACCATAAAACCGCTCACATGGCTTTGGTTGCGCGTTCTGTGATAGACTTGATATGTGAAGTCCAGTACAGTTTTATGTCTAAGATAAGACCGAGATACTTGACTTCACTGGAGAATACCATAGAGGTTCCCCCAATAACAATTGGAGACAGAGTCAGTTGTCTCCTCATGGTGAAGGAAACCAGAACGGTTTTGCTAGGATTCACAGACAGTCACACTTACACCATTCTGAGACATGCATTAATGCTGAATGCATAACGCTAGTGATTGTAGTGTCAAATTTGCCTCTTATTTTATATGTTATTGATAAAAATAAATAAAAATATAAGTTTTTAGTTCAATGATTATTAGTTTCAGATCAGGAAAGAAGCTCTGTGGAATCGTTTGTCCTCTATACAAAAGTTTGGGTTATAAAATATGTTGCGGTGCTCCATTCATTGATATAACCAATGCTTGCGATATAATTAGTCATTGTGTTATTTCAAAAGCTATACTACCGCTTTGTTTTTGAACTATTTAAGTAATCGAAGTGTATTAGATGAACTGAGCTTTTTGAATTTAAATGAACTCGTTGTTTGAGTAAACATTTGTCAGGAATATTAAAACTTCTGCAGATGTTATTGCAATTGTGCAGATGTTATTGTATTTGCAGATGTTATTGTATTTAATTGAATCTTGTTCCAGATTCCTAACTTCCCGAACACAATGCATAGAAGCTGAAGTGAAGTAGCCGCATAAGTGCTGGGCTGTCAAACGTCGCGGAGCAGCACTCACAAAATTCGCCCACAATGGTACCGCGCGGCATGTCAAATTAGTGTCACTTCAAACTCAGCTGTTAAGTTGTTCAAATTAGAATATTGAAAGATTAAAGAGTTTTATTTTATTTTTCGTCAATAATATCTACAAAATGGCTTGAAATCAGATTTGTAACAAAGGTTGTATATTGTCGGTTTAAAACATTGACGACTAGAATATTTTAACAAATATTATTATTTCTATCAAACATGAAATAAGATCTACAATAAAATGCATGAACAAGAAGATATTTTGTTTATGATGAGTGTTCTTCAGATGTTTTTTATGGGGTACAATTTTTTGAAAAAGAAAAAGCGGAGAATGTGGGAGCGCCCTTTATCCAAGGAAAGCAGTTCCAAAGGCTTCCTCGAGCGCACCTTCACATTTATTAAAAATAATGACAAAATTGCAATACGAGTTAATTTTAAGCTTGGTCGGCAATTCACTCAGGAAAACTTAAATTCGAAAGCCAATAGATCCAGAATGCAGAATTAACCTCTCGCTAATGTAAGTTGTTAAGAAATACATAAACATATATTTATTTGTTCTTATGTTTCTTGGTTCTGCAGGTATCTGCCCCAAGAAGTATCTCCGCATTATTTGGCCTGGTCTTTTAATACAGGTGTGTCGACGGTTCGCATTATAACTGTTGAAGTTGCCAAAAACTGTGGGATATATTATCCCCTGTGTACATGCCAAAACTCAAAACATGTGATTGGGAAAATATCAGAAAGGAGTTCAATGATCGATGGAACATACCTTACTGCGTTGGCAGTATTGATGGAAAGCACATTGAAATATAGTAAAACGTGCGCCAAACACAGGATCCAAATATATTAATTATAAGCGATATTTAAGCATCGTTTTGCTTGCCATTTGTGACGCAAATTATACCTTTACGGCTGTCGACGTTGGAGCATACGGCAGCCAGAGCGATGCAGGGATTTTCCGCAACTCATCTGTTGGGAGAAAAATTGTTGTTCCGTATTATTTTGTTGGTGATAGTGCTTTTCCCTTAAGAAAAAACCTGTTGAGACCATATCCCGATATTCTGCTTAATAAGCAGGAGAATGTTTTCAATTTCAGGCTTTCAAGAGCTCGTCGGATAATTGAGAACATTGGCATTGTGGCAGCTCATTCGCGAATCTTGGGAAGGTCAATCGATTTTCATCCCAAAAATGCGTACAATGTTGTTCTTGCTTGCGTCATACTACATAATTTTTCACAAGTTATGGATACTTTATATAATTGTATTTCTGTCCTGAAAATTCCTTCCACTCATACAACGCGAATGGTGAGCGCATTGACGGAACGTGGCTTCAGCAAACCCGTGATTTGATTCCCGTTCGTAGATGTGGAACCAAATGAGGCGTTCGAAGTACGAAAAACCTTGACAGATTATTCTTTGCACGAAGGAAAAGTACCTTTTCAACCACAGTTATTGTATTGTCCTGATTGGTTTTTCTCAAAATAAAAACAAACGGTTAATATTTTAATTGAATCTTTATTTATTAAGTTCTACGAACTTGCACAAAAATCTGAGCAAGCCAATTTTTGCTTCATCCTTCTTCCGTGGTTCCACTAGGTTCCTGCAGAACAATTCATCTTCTTGGGATGTCCCAGTGGAAGATAGCTTCACGTGTTTTTTTTAATTTCTAGACACTCTTCATTGTGCAAACAAAAATGTCCTCAACAGAGCTTGTCCCCCTTTTTTGGGCTCTTCGCATCGAACGGGCTCTACGGGTCTAAGGGATTCTCTGCAAAAAAAGGGAGTTACAGCGACGAGTAGGTTTGCAGGTGTCATTGCGCCTCCGTACTCCTTCTCTACAGCATTTGTCTGCAACACAAGAGTATAGTTGCCTGTAGTCCTGTTGGAACCATACAATTTTTATTTTACTTATAAATTGTGCTTAAATATGCTTACATTCGTGGTTTGAGTTGACCTTTCAAGAAGTTCAGAATGTCGCAATTCATGCAGCCTGCCCTGAACTTCTTTGCTTATTCAGGCCTCTTGAATACGAGTCTTTCAAACTCTTCCTTTTTTCGTTGTATCATCGGAAAAATAATTTAATAATTCATTAAACTAAAATGCTTAACAAGGAATACTTAACTTCCAACCAAATTCGGTGGGAATATTCTGCCACTGAATGACACAAATTCCACAATATTTATTTATTTTTTACAGACTCTACAAATCGTTCAATTTCGTCTTCCTTTGCATGAAAACATAGACATAAAAAAATGTAACCAGTCGCCAAATTCCCCATCTGTCACTTGCCGCCCGTTGAAAGTTAACCAACCCGAAGCAGCACAGCAAGGCAGAAGCATACTGCACTACTACGGCGCGTCAGCGGCCTCATGTTTCTGGTTTTAGATTTGAGGAATTGACTGATATCGAGGTAAGGTTTCATGAGACTGATTGTAAAAGAATCAATTTGTTTAATATTGCCCTAAAATTGGATCACTTAAATTTAGAAGCAGTTCACGTTATGTTCTAAACTTACAAGTTCAGATTACATTTTCTAAAAACTCCTATTCTCTGAAGCCGCTTTCTTAAATTCCTTAAGGAAAAAATTAAAAAAACAACAATTTACACAATTTTAGCGTCTATAGTGACAAATTTCCTCGTAGAATCTGCCAACTTCTATAGTGGTACCTACCCCTATTCTTTTGCGAAATTTTCTTAAAATGCAGGTCCTAACATCATGTCGCTTTTGGCTTCTCCCTATATTATGAAGGAGCTACTTACGATAAACTTAAAATTAATAAAATGAAAAATGTGACAGAATATGTTGTCCAGAAACTCAAGGACTGCAGACTGTTTTCTACTCAACGCAAAGTTTGCATGAACAAGAGTGTCTAAGGAAATATACACCTAAAGTCCTGTTTTATTATTGAGCTATAAAAAACTTTATAGGTTAGAAATGTGATGAATTTACTTGTATTGAATTTCGTTTTCATCATAATATTTCTACCGTTGTCATAACTTTGCCAGGTTTTTGGAGATCCTTCTTTTAGTTTGCCGTCCTTAATCAGTCTTAACAAAACGCACCTTTTCCAAGTGCACTGCACCTCTAGCTCATTGACAAAGTCCGTAAGTTTTCAACTTTCGTAATAGTGTCCAAATGATGAAATAAAATATTAAGTAACCCTGCTAGAGATAACGCCTTGGGAAAAGACTCTCAGTCCAGTCCTCAACGATATTTTATTTCATCTCATTACCTCGTCTGTTGCATCGTTAGCTTCAACTTTATCGCTCTCGATAATCCAACCTCTATTATAACTTTAACTGGGACCAAGATAAGCAGCTCCAACAACAGGGAATATCCTCGTAAAACTATTAACTATCCCCCTCATCTATAAAAAGAAAGCACAGGGAGTATTGTGTTGCTTCCTTGTAGCTTGCGTTTTCAGTGTGTTCCGAAAGAAATTTTTAATTAACGCATCCCATGGCTATGTATGATGCATCTGCCCGCCTGCCGATGCTGATGGGAGAATGAGCTTAAATATTTTATAAGTCTTGCACTTCGGGAGTTCCTTTTACACGAATGAGCGCAATTTTGCTAGTGGGACTGCCAATGGCAGAATGGCGACGTTGTGTTAGGATAATTAAAAGACTATGAGATATTACATCGACTTTTAGAGCAACTTAAAAACTGTTGGTTGGAGTATTTTCGGGAACAGGAGTGCGAACTGAGTGCCTTATAAGTCAAGTCAGCACATCAAAGTGTTCGGGACGGCACGGTGCATAGGTGGAGATAACTTTTAAAAGTTTTTCCTTTCGCTTCTGCTTCGATTAATAATAATTTCATAAATTCGCTTTTTAATTAAGGCGAGAGGCGTACTCCTACAGATTAATTAAAATATTTTTTCTTACGTTCAAAGTTTGGGCTTATGAACGCGTATGGCTGAAGGCTTATTACAAAAATGTACGCCGATATACTAGAAAAATTATTTTAAAAAGCGAATTGGTGATTAAATTGATTTTACAACTTAATTATTTTCCGGCATGGAAAATTTACTGAAAGTCTTTGCAAGCTTCATTTTTCTCATTCAATAAATATAAAGAAGCAGGAGCGAGATCGAAGGCCAGAACACCGTTTACATTTTTAAATAATCATTTAAGTAATAGGGTGCACAAAACTAGCTCTTTGGTTTATATATTTTTTTCAGAATTGGCTTTAAAAGACTTGAGAAAGAATAATATTTGATAAATTTTATTTTGAGAATAAGCATTAATTTATTCTTGCTAAAAGGTAATATCGTAATTTCTTTTATGTTCGATATGCGTCTAGAAGTTCTTCATTTTTAACTTCCATCTTGAAGTTCTTGTATTGGGTCCGATTTTTGTAAATTGCCTCGTTTCAAGGTCCCATGTATCAAATGCCGTTATTTCTAGGAGGATCCGTGTGTGTGTGTGTACGTAAATTCGTGCGGATCTTTCCGTCTCCCTTAACTCAAGAACAAATGAAGCTATCGGCTATTCAAATTGATTTCATTTGAAACGTTTTTGTACTATTAACACCTGAAAAAGTTAACGTCAAATTTGATTTGGTGGTCAAGAAAAATACTTAAGAAAATGTGAATCATAAAAGCATATTTTTTCCTGTTCATGATTTCGGATTAGGTCTGCAACGTTAGTGTTGCAGAAACATTCTAATACAATTATCGAACCACCGCCATGTTTAACTGGTTGGACAACACAGACTAAGAAGACGAGCTCAAAATTCGTTTTTTGTCCAAAAATTGCTACTAAACCGTATAATTGATAAACGAAACTCATGAATTAACATCTATCAGTCAATTGATTTCGTAAATATCTCGAAACACTAAAGCTCCTCAATGACCGGCAGTACGGTTTTCGTAGCAATAGATCCACTGGTGATTTGATGGTATATCTCACCGAAAAGTGAAACCACTCTCTACATCTTTCTGGTGAAAGCAAGATTGTTGCGCTTCATATTTCTAAAGCATTTGACAGAGTTTGGCACCAGGCTCTTTTGTCGAAAATGCGTGCATTTGGTATCGACGAATCTCTTATTCAATGGATTTGAAACTTACTTTCGGACCGTTCAATTAAAGTAGCATTGGACGGCGCCAAATCTGATATCCACCATATAAATGCTGGTGTTCCCCAGGGCTCCGTTCTGTCACCGACTCTCTTTTTAATTTTCATTAACGATCTTCTGTCTGCTTCATCTAATCCAATACACTCATTCGCTGACGATAGAACACTCAGTTTTTCATTTTCGTTTCAAAATTCACGTCACTCATCTTCAGCCGCCGAAATGGAACGGCAGCGTATGATTTACACATTAAATTCCGATATTAACTGCAAACTATCATGGGGCTCTATGAATAGAGTGGAATTGAATGCCTCTTTAACTCAATGCTGTTTTCTGTCACTAAAGCGAATTGAAAACCCTCAACCATTATCAATGAATGACACTTGCATTGCTGAAGCCGAAAAGCTTTCAGTACTTGGTATGTGTATCGACAACAACCTCGGTTGGAATGATCACTTAACCGTGATCGCCAAAAATGCTACGAATTGTCTAGGTTTCCTGAAGCGATACATGAAATACTTTACTTTATAGCGTATATTTGCCTAAAACTGGAGTACAACTCTCATTTATGGACAGGTGCTCCAAAAGACCATCTTGAGCCTGCTTGATAGAATTCAAAATCGAGCGATAAAACTCATAGGTGAAAAAAATATTACAAAGTCAATCGACTCTCTCCACCACCGTCGTTACGCCTCCTGTCTAACAATATTTTATCGCTTCTACCACAAACAGTGCTCTAGCGAATTAGCCAGCTGCATTCCACCCCCTTATCACAACACCCGTCTTGCCAGGAATGCTCATCAGTTCACCCTCAAGACCAACTTCGGTTGTAGAGTCAAATATAGAGATTGCTTTTTTAGCCGCACAACAAAAATGTGGAACGCGTGGTAGACTCTCGGTATTTCCTACTCATAACAATCTGGAGAAATTGAAAATCAAAGTGCATCAGTACTTATCCCTATTTCCTTCCTGATTCCTTCCACTCGCGTAATGTATTAACATTTTAAGGGCAGTACGTGCGTGAGCATTTAAAAAAAAACTAAGCATACATTGATTTATTTTACCACTGTTGTCGTAAGTAATCATAAATCGATCTAAATCCTATGGGTCTTTACAGAAAAGGACAAAGAAAGAGTCGCACTTTCTCATAAATAAAGTATTCCGATCACTTACAAAGATAAACAATCTATCTTAATCTGCCTGCAAGGTACAAAACCGGACTGCACTTGTTTACAAAAAGAAAAAAGATGTTCCTCTTCTCAACAGAAATTATGTGCTTTTGAACTGTATTGACTCCAAGCTCTAGTCAGGTTTAAATGTTTTAATCCATTTCTCCTCCATTTATCTAACAGAAAAAGGTTTGAAAAAAAATACGTTAACGATTTTATGAACCTTCTATCTATAATACTATACTACTGTGTCCAAAAAATAAGGTGACATATGAATTTAATCTGCGCGCGTCGAAGGATTTGGAAATTTTTCTTTCTTTTTAGGTTGGTAGTACTGTCAGTGACATCTATGTCAAATTTCATGTCAAAATATATTCATAATGTTTGAGATACGCGTCGTTTTGTGAGCTGCTAAAAGTGAGTTTTTCGTTTTTTGCGATGTCGAAATTTATTGAGCAAAGAATTTGCATTAAATTTTGTTTGCGGAATCAATTTTCTGCTGCGGATACGTTGAGGATGGTGCAGAAAGCCTTTGATGATGAGGCTATGTCTAAAAAAAATGTTTACAAGTGGTATAGTGATTTCCAAGCCGGCCGTGAACGTGTCGAAGACGAAGAGCGTTCTGGGCGACCATCAACCTCAACCGATGAAGCTCACATCCAACAAATCAAGGATTTGGTGTTGAAAAACCATCGATTAACGATAAGAGACCTTGTTGATGAAGTTGGCTTATCGAAAGGCTCAGTCAATACCATTTTGAAGGATGCTTTGGGCCTCAAGCGCGTCAAATCTCGACTGGTACCGAAAACATTGAATTTTTTGGAAAAAAGGCGTCGCGTTGAAGTGTGTGAAACAATGCTTTCCGACTACCAGGATGTCATGAAACGCATTATAACTGGCGATGAGACTAGATCCAAGTCTTACGACCCCGAAACAACCGATCAATCGAGCGAATATCGTGCCAAAGGAGAGCCGAGACCAAAAAAACCGCGCCAAAGTCGCTCAAAAATCAAGGTAATGTTGACTGTTTTCTTCGATTATCGTGGTGTTGTGCTTTATGAATTTCTTCCAACCGGCCAAACAGTCAACAAGGAATATTATTTGAATGTTATGCGTCGCTTGCGTAACGCTATCCGCCTAAAAAGGCCGGAATTGTGAAAAGACAATTCTTGGTTTTTACACCACGATAATGCACCATTCCATACCGCACTCGTAATTCGTGATCATTTCGCCAAAAACTCAACCCATATCGTTCCGCAACCACCGTATTCACCTGATCTGGCGCCGTGCGACTTCTGGCTGTTCAACAAGCTCAAAAGACCGCTCCGGGGACACCGTTTTGATACGATAGAGGAGATTCAAGCCGCAGCGCAGACGGAACTGAAGGCCATCGCGGAAAGTGACTACAACCAGTGTTTCAAAGATTGGAAAATCCGTTGGCATAAGTGCATTGCATCGGGAGGGGATTACTTTGAAGGGGATGAAATTGATTTGGAAGAATAAATAAAGAATTTTCAAAGTAAATACAATGTTACCTTATTTTTTGGACACAGTAGTATATGCAGTTGTTTCGAAAATTACCATTTTGGAAGACAATCACTTCAATTCTCACATACAATAATGCACTGGTAAGATTTCGAAATGTCATAATAAAATTACTGAAGATAAAGTCAATCTATTTTGACTATTTAGGCAAAGGACTATTTAAGCGAAAGAAACAAAGGATAAAATGGCAAGACAAGAGTGGCTTTGGAAGTAAATGACTTTCTTCAGCCTCCATTTAAAATTTGTTTAAAGAACCTTATAGGCTGTAATAAATTGATTTTAAAACAGTTTGATGGGCTACAGCGCTGGATTCTAAATTAACTTTTTTCATGAAATCGCCGAATACGTTAACTGAATAGACAACGTTAGTTAATATCTAAATCTGAGTTATTCATTATTGGGACCAATAACTCAGTTTAGGTAAAATTCAAAATATTGACAAAAATTGAGAAATCATGACCTATAATCCACAAAAAGTAATGAAAAAGGCAATTTTTGCTTTACCTAGTTCTTTTATTAACTAAATAACAATTACGTTAACAAAGTCATGGCGCAAGACCTTTGAGTCTACTGATTTTGTGATCCCACGCAAAGTTATAGCATATGGATAGAACACGCGAAAATATGCACCATATCCTCGATGTAACAGAAAATGTGCCTGCTTACGTTTATATTCTGGTCACTGGCAATTTTCTTTCCAAAGATTTGCAATATTTTGAAATTCGAATGGCAGGAAATTTAAAAATCTGCAGTCAAAAACGGACTATGTGTGATCCACTCAAAGACCAAACTGACACTTTTAAACAGAACGAAGAAATTACCATATTGAACTCATTCTTTTAATCAAACGAACGATTTTCCACGACTCGACTGGGACTAACTGATTTTAAGCCATCTTGTCTCAAATCTTTCATAGAAATGGAGTGTTTAAAATATTTTCACTCTCATGACTTTTAACGGACCATCGAGATATTCTGGGATTACTCGACACTACAATTTTTTTTGAATGAAAATCATTTAACTAAAAAGGTAGCAAGCTGTGGGAAAATGTCAAAACGATAAAACAATATAAGCCGAGAAGAAATCAATTGACTTTAGCTTTTACGACAAAATATTATCCATGTGTAAGAATCAAATGAAACTACTTCAGCCTTCACTTTGGCCTTCAATTTTAAATTTGTTTAAAATACACCATACAATCTGTTGAAAAATAACAAACTTCTTTTGGTTCTCAAAAAATAACCACTAATATGCTCGATAGATTAACCAATGGGCACTCTGTCATTTGAAATGTGCCCCACAACGATTTCTGCTAAGAAAATAAGTCTTTTCAGCATTTCGTTACACATCAGAGTTGAGCCAAACTAAACCTTACATTCTTCGAGTAGAAATAATATATAACTTTAATCGAGCAATGGACTGTTTTTTTTTTATTAACTCAGAAATATTTTTATAGAAGAAATAATAAATAAATTTATAAAAAATAAACGACAACATCGGTGGTGTATCCCTCTCTCTTAATTCTTCAGTTCTCTAATTCTAACACGTTGAAAACCGCAAAGCAACCACTGTGTGCATGTACAAACCACAATGCGTCTTACATATGACGGGCACATTAAATTAATTACATTTGCCCAGCAATACGTAATTACCCTAATGCAACTTTCCACCAAAACCACTAATAAATCAAGCTATTTCCAGCTCCATTCAGCGCCACTTTCCAACCGCATTTCATTCTTTCAATGGAAAATCAAAACAATTAAAACAAATGGTGCCACCAAAGATACGAGTTAGCATATATTTGAAAAGAATACCGCCCTAAGCTGATGGTCTCACCACTCAACCGTACCAACCCCATTAGCTTGATGAATGTGACACTGACAATGATAAACGTCACCGCGAAGCTGACATTACACTTTTTTTCTGTGACTTTCTTCGTCTTCTTCTTAAAAGTTAGCCCTCGTATTAATATTTAGTCATCTAAGGCCTTTGGCAGTACATTAGCGACAAGTTGGGGGCACAGTGGTCGACACCCTGTCTCTTTCGCGCGGCATGGCACATGCTAATCAAGATAAAGTAAAATTGCTCGATAATTATCTTAAGTGCCATTTAAGAATTTTTTTTTTGCTACTCCTCATCGTGTGTTGATAAAATGCGAGTATTAACGGTCGCCTCTGACACTAATGACAGCATTAAAAATACATTTATTTGTAAATACGAGTATACTCCATTTCAACACGTTAGTGCCGTTTCCCAGGCCCACTTTTTGGGTGGCGGCCGTACTTTTATTTCTCCGCGCCATTTTATATTATTTCTGTGCGGAATAATGTGTTTGGCACCTGCTACAGTGTACGTATACTATTCAGTTTAGCAGTGCTATAGTAATAAGAAAAAAGCAACTCAATACGAGCCCATAAAACTGTTGGGACATTAGAACCAACAAATTGAATAAATAAATTGACACTTATTGCTGCAGTTGCTGGAATTGATGGCAGCGCCAGGTGGCAACTGCAAAATATGCAAATTCATTTGTTATTTGAATTTTGTTAAATTAGTTTCAAAATATTCTGCCACGATGGGCCGTAAAATATGATCGCCAATTGGTTGGCTGAAGTATATTTTGGAAAGTTATTTTATTGCATTAAAGACGTAGGAGCTTAAGGGATTATGGCTAATCCAATGGTAGGTGGTGTGCGAGCGAGAAAGAAGTGACTTGAAAAGAAAACATAATTTAACGCATCTATGGCACTCAAGTATAAAATTATTAAGAGAAACCAACAATTTGCAAAATCTTGTATTCTTAAGAAACGTAAGATACGCTTTTCTGAAAACTTTAGCCCCTTTAACAAAATTGATTTGGGTGCGAGTAGTCCTCTCCATACCATCAACCTCCCATCTCAAGATAAACAAAAATGTAGGTGCTATTTTATTTTCCACCACAACAAATTAAATTTGTGTTTCGAAAACATCATTCATTCCCTTGACAAATGCATCGCACAAAAAAAAGGTACATATATTTTTAAGCTGCTCAGTAGGAGTATATTTGTTTTTGCATTTTTGAACTAACTTAATTTAGTCAATTGGCTTATTGATGAAACTTTTGGAATTAAAATTGAACAAAAAAAATGCCTTGGAAAACTCAATTAATTTTATTTGAAGAAGTGGAACTGTCCCTATTTTTGACAGTTTTCTTGTCATTCTATTTATATCACCCTGTGTCAGGTGATCTTTGGGTACATACTCTTCGAATGAAACTAATTTGGATTCGAAAGCTTGATTTGTTCTCGAGCTAAGCTATAGAAAAGAGTCGGAACAAATTTTCGTACGTACGACACACAGACATCTTTCTAAAAACAATGAAATCCAACTACGGGAACCTCGAAACGTGGAGACATTTAAAAATTTTGAATTCCGAAAATCGGACGGATTACAAGAATTCTTGATGGGAAGTTAAAAATATCTAGAGGGTATCCCCCACATTTTCGTTAATGTAAGGGTTAGCCGAAAAAGTATTCCACACTCGATTCCTGTGATGGACGAACTATTTACTTTCCCACAAATTTGTACAAAGTCTTCGTTTAGCGAGTCCGACTCGCACTTGGCCGTTTTTTAGCGACTGGTTAGCTGGAATTCAGGCAATATTTTTGAAGTCCACATCGATGTTTCACTTACGATTCAAGCACTAATTTATATCAATTAATTTATATCAAAATTATAATAATATGATAAGTGTCAAAAGCATAAAAGAAAATTTAGATAGTGTTGGTCCAGTATTGGTTGACATTATAAACAACTTATTAATGAATGGAGTATTCCCAAATTCGTGGAAAGAGTTTATAATCAGACCAATCAAAAAAGTACCCACATCATCAAAATTTAGTGATAGTGATAGTAAAAAAACAATTATTATAACAGAAGTACAATCGGGTTTTCGTGAGAAACATTCATGTGAAACTGCTTTGATTTGGGATTTGGAAATGTGCAAAAGATAATAAAATGAAAATAAGTGCAATATTCTTAGATTAAAGGCGTGCTTTTGAAACTTATTGCTACGGAATAATGGGGAACGAACTCAATTAGCTTAAATTATTTCTTCACAAAGAATTGTGATAGACAAAAAGTTTTCCAATCCATTGCAAAATGACTTGGGAGTTCCACAGGGATCAGTTTTAAGTGCAATATTATTTCTTATTTATAAAAATAACTTAATTTATGTTGTTAAACAGTCTAAACATGGGATGCGTTACAATATGTTGCAGATATAAAAATAAAGAACTGTGCGAATGACTAAAATGAAGACTTAAAATCTCTGAAAATGTGGCTTAATATGAATAAGCTCAAGCTCAATACAAACAAAACGGAGTATTTGACAATTAATAATGATCATGATTTTTATAAATGGTGAACAAATTGAAAAAAGTTTCGGAAAATAAATATCTCAGTATCATAATTTATGATAAATTAAATTTAAATTTAAATTTTAAAGAGCAAATTGACTACATTTGTAGAAAAACTAGTAAGAAAATTGGTCTTCTATAGAAAGTGAGAAAGAGAGAAAAAAACTAAGTGTATTGATTGCGATTCATGTATGTATGTATATAGCACAATAATTAAATGACAGTTCGAATACACAATGACCATCATATTTATTTCCAAAAACGAATCAGTAGACAGACTTCAGAAACTTCAAAACAAAGCTATGCGATGTTTACTCAAATACGCCGGTCAACACAATCCTTGGAGCTTTTTAATGAATCAACATAAAGCAAAGAGTTAAAATGAATATTTTGATATTCGTGGTTAAATTAAAGTTTCAAATGTTATCAAATTATTCATATAGAAATATTTGTTACATAAGAGATAGTCAAGTTAATGAATTAATAAATAATAATTACTTTTCAGTTAGCAAATGCAGAACAACAAGCGGACATAATAGTTAATGTATAAAAGATTTAATCTCTTAAACAAATTACCAAATAGATTACCAAAATTCTAAATATATTTAAATATAATGTAATAAAAAAAAATAATTGTAAAGATAAAAACAAATACCTTTGTATAAATAGAGCATAATCCACTCGAAATTGCAAATTCCTTATGAATAACCTAAAATGAAATGATTATTACAGCCAAAATAATTCGAATTTAGTTCATGAAAAGGACCTGCCATCTTCAAGTTAACAACTGACCCATTTTTATGTATAATACTCCAATTTCGATTTGGTACTTAAAGAAATGCCGTAAAGAACAATTGCCGCTATTCATTCCCATTCCAAAGGTAGGCACATAAATTTTTAACAGTTCTCAATAAAAAAAATATAACAAATTCATTTTAAAATGACTTCTTGAAACCTAATCTACTGTCAATCTTCACAGCCTTAGCATCATAATAAAAACGTACGATCGATGACGTAAAATTTATCACAACCGCATACCGGAGTGGAACTCCGCGGCGCGTCGTATAGACCCATCTCCATTTGCACAAATTTGACAATTTCACGAGACAAGCTTCAGCAATAAATAATCTTATAACAATAACAGTTGACAAACCTTCCAATAATCCCTAATAGAAAGTCGATATCCATCCGCAACAAAAAGATACAACCCAACCCTCAGCCCACTTTGCTTCGCTAATAATAATAATTTAAACACGCTCCCGAACGAATAAATTTACATGTGCGCATCTGACAAACGATGACCATCAATCCGCCCTCGCAAACAGAAATCTCATTATCATTACCGATCAAAGATAACATTTTATGGTCGCTCAATAAAATCGAAAAAAAAAAAATCGAAATCGGAAAAAGCAACACTCATCTCGGGCACATTATCAAGGAGCGTATAAGGGGCGGCAAGCGAGGAGGGACGCGCTTCCTTGAAATATGAACGGGAACGTTTATCTGTTTGCGTCGAGTAAACATTTCCTTTTGTAGTTTTTTTTTTATTTGTAAAAAGATGATTTTCCAGGACTAAAGGAATGAGAGGTTTGTGGATTGTTGCAATAAAAATTGCGCCACTCTCTGGTGTTTCTGTGGCCTCGATCGGAAAAACCGCATTCCTACATAATATATGTATTTTCGAATTGGCTTTTGTCGGGGGATTTCTGTTACCATTGCACGGTTCATGTACAAAGTTTAGGGTAAGCAAAGTGTTTTCAAAATAAACAAGCGCTTTGGCGAGCTCTGTTTCGCTTTAACCCCTTGAAAGGACGTTTAGAGAATTCATCTACGTGCAATAACCGTAAAAAAGGATATCGAATATTTCGCTTCACATTTTCCGCTTTTATTGCGATTCGTTTAAAAATTTTTTTTCTTAAGAAAGACCGACGGACGCGACGGGTGGGTGTGTACCGATTGCATTATGACAGGACAAAGATTGTGTACCCCCCTTTTGGAAGTCTGTGTAATGTGCAAATCTTTTATCCCGGGTTAGGGTGCTGTCATAAAAATATGACGTAAAACACTTTTAGGAGCACATCTTAGCGTTCCAACTCTTTTGTTTGCGTTTGACTCTTTGTCCTATTTGGACGGGACGTTGCGTTACTGGTCTTTTTCCTCAGTTTTACGGCCGGCAGTAAACGTTGATGGTAAGGACCTTTGAATAAAGAACGAAACGAGCGTTGACTTGGTTTCTTGTCTTAATTACTTATCATGTAAAACAAAAAGAATAATATTCAAAGGGACTGCTCGTGGATATACTTTTTCTTTTCTTTTTTGTTGGTCAGTGGGACTGCAAAATAAGAAATGAAGTTTTCTTTAATGCAATCTAATTGAAATCTAATCGCAGCTGTATTTTTTGTGCAAAAGACAGTGAGCAGAATTGGGTTTATTTATTAAATTTGAAACGGAAACGAGGCTCTCTTTTTCCATTTTTGTGCAAGACAGTCGGTGAATTGTGGGTTAACTACAACTCAAAAAAAATACTGCTTGACGCCAACCATGATAACTATGTACCTAAACCACAAACGTGCCTAGTGGACATCGAGAAAGCCTTTGACACGGTTTGTATTGGCGAGCTTATTTACAAACTTCTCAGCTATAATCAGCTATAAGTTAATTAAATTAAATGCATCAAAGACTCAGGCTATCCTTTTTACACGAAAAAGGAAGGCTTGTTTCTTGCCAAGTAACACATTACAAATAAATGTTGAACAGATCAATTGGCGGTTAAAGGCTAAGTATCTTGGGGTACATCTGGACAAAACTCTTACTTACTCTCTATACATTAGCGAAGTTATAAACAAAATCAATGTTACAATTTAAACGTTGTATCCATTTATCAATCGCAAATCAAAAATGAGTGAGGAAAATAAATTAGTAATTTTTAAAGTGATCTTCCAAGCCATTATGTTCTACGGCTCTCCAGTCTGGGAAAACTGTGCTTACAGACATATCCGCAAATTTAAAATGTTTCCCAAAATAAACTGCTCAAAATGATATTCAATCGTTCTTGGCATTTCTCAACCAACGAGCTACATACATTGGCAAATATTGAAAATGTCCAAATTAGACGGCAGACATTTTTCGAACGCTTTTACTTAGCCTGCAGTACTTCTGAAAACCAGTTGATATCAGATCTGGCTATTTGGATTATTTTCATTATTATTGTCTTATATGTTTATTTATTTATATGGTTACATATATGTTTATAAACATGGTCCTTATTTTATTGCTTATTTATTTATTTATATATTTACTTATTTATTTATCTGTTTACTTATTTATATAAATATTAATTTATTTATTTATTTAACTATTTATTTATTTATTTTTTCATGTTATTTATTTATATGATTATTTATGTAACCTGTATTTATATATATGTTTATTTATTAACACTGTGTTTAATTATTTGTATATTCAAATGTTATTAGTCCACATTTGTAAAGTCGGTCTGATTGTGTTAGTAGTGCTACCTCCTCTTCTCTCTAATCAAAACCACTAGAAGAGCAACTCATGAAGGTTTTTGCTAGTAGCTCTTCCTTCCATTCTCTATTCTTGAACTGTGATATACTTATTAAAAATCTAAACTTTTTTCAGTTGTAAGGTAACGCTACCTTAATCAATGTGCCCAAATCAATGTGCAATAATTTATAAAATACGACTGTATATTTACTGCTACTATAAATCAAGAATCCAAAAATCAGCTATGAGTTTCCCCATCATCTTATATCTCAGATAAGATTATCAAGTAGAAGAAATTCGCTGTAACAGATAGAAAGTAAAAGACTGAAAAAAATCTTGATTTACATTAATGGTGTGCTATAAGGCACAGTATCGGCACCAATACTCTTTAATATTTAAGTTTCTAAAATGATGAGGGGACTTGAATGGCTCAATAATATTCGCCGACGATGTCATTCTGTATGCTTATGGTTCACAAATTTGCGAAACTGAATTTTTATACCCTAGAAAAATTCTGTGAGGATTAAAAACTAAAAATAAACAATTCTAAATGTAAAACCATACTGTTCCGCACCGCAGTGGACAGGGCAATTCAGACTTGCGACGCTATTCGAGAAATTTGGTTGTAATATCTTCAAATGGCCTTCGAATCGAATCAAAAACTGTTGTGAGACATTTAGGAGTTTACTTAGATAAATTCCTGTATTATAATGATCATGTAAATATTTTATTAAAAAGACAAGGGCAGCATTTATGTCGTTGAAGAAACGTCTTTATTCCAACTATTTGAGATCAGATGTGATGGTCATTTGCTACCAAGCTTTTGTGTGTCTAATTTTGACTTATGCGAGTCCAGTGTGGTGGAACATAAGCCCATCTTATATGGAGAAGTATAGAATTTTTGAGAGGAAATGCCTACGAGCATGCACGGGAATGTACAGAAGCGCTCATTCCGACTTTCGGCATTACGTCTCTAACAAAAGACTATTGGATGCTTCCGGCGTAACTAGAATTAACAATGTCATTCTAGACCTTGCGAGGAATCATTTTGCGCAGTCGACTTATGTTATTGAGAATGAATTTATATCGGGCTTATTTTATCCTTACCCTGGGTATTTTAGAAATTAATTAATTTGTGGGTATATGGCTATCTTTCAGACTCGAGTAATTTCCCTATCATATATCATGCTACCAGAAGAGCAACAAATAAACGAATCCTCCATGTGCCTCCACACTCAAGGGATGAAACCAATATTTGGAAATACTGCATGAGCGTACCTGAGAGAGTTGATAATAATGAAAATAGGTGAAATTTGTATAAATACTGTGTTCCTAGATTAAGTCGTTGTTTATGTTTTTTATTTGTCTTAGTTTGTAAGTACAGTTTTCATCTATTGTTGTTATTAAATAATATATTATAATGAGAAGATTTTTAGCCTCCATTTTTCTTCTCGCACCGGAAATAATAGATTGTAGAATATCTCAAAACAATATGTTCTAGTAATTTAGTCTAGGGAATTATTATAAAATTAAATAGTTATATCATTTACGAAAATGTTAATTAATTATTTAAGCGTTTATCTTGTTTCTCATTAAGAAATAAACAATTTTCAAAAAAAGTTTATTCAATGTTAACATTTATTTTTAGTTTTCAATTGTTTCCAATCCATTGTTTAAAGCAATTTTTTGAATATGTTGGCAATTATTTCTTTAAAAAACTCCAGAATCCAGAAAAAGTTGCACTCCCTTTGAAACGAATCCCTCAAATGAATTTGTCAAAAAAATTAAATTGTCGGAATCATGGATTCACATATATCAACAATTACTCTGCATCAAATTACTTTTTCATTTCATTTCCATTCCTTATTTTTTTTAGTTTTTTCTAAGTGGAATCAGTAAACCAATATCGAGCTTTATTTTTATGTGGGTTAATCGTACATATTTGCGATGCTATGAGCTATCTAAAAGTAAACAAATACAAAGTTTTGTATTCCCTAGGAGGGCGCGGAACCCTGCGAGTGAGAGTCAAGCTCTCACTGGGCAGCATTTTTTTTAACTCTACTGTGTAGAAAGGTTCTTATTTGCTTATTAAGAAATCAAAGGCTTAATTCTTTTCACTTTTATTTAATTGTTCGGGTGCACACATAAAAACTATAGATTGTCCCTCTTCCAATTATGGCCGCAATGAATCTTATCTAGAATGCTACGTTTGGCCAACGTCATGCAAAATATCCTTGCCTTTATTGCTCCAAACTCATGGTCTTAATACACATTGATTGAAGCCTTGTTCTAAGTTATAAGTTAGTAATAAATTTTGTTTGTTTGTGTTTCTTTTTTTTCAAAACCATAGAACAAATATT
The DNA here is from genome assembly GCA_963555765.1 of Orthonevra nobilis. Lineage (NCBI taxonomy): Eukaryota > Metazoa > Arthropoda > Insecta > Diptera > Syrphidae > Orthonevra > Orthonevra nobilis. The sequence continues at coordinate 63,013,101 of OY743224.1, forward strand.
TAAATTTTTTGTTTGGTTCCACTGTGCTTTGAAGTATTGTTTTAAGCAACGAAATCCCTTGGTACTGCCAAAATCATAAAAGCAACAAAGATTCATTTATTAAATGTCGTTTATTCGATATTGTTTTTTTGGCTTTTAATATCGAATACTTTGTTTATGAATATTCCCCTATTAATATTCGAAGATGATTTCTTGGCACGTTCATACCAGGACTGGCGCAGTTTTCCCTCTGGGCTTGATACGAACATAAGAGATTCTAAAAAGTAAATCCGTTGAGATACACAGCATTGAAGCTCCTCAAGGATAAACGAAGATACCGTCAGAGATTTTAACGATATTTAATTAAACAATAACTGTAATTAGAATTCCAGAAGAGTCGTCGCAGTTCTTTTCTTCTGGCACTGTAATTTAATACATGACCGCATCACCATCATTGCTTGCAGACGATGATTAAGGTTCATCTTGGATCTAATTAACGCGGCACTTCCTTCGTAATAATAATACTTTCGTTCTCCCTTTTTCAGGGATGCTTGAGTCTTCATAAAATTGATAACCAATTAAATTTATTACATTCAGTATAATGATTCGTTCGATGCATATTGATGAAGCACAGCTTCTTGCTAACTCATTTTTGCCAGAAAGAGGCTTTCGTTAATAAGCAGGCTTAATTTTGGATTTATAGTCTGAAAGCATCGCTGAAATTATAAATGAGGAAATAACAATTCCGGCAGTTGCCGGACAGTAAAGTAAATTGAAGGTTTACTGAAAGTCATAGACTTGGCAAGTGAGTTTAAAGTTAGTAGAAGTTTACTCAATTAAGTAGATGGATTATTATTTAACATTTTATTCTCATATATTACATAGATTTAGTCAGACTCAGAGCTTACATTTTCGATTAATGATACAAGAGGCTTATGGTAACTAATGTATGAAATGTATACTTTGGTCTTAATGTGGCCAATATATCTTTGGAATACTGCGTCAATTACTGTTTTTGAACTGGTTCTTGAAACAGTGCGACTGCTGCACATTTTCAAATTAAATTTGGCGTCCAAAAACTCAATCACCGGAATCGCTGTATCCGATGCAAAATTAATATTGGAATTCCCATTTAGAACCATCGGAATTTTAACGTAAACTTTTTCAAAAATGCATGGTACTTCTGGTGTGTATTGAATTGAATTTTCGTGAAAGAATTCAGTATTTGTATTTATTGATTTATTGTGAAAAATGTAGATAGATACAATTAATACTTAAATACTATTATATAATTTGTTATATTATAACACTTTAGAAAGCTGAACTGATAATGATTCCAGTTGTTGCGTATTTAGTTCCATTTGTGGAGTAAGAACACGGACTCCGGTCATTCGAATTATGGTAGATTGCAACTCCACCGGCCCTCGTATGTGGTCCTTTATATTTTACTACAATGCCAAAATTAGGAATATCTACAATGTTTTCATCATTCATCCACGTCTCGGAAAAAATAAGAAAATTCCACGATGATGCTACTTTTTGAAGCCAAAGATCTTGAGCAGTTTGGGTAACCATACAAGAAATCGAGATATGCTTCCTTTCTCATTTTCTCCCAAATTAAATCTTATGAACTTATGTGTCTTTTATTTTTAACTGTCGCTTTTTCGTTTCATCGACTTTCAAATCATAACGATGCTAAAGAAGTTTTCACTTCAAAAAATATAAACAAAAATTCAAAAATGTGTAAAAATTAACATTATGGTTTTTTATTTGTCCGTCGTAGATAGAAGGGGAAATCAAGATTATCTTAAATTCAGCAAGCACTAAAAATCCTTTTTTTAATTTTGCAATATGAGTTTGGGTTTTTTATTTGTGAATTTTGATATGCGAACTTTAGTTTAGAGATTTTGAGACTAGAAAAGAAAATTATAGAAAAAAACCCAAATAATAATAATGATACAAAGTTAAAAAAAAATTGGGGTCACCATACAAAGAAATTGATTCGTAAAATCGCGACTCAACCTAACACCTTCAAGTAGACATGATTTCATGGAAATCTGGCGAAATTTTTTCCAATTTAAATTATTTATAAGCTCATTTTCCAAAACCAATTTTTAAAAAAAGTATTACATGTATGTTTGAGTTATCATTGTCCCAGCATTTTAATAAATCACTTAAAACAGATGGTTGAAAAATAAAGAAAAGTGTAAACTTTTAATGACTTCGTGCGTGTTAGGTTATTACCACAAAAAAAGCATTGACCGAACGCATTTCTCCCTAAGTCAGCCCAGAAGGTTTGATGATCCATCAGCGGAAATTCATTGCGCGTCTATCCATATTTGTTTGTCGTTCAAAAACGATCAACATTGTTCATTGCATTTGTTAACTTTTGTTTTTCCTTTCACAATTGAACGCAGAAACCTTATGTGCCTACGAATAAGATATGAACGTAGAAGTTAGTAGGTCATTAAAATATTGTTAAATAGGCTTAGAATAATTTGGAAAAATAAAGTCAGTCTTAAGACCACCACCGAACACTAAAGTGTTTTTATTTTATTTAACTTGCATGTTGTTTACGTATTTAAGGCATACGCTGATATTCGATGTTTAAACTTTTTTTTATTTTTCAATTTTTTCTTATCCCATCTTTAAAGTTATTTCTCATTATGGCACGCCTCAGAATCACATATGATTCACTTGTCCTAATTTTTTTTATTTTGAAATACCATTACTATATATAATTCGCATGAATTTGCCCAAAAATTGCCAGAATCAGACATTTCTACAATAAGTCTGCATCAAAAAATCTTTTAATCTTGTGATCGTATAAATCTTTTATTTTTTTTTTAACTTTTTATTTTCCCATCGGGAAGAAATGTTGTGTTGCATACTCTTGCGAGGCACGGAATTCTTCGTATGAGAGTCATCGCTCACTTGGCTTGATTTTTTGACACTAGAACGTCTCTGAAATTCTGAACTACTTTTGACGACAAAACCACTGCAGAAAGCGGAGAAGTACATCAGGAGGGTACGATGCATACATAAGTTTATCAAATATCAACGGTTGCGGCTTTTGCATGGTTGCGCGTGATGTATGGGGTGTTTAGCCTTGTTAAGTCGGTATCGTACCAAGCATTATCGCCAACGCATGTTGCTTTTCAGCCAATTTCGCATGTGCTATGTTTTTTTTTTCAGAATTTTGCGCCTCTTCTAGTTCATGGGAGTCCGCATAATATTTTATATATATATTTTTAAAATTAAAAAAAGTGATGTTACTACAAATAGGTAAACGAATTTCGGATTTTCCATTTAACTTGTATTATTACACATTTCATGATTCTAGGTCAACGACAGTACCCTATAAGATCTGATTCCCTTGCCAGTATGCGAGTTAAACAGCAGTATCTTCTGAGGGCGTCAATAAATAAACTTGAATTTATTACAGATTGAAAGAACCGCAGTCATAAGTATTTGGTATTTATCACAACTTGAAAAATGCATGCTTTTCTGAGAAAAAAGGATCGTCGCACAAAAATGGTAAAACCAATACTTCAGCGTTTGAGCTAATCAAAAAAACAGATTTCTTCACGTTTTCGTAGTTTATCAATAACTGGTCATGTCCTCCTCTTAAAACCATCTCGACATGTAGTTAAGAACAAATCAATTCGCCTTTTATATATGCACACGTAATCTTGTTTTGAATAAATTCTCAATCTGAAAATGCGAACTGCTCCTTACGCAAGGTAAAAAGTTCACCAAGACTCACTTACAACAAGATCAAGATGAACTTCCATGGACTCCAAGAAGCAATTTACTTCGGAGAATCCTCATTACCTGTTAGAATTATCTCACTGTTTCCTTGGCAAATTTTAGCAAATAACCCATCTACCTACCATATGCATAATTTGCTTAAGCAAAATTTATGCAACATTGTAAGGTTGTGTCTTTCATGAAACAATGTAAACAAAAAATCGCTTTCTATACACTATATTCTTGCACTTTCGAAGCACACAAAACACAAGACACATTGCCGGACGAAGCAGTAGAACAACATCTTCGGATTGCATCCAATTGAAATGTAAAACTTTTCCCCCGTCGCGTCGTCGTTGCAGTGATTCTAAAGGTTAGTCTGCCTCCCAAATGGGTATTATCTCTCGCAGGGAGTATATCCTAACTCCATTACACTCGGGTACATCTTTAATAAGTCATCTAGGACAAAGCACACAGCCACACCGCCACACACTTGTGTTCGTATCTCTTGCCAAGGATCAAATTGTGGAAAATCTTGTTTCGACCTCCGGTATGCAAAATATTATGCAAACTCGGAAATTGCATTGTCCGAATGTGGAGCTGGATTGCAGGTCTGCGTGCGGGAGCGGTTTCCTGACTCGCCTCGCCTTGGAATGTGTGTGCATAAACAATTCACGTGGGAAAGTCCTTCTTAACTTGGATAACAAAAGCCAAAAGCCTAAAGGGCAAGTGCATATTCTTACTTGGATTGATATCCTCGCACGAGCCCCAGTGTTTAATCATTGCAACCGAAACGTACATGTGTTGTACAGCTAATGGCTATAGCCTAGACATAGCCCAATATTATTGTTGTGTGTCTTGACATTTTGGACATCCCTCTATTAGCATATAAATAGGTAAGGCAATGGCAAGGGCGACAGGAAAATATTATTTGATTTGGCTTCCATCTTTGGTTAGAGGCGAAACAAACTCTGTACTACACAGCTAGTACATAATTGTGTCACTGAAGATGTCAGGATCCGCAAACGGGATTCTACTACAGCGCTTGAAGGGATGAAAGCATTGGCTGGATGCTGACGACGTTGATGACGTTGATGTGGCTCATCATTTTGTTTCGTTTCGCATTCCATTCGACACTGCAGAATGATAATGTGAACTGATTCAACTGAGTAGAAAGGAAAATCAACAACAACAACCTAGAGTACCCTTCAACGGAGAAAATGGAAAATAGACGAGAAATCTTCAATGTTCCGTCATGGTAGCACTTTGGTACTACAAAGGTGCTACTTGCCTGAACTTTGCTCTGGTAGAGAACGTTTTTGCACAGAAGTGCGTTCATTCATTTTCGTATGATAATGAAGAAGACCAGGACACAGTACCGGAAAGTGTCGTTCATTAGACCGACCGATGGCAAAGTTGTGAACGTGCAAAGCAGCCAGAAGCGGATGATAAAACGTACCAAGATACAGGGTCTATTTTGTGATATAGCGAGTTGTCTTTGAAGCATGAAATTGCCAAAGTGGTGCCGCGTATACTTGTTTTGAAGAGGGATCATTCATCCTATGTTGCCCGGGGAAAGCATTTTATGTCCTTCAATCTACGAGTACCACTCAAATATCCTTTAAATGAGAACATTTAATCTTGACTGGCAGGAAGGACATTGTGTTTCTGAGTGCAATAGTTGGTGTTAGTGGGTAATTTATAGGCATCAAGGATATGCCTAGTGCTCTTTTTAATTTCGTCATTCCTTCAAGCGACCGCTGTCGGGTGAAAGTATTTTTTTAAAGAAAATTGTCGGGATAGTCCTTAAAGCAAGGATACTCGAAGTTGTAACCAGATTTTTGATACCCCTATATTGTGGGTGTTTAACATGAGTGGAAAGCCAGGGACGATTTTACATTTTATAACAATTTACCAAGGAATTTTTTATTTGGATGCGAAAAAAAGATATAAGCTAAGATCAATATTTAGGTTCGGTTAAGTAAGGTTCGAAAGAGGAGCAGCAGTTCTTAAGGCTAATGTATATGCATGAAATGTATTTTATCTGTTGATTTAGATACCACGATCTTTCAGAAAGCTAATTCTTGTATTATTAAAACACCTGATCTCATTGACTGCTTCCTAACGAGGCCAATTTATAGGATAGAAATCGACGTTGAAAGCAGCTAAGACCTGTCCTTGGATCATATTCCATTCATCCTAATAGACAATGGAATACCAGGAGAACAGAAAAATAATATTATCAGAAAATCGGACTATTATTCATTAAGAGAATTAATTGGAAGATTTAACGACCTTATATCGCCACTGACTTCAACGAAGCACAAAGATATTGAGGCAGAGCAATTCATTGCTGACATCCAAGACGCAGTCGTTGATAGTGCACCAACTTTTCGGTAGAAAAGAAATATCAGTAAAATATAAAATTTAAATCGAAGAACGAAGTGGCCTCTGACCACTCGCTATGGAGGGCAGCTAAACGTTTAAAAAGACCCCAATTAAAAACATCTGATTGGAAATTGATCGAAATTAAAAAAAAAATGGCTAGGCTCTTTGCTGGACACTCTATAAATGTTTTAAAACCTTTTCCACCTACACTGAACAAAAAAGGTTTTTTATATGAATGGAAAAATGCATATTGTAAGTGAAAAAAAATAATTGCACATAAAATACTGTGAATTGTATGAATTTAAATAAGCGTGTAAAAAGATATAAAAAACGAAGCGAGACATTTCGGCGTTTTGAAGGTATCTAGTCAGACAATTTGCAAGACGTCAAAGAAAAACTAAGGTTTTGGGGGGTTTGGCGGAAATAGTGAACATCCGTGCTAGTCAGTAATGGATGAATGGCAGTATCACGTTAGTCATATATTCTAGTCACCCTGAATTTGTTGACAATCGAGTGGCGCTCTTATGGGATTGGATATCAATAAAGATTATTCACTGCCTTGAGGGACTCATGCAGAAGCTAACTTTAGCAGTAGCTTTCCTTATACCGTCGACTTCTTACAACTGATGGTAAGGTTTCACCCTGATCCTTTTAACTAAGGGAGAATAATTCTAGAGAAATTTTGACAAGAGCCTTGCATCAATATTTTTGTTCATATTTAAATTGAAACAAATGCAATGAATTCAGATCAGTCATTGATCTTCTTTTCAAAAATCTTTATTGCTTTGAGCGTAGTATTGATTTTCAGTGAAAGACAATGGGCATATAAAATACATAATATGAGTAAAGATCAGTTTTTTGAGGAGCTACGGTCTCTGTTAAGTGAAGAAAATGTTCAGAATCTTGTTTTTGTTGGTGACATTAATATCTCAAGTGACTCTCCAGCTACGTTAAGGTATCAATCATTAATGTGTGCAAATGATCAAGAGTCATGTATGAATGTTCCGACCAGACAACCATCCAATATTTGTATTGATCATATTTTCCTAGGCTTGATTGTAGTTCGAAATGATAACTTATTAGCATCATTGCTAATTAGATTCCTACTACAACAGGAAAGCGGGTCAGATATATTGACGGTTAGCGATCCAATCACAGCTTATAAGTTGTTTTCTAACGTCCTTAAAAAAAATTTTAAATTTGTTCTGTGAGTATGCAAAAAAAAACATAAAAAACTAAAAAATTCAAACCTTGGATATCAACCTATTTCGAAAAGAAAATAATTGAAAAAAATAAACTAAGGTTAACATGTAAAAAATAATCATTCAATGTTTATCTTCGAAATGTTTATTGTATTGTGTTAAAAGAAGCGGAAAGATTGAATGGGGAATATTTAATGAACTTTTTTAACAATATAGAAGAAATCTGAGTTAGAATAAAAATATATCGAAAACTGTGATGTCGTCGAAGTTGCCGAAAATATAATGTCTGATGCAGGACTCAACCCTTGTACTAACAGATAGATGTACGACTGAATGTTTTATCAGGGAAATAGCAATGGGATACAGCTGTTTCTATTTAAGTTTACCAATAGCATTTCCCTCAATATTGCAAATGTTTCGGCTCATATTTTTAACGAAAGTATCTTTTGTGGTGTATTTCCTGGAAAGCTCAAAATAACTGAAGTCATAACTTCTTTCAAAAACGGGGATAAAAAAATACTTTATAATTTTTTAATAGTATTCGCAAATGTTTTTGAAAAAATAATCAATAAAATAATCCTTTCTCGATTCCATCTGATTTTTAAGCACCAACCAGTATTGATAAAAAGCCAAAGCTTTTTATACTGTTGGTCATACCATCCTTGTGGATAAATTAGAAAATCCTGGTTGCAGAGGATTTATTCTTAGTTTAGTGGTTTGAATCATTTCAGCCGAACAGAGAACAAACGGTAAGAATAGGAGACTGCCTCAAAATTAAAATTGGTGTTCCACAGGGTTCAGTGCTGAAGTCCATATTATTCCTTGTATTTATTAATTCAAGTTGCAAAACTAAAACAATGTCTTTAATACGTCTTTAAACTAACAATTACCAAATTTCATTTAAAGTTCGTATAGCAACGACATCTCCATCATCTGATACTTGCATTGCAATCTCAAATTACTTACAATAATAATATGAAATGCTCACACAATTGTTTTGGGAATGCAAGTTTATAAGTATATTGAACTTGAAATCGACAGCAAGTTAAGCTAAACAAAAAAAAAAAAAAAACAACTTAAATATTGTATCATTTGCGACAATTATGCTCTAAGAAAAGTTTTATTATGGTCTGGTCCAATCTAAATTGCAGTGCGGTCTAACTTGTTGCAGAGGTACACAGAAGAATAAAATACAACCTTTTCTGGTGACAAAAAAACAAATTCTTCGAATAATCTGGAAAAAAGAAGCTATGAACACAGTATTCCGCTATTCAAGTTGTCATCTTCTCAAACACCTCAATTTATTTTGAGTTCTCAAGACATTTTGCTGAAGTGTGAACTCTTTATATCAGGATCTGAATACGTATGGTCCTCGCAGCTCAGTTGCTATTCTTGCTTCTGTTCCTCCGCACAATACACAAGTCTTTTCAAGTTATTACTCTTCTGTAGCACCGCGGATTTTCAACAAACTACCAATCGAAATTTATTTTCTTTCACAAGCAAGATCTGAAAGTGGATGTAAATTTTACTCAAATCCATTCCATCACATTATTAAAATGTATCAATGTTTTGCTGCTTAATTCGGTACATTTGAATTTTTTTTATTCATTCACTTAGGAAAAACACTTGCATTTAACATTATATTTAAATTTATGTAATATAGATATCGAAACAAATAAGCCTTGTGGGGTGCTAAGTTCCAGGACACAGGGATAGTCTAGCTAGCTGCGTAGCAGACGAAGTTAGCCAGAAAGGGAACAAGTATTTATGAAGTTAGGCTTTTGGAATATGAAGTAACCTCAATACCTGTCATAATGTGAGGCAAATTCAGCCAAAAATGAACCTTCAGAAAACCACAGCAAACCTCAAAGTCCTCATCGGGCTTTTAACTATGGGTAGACGCGCTGCAAGATAAGAACTACCATACAATGACTTCTGTAGCTGACACATGGATGAAGCGGAAGAGGAGATATCTACTCTGCAATCATTCAGCTCTAGCCATCATAAGAAAGGAAACCGTGGGGCACGAACGAGCTTACGAAACATATCCGAATTGATTGTCACAAACATAAGACTTCTCATCCAGGAATCAAAATGATTCCAGGATTAACGACGTATAGCCGGCTGAGTGGCAACATAGTGGTCTTTTCCGGGACTAAGTGAATCCATCATATGTGTGTTAGAAACTACCCTACCTACCTACCTACTACCGCATTCGATATACTTGATCGGTTGGCAACCATGCTGCCCTGATCTGAATCCAATAAAAAAAAATGAAAATTTTCCTCAGGTATCGACGACACATAGATGACGTTTTCCTCACCGAATTGTAGATGTTTATGGTTTTCCTGACATATGCATTTGAAAGCTCATCAGCAATTGTAGAATATATTTTTCTTCAGGGTAGTCCTTAAAACACTATGGACGTATTATCGCCACTTGGCTTGTCACGTTGATTTTTTTTATGCTAGCAAAATTCAAGTTTATAAACTTAGTCTTAAAAAAGTGGTCTGGCAATGCAAGAAAGCCTATTAAGATAGGCTCAACAATATCTTTACTGGTTTCCAATGTACTTTATAAAAGTTGGTGTGCCACAAGGTTCCCTATTGTCACCAAATCTCGTTTAAATCTTCATAAATGATTTTTTGTTTGCTACATATTAACTAATTTAATCATACTATCCTATCTAAAAATGAATATTTGTCGAAAAGTCGTCGAAAATTATCTTTTCAGAATCGTGTCCTGCAAGAACTCCCTTGGACGATCTCGGAATGACGTTCGTAATGGATGGAGCCAAAATAGGTGTGTCTTATATAAATTTACATTCGGAAATGGATGACCCTTAAATCGGATCAATCATTTATTCGGGACCCAGATTAATTTTGCTCCCTGTTAATACCAGCAGTCACATTTCGGCAAATATTTGAACTATTCAGTCTCCTTTGTTTCGCAAACCTTTTACAAGAATGAGAATATTAGCCTCTGCCTTCGTCTAATATCCCCATATGTTTGCTTTAAACGATTTGCCCTAAAGCGGTCATCATAGTCACATGTGTCGCATCAAAGCAGTCCTACCCTTGGCGCGAGCCTTTGCGGATATTTCGACCAGATGAGCTACGAATGTCATTACTTAGATTCCCAGTTGCAGAATCATCGCAGAGAAAGAGCCAACAAACCCTAACCACATTTAACACCGGAAGTCATTTACTTTTGCCAAGACGGACGACTGTCAGTAATTAAAATCATTCTCCCTCAAAGAATGTCGTCCTCCAAGGACGACTGCCTTATTCATGTGTGCGCACACACAGTTGCCATCAGCAGTACATTCAGTTGCACAAATTAGTCCTCCAACGAAATAAATTACTTGTAAGTCCAATTCACAATCCTCTTTGATTCCGGGTTTTTTTTTTTGTTTTTTTGTCTTTTTTTTATGTTCCTGCGCCCCCTGTTGTTCGTCCTGAAGCAATATTGTGGAAAAGGACGAAACGATTATATATTGGCGTGTCAGGAAAATTGTCTTGAATCGCTGTGATTTCTGCCATAGTGTTTTATTAACCGGAAATTAATTTGCTTATATGGCCGAGAGCGGAATGGCAGTATGGGGGTTTCTAGGAGCGATGTCCTTAATTGGTAACCAATTGCTATTAACGTGACCGCTGTTTTTCAATTTAAATTTCCTTTCCTTTTGCACTTTATCCTTTGGCCGTTAATATATTTTTTTTAATTTTCTTTCTGTTGAATTGCTGATGTTCACTCTCTCTGCGGGTGAAGGTGAAATAAAGTAGAACCGTGTTGATTGTGAGACCTTTATTTTTACAGGACAAGGACAACGATGATGGCGGGATAGAGAATGTGGTGTTGAAAAGACCAACGAACTGTTTACTCGTCGCCGTGGCAACCCTTTGAAGGGGTGCAAATTCCATCCGGGATTGTGTTGTGGGCTGCTGTGTCCGTCTATTTAATTAAGTTGCTGACTGGTAAAACCTCACTCTGGTATGTCCTTGTGATATAGCTTAACCTTTGTAGAGAAACAGTATTGTGTTTCTCCATTGGGCAACTTGGAAGGATACCAAAGCACGTTTTTAAGGAGCATACGTTTAAATTATATGCAACGGAGTCTTAAGCTCAAGACAGTATCACAACGGCCATCCAACTACTCGGATATCAAAGACAATTTGTGACCACACAGTGGGACTGCTGATTTCAATAAGGGGCTTAACGAATGCAATTTGTTAAAAATACGCGAGTTTTCTTCACGAGAGTTTTCCATTTCAGGTCAGCATTATTTATCACAAGTCCTGGATTATTGGTGGTAAAATAACGACAGCACAAGGAGAGACAGGAGGATCCCATCACCTTTACCACTCTACTTTGAATTCTGCCTAAAAGATGTAACTGAGTAAGGTGTGCTCCGGACCATATATGAGAATCATACTCAATCCTGATCCCATGGTGCCAAAAATTTCTTCGAAGGCTGCACGGAGGAAATATAAGCACTTGCCTGCATTCTTGGCGACAGCAAATGTGTGCTCATTCACAAGCAGTGGTTGCGATATACACATTTTTATTTTAACACATTTGATTTATACACAACATAACATTTTTACCCGCAAAGCAAAGTGCTTATCTGCAGGTGGTTGCTTAAAAACATCCTTTTGAACTGATTTTAAATATAATTATCTGATAACACATTGCATATCAATTTTCAATTACAATAATATCAATATTATATTATATAAATAATTTAATAGCAATAATAATAGTTTACAAAATGTTTTTCAAGCAAATATTTTTTTTTGATTATGCAAAGGCAAAGCAGATTTTAAATAGTCGCAAAAGTTCGTTGGTAAATAGTATGAACAATATGATGCCCAATTTTTTCGGCTTGATTCGAAAATAGTTCCGCAAATTTTTTCACAATATCGTTTAAACCTTCATCAGCATCAGGAAAATTGTTTTTAATAATTTCATCAATTCAACGTTTCTTTTTTACCCAGAAATTCATTAATGATGTTCCAAGTTTTCTCAGATCATTATTGGCGTTTGTAAATGGTTGCTGAAAATAATTTGTTTTCAAAGTTTGTATACTTTTAATAACGATCTTTCTAAAGTTCTTTTATTCTTTTTCACACGTTTCACTCCTCGGGCTATTTTTCCACCTATTACATAGCTTAGCTCTTTTTTTAAACATTGGCACTATTTCAGGCGTTATCCAAGCTCTATGTTTCCATTTTCTTCTAGTTGATAATTTTTTGCTTTTCAACATAATTTTTTTTTCAACATTATTTTCTTCGAGTATTTTCTAGCAGTTGGTATTCTTTAACCTATTCTTGATCAATGGTTTAAACCTCAACATTAGCAACTTAGAGCCGAAATTCGCTAGAGGACTTAATAACGCTCTTAGGACAGTAGACAGCATAAGCCTTAGCAGCTCGTTCTATTGCCAGTTGGGTTGGTAGCTGGCTCTATATAGCCAGTTGGAAGTTGGATTTATAGTCAGTTGGTACCTGGATTTAGAGCCATTCGTAGTTGGCAGTCTATAGCAAATTATTATTTTTCAACGATTTAAGTTTCATTGGAGATAGTAAACTTCCCATTAATTGAATTCAATGAATTCCAACTTTTGAGCAAATGAGACTGAATACTTTTCCCTGACGATACAAACTAAGTTTTCTTTTCACCATGAAAATCTTGAACTACGTCGTGACCCGTCAGTTCATAAAACACTTTAGTTTCGGAAGTGTCAATTATGTATGACTTAACAAAAAAAAAAAAAGCGAACAACAGCATCAGAATTAAAGAGGACTTTTTGCAGTTGCAGTTATATTATGAACATTGTATACACGAAAAGAAAACTAGCACTATCACCTGAATTCACTTTTGCAGCTATGTTTTTGAACTTTTTTTAATTTACCCTTCTTTGTGTGCCGCCACTGTCAAAAAATAAAATTAGCTGCTTTTGTGCACCAATCTCAAGGAATTTCAGCAAGAAAAAACACAGCACAACAAAGGAAAAAACTAAATTAAAGGCACAACAGCAAAAAAAAAACCAACACAAAAAAAAACGGAAGAGTTCAGAATTCCAAATAAGCATTCTTCGAAAGTTTGGACGAAGGATCCTGGATACTGCTATTGTGTACAACATCCTCTCGAACAGAGATTTTTAATGAGTTTTCTCCTTCTTATAATTATTGAAACTTTCAACGTACTTCTTGTCCTACATATATATATAATTTTTTTTTGTTTCTGGTCATGTCCTCTTTGAAGTTATCCTTTGTAGTCATATCATCACCGCTCAAGATTTGAACAAGAAAATATGCAGAAGGATCAAATATGCAGAAAGTGTCTTCAAATTAACAAAATAAGGATAACTTTTGTTTATGTTTTTCTTTTCATGATCTCCAGGACGAAACGTCTCTGGATGACCTTTCTGTGTCCATTCCATCTGGAACTGCTACTGAATGCAGCTACACAATTAATATTATATATATTGTAATCGAACTATACTTATTATATCGAGTTTGCCGTTCGATGAAGGGTGTACATATAAAGACGATTGTCCCGATAAGGATAACTGAACATTAATTCATTCAAAGCTTTCAGTTTGTTGTGTATATTTGTTCATTGGTCCTCCCTGCAAGGACAGTTGCAAGACCATAAAAAAAAATTGCATTTAAACCAGGCAGATCGACTACACATGATAAGGTAGGACAACGACAACACTGAGGGTTGAAGACGACAAGAATCCAGCTACTAATTGGATGAACTAATTAGAATTGTAAATTTTGCCTTCGCACATCTAAAAATTGATTAAAGGGAATTGCTCGTATACGGTTCTCTCTGATAGCAAGCAGGGGGCCAGTTGTGACTCTATATTAAAAAGGACCCGAAGATTGAAATAAGTAATTCGATAAGGATAACAAGGACTCATTATTTGTAAATTTTTTCTGTCCGAGAATGATTAAAGATTTAGAATAATTGAAGGGAAACTTTCATTCCCGGTATTTGTGAATCTCTCTCTGTGCATCGTTGCTCCTGTCAATTATAATTTTGCGCATAATTTTAAATATTTTAATTGCATAAATCCTTTTGAAGAATATCTTCTCTGCATTGATATTCTTCTTGGGAAATTTTCATTGATAACTTCATAATGTACGATACGGGGAAGATCATATAATCTTATAAAAATCTTGGTCAATTGTCAAGATAAAGCTGTAAACGAAAGCCTTATGAAACAACATCTGAAAAAACAACTTATATATACGGTACAATAAGAAACATGCAACATGCAACCCTGAATTGAAACAATTTTGTTTGCTTTTCTTTGCAATGTCGTGAAAAACGAGTGCCCCTGTTTTTTCATCAATTCATATTTTGAATTACTTGAATTTAGTCAATCTTTGGAAACTGTTCACTTTTACTAACTGGTTCACTGAAATGTTATAGCTTTCACGTGTACGGCTATCGTTGTTTTCTAAGATTTGGGTTTCGCGTAACTGATGAATTTAAATGAATTTTCGACTTCGAGCCGAATTTTGTGTTTTTTTTTTTTTATTCTTTGCTCGCTCTTCAAGAGGATATTAATACTGCACACAGGGAGCAGAAGAATTAGGAGAAGAATGAAAGATTATGTCTCATATTTATATATTCGCATACATATACATCTCTCATATATATAAACTCACTGCTTGCACTAAATTTTAAAGGAAAACCTACTGCTTTTGCGGATGATATAGGCTACTCTTATGGTTTAAGCAGCCCCTTGGATCTTGTTTGTGACATCAACTGGGATCTTAATTTGTTGAGAAACTAGTTTGCTGAACACAATTTGATTATAAGCCCTAAAACTAAAATAATGTTTTTCAGTCTGTCGTCCCTTCATAACATGAAAGTCAATATTTGTTATCACGCACCTGAGTGCCAAAGATACAAACTTTCTCACTGCGATTGCATGCCTGGGTTTTCTTCTCCCACTTTTTTTTAACGGTGTAAGCTGTAGTGAACAATGTTTCTTAAATGAAAATGTAGAAGAATACAAATACCTACGGCTTAACATTGATTCTAGAATGAGTTTTTCGATTCATGCAGATTATCTTAGGAAATATTTTCGTTATACACTTCGACATTTCTATTACTTGCAAAATATTTGTTCTAAAAGGGTTTTGAAAATTATTTACGATGGAATTTTCCATTTTTAATTGTTTGTTGGGGAGGAGTTTATCTGAATAAAATCAAACCCCTGTTAATTTTACAAAAATATTTTATACGTAAATTATGCCGTAAATCCTAGTTTTCAATTGTTCTGTGACCTGAGAATTCTTCCTGTGCGCCACTTGTACTGTTTTAAGGTTTTGAAGACATTCTTTACCATGTCTGGTAATCGCAATTATCGGTTGATCCCAAATTATAATTTACGTGGAAACTTTTCGAACATCGCAAATGTTCCAAAATTTCGTACCACCGCATATCGTAATTTCTTTTCTATTTCTTCATTCCGTTTATTTAATAAGCTTCCACAGTCGGTCAGGATAATATCAGTGACTGGATTGCATATAAAATTGGTAAAACATTTGCTTTTCAATCTTAATTATACTGAATTAGAATCTATTCTCTTTGACAATCTGGTTTAATATAAATTACATAAATAAGAGTTAATTCGCAACACCTTACAGCTTTTCACTTTCCTTAAAAATAGAGTTATGCACTTGTTAATTAAATTTTTGTATCAACTTCATTAATTCTTCTCATGGTATGTGTTTTTTCTTACTCCATCTTACTTGTCTCAAAATACTTCTGTTTTCATTTATCTTGTTTTAACAGGGTCACCCCACCAATTTTGAATTTTGAATTTTTTGTAGGCCATTGAAATGGCATTCAACACTATATTTTTTACATTATGTATTAAAATACCGAATGTCATTAATATTTCTTATGCTTTATTATAATTTTTATTCTGGAATGTATTTCTGCATGAGTTGTGAACTTTTTATGAATTTATAAGAAATAAAAACAAATCTATCTATCTATCTATCTATGTAGTGTATTGAGAAAATCAGATGTATTTGGTTTCAACTCAATTCCGTGTGTGGGGCCCGAAAAGGGACGGAGGATTTTGATATCGCCTTATTAGCTTTCGCCTAGTTCGCAGGATTTTATTCGACATTAGTTTGATAAATGAACTTTGAAGGTTTGAAAGATTTAGTTTAACACCCCGCTGTTAGTGTTATGCCCTCACAGTAGAGCCATCTACACACAATCTACACAAAGCACTATTTTGCAAACATGAATTAGCAATTAAGCCGATACAACAACCACTACAACAACGCCACCCATTAGTCAGATCCCAATGGCAAATGGTGACTGGACCAGATTCGAAAAACTAGACCACTCTAGGAATCGAACCTGTGACCTATCCATTGAGTCAATTGAAAGGCAGGCGCTCTACCAACTTCGCCAACTTTGAAGTTGTTCAAGGCAATTCAACCAATTGAAAAGCGAAACATATCCGATAAAGAAAGGAATCTTTGGGGTGAACAATTGTTCCCTTTTCGCTCGTCGGCAAGGATATCGGTTCCGTAAGGAATCCATGGCTCTCCATGGATATAATTTCGATGTTGAAGAAATCTTAAACATTTTACGGTGTTTTGTGTTGAGCTAGTGTAATATAGCTTTTTTGTTGATTTTGCAAGGAAGCCGTCATATAAAAGCTATAAAGTTGAAATAGTTCTACAACTGATCTCTTGTATTCCAAGCAGTCCGCCATTGTCACCTTAAACTAAGCGTTTTCATGACAAAATATGTTAGACTAATGTGTCTTCCCTGTTTCTTACGAGAAAAACCTCTTCTTCCTGCGACTGCTCAGGAGTATACGCTAGGCATCGACATCATCTGAAAATGTCAATTAAGGATTAATCTTTATCTTGTCGACCAAATTTTCGAGCTTTAATTTTCTTGCCCCGAAGCTAATCCTTTAGTCCACCAAGGACTTTTAAGTCGCTGTTGCTGTTGTCACAGAATCAAATTGATGGATCGTGGAATCGCCATAAAAAAAATTCGTATGAAGGATCATGTTAATGCGACCATGTGAAGGACACTCTTCAATCAGCAAATTCTAGATTTTCGACGCTGATCTTTTGTGGATGTTCTACTCAGCAACTAAAAAGGTAAACTGACATACAGGGTTTCGATATCGGTCCTTAAAGGTGGTTTGGTGAAAGAAGTCATGGTGTTGCGGCAATTGCTAGTGGACCTTTTTCTCCGGGAGTTGGCCGACCTACGGAAGCATATCAGCCCTGTTTTTCTGTTGTATTCCTGCAGTTTTCTAATGTTTTAACTCTTCGAGCCGCTATTAGCGGTGAGAGTGAGCTTGCGTACCTGAGGGAGTTGCTGAAATCGCTTATAGCAGGCTTGCCAACTTCACAATGTGGCGCTCGCGCTCTCACGCGTTTGACAGGCTTTCTCCCAACTTACGAGGAACTCTGTCACAACGCACGAATTCAGAAATGTTGCGTTGAGAAGTTAAGAATATGACAGAATAATGTTCCCAAAAATTCGTAGGGCACGATTTCGCAGTAATAATAAGATTAGAAATGTTTTTTTTTTTTAGATTAGGAAGCACTAATATGATGTGGATTCTTGTTCTGATTTGTCAAAACAGAAAATAAATGTCAACTTATGAGTTTCTCTTGCCAAATCAAAATAAAAAATTGGTTTGGGTGCGAATAGGCCTGCCCATACCATGAACTTCCCATCTCAAGATATAAGAGAAATAGGTGCTATTTTATTTTTCTACACCATGAAATTCAATTCGGATTATGAAAACATCATTCATTCCCTAATCAAATGCATTGCAAACAAGAAGATCAGATACATATATTTTTAGCTGCCTTTGAGGAAACCATATACCCGTATATGTTTTCGTATTTTTGGATCATTTTAAATACGAATTGCGTATTTAACATTGATATATTAACATATTTCAATTTGGAAATACTTTTTTTGTGACTGAGTTACATTTCTACTAAAAGAAAATTAGATTTTTAGTTTTACTGCAGAAATAACTTAACTTTTTTTGTCATTAATCATTTAATTACTAACTTGTAGTGGCGTTCCAGTCCGCGTGGCAAGGTATTTTATCCTTTTGGCTAAGTCGATGTCGCTGTACAACTCCTAGCATACAGTTCGTTGTTGAATCTTCTCCTCCTCTCACAGTCATCAGATGGGACAAAAGATTACACTTTTTTCTCTGAACAACCTAAGGGGCCTTCATCCGCTTGTGAAAGTGTACATGCTTCTGCACCATATAGTAGGACGGGGATGATATGGGTCTTATAGAGCGATGCTTCAGTTCTTCGAAACAGTGCTGAGCTTTTTTAACCAGAGGTATTCTTCATTTGATCTCAGCGCTGGTGTTATTATCTATATTCAGAGCGGAGCCAAGATAGACAAAGCCCTAACTACCTCAAAGTTATAGCTGTCTATGATAACGTTCTGACCTAGACGTCGGAATTGGTTTTTCTTGATGGCAGCATATGCTTCTTTTTGCCCTCTTTTGTTGACAAGGTTCTTTTGCACTATTGTCCCAAGTATGATGTTGAAGAAACGGTGACCTCCATCGCCATCCTGCACAAAAGTACGAGCTTGGCAGGGATGCCAAACCTAGATGTGACTTCATAAATCTAGTCTCTGTGGACGAAACAGACACCAAAATCAACCTTGAAATTGATCAAAAGGTGGTGCGTACTGGGTTTTTTCCAAGATCTGCCGTTATGTTAATATTTGGTTTATGGTGGACTTTTCAGGTCGAAAAACACATTAATACGGACCTATCAGGATGTTGACGAACTGCTTCAGACGTTCACATCATACGGCGGAAAAGATGTTAAAGGCAATTTTGAGGAGATTGATACCTCTATAATTGGCTTTCTTCCTTCAGGATTGGGCAACCTATACTGAGATTCCATTCATCTCGCATGCTTTCTTCTGACCATGTATTGCAGATCAGTTGGTGCATACTCCCAACTAAGTCATCGCCGCCGCTTTAAGAAGTTCTATCTTGCTATCTGTACTTCGTCTAGGTCAGGTAGATGGCATTGTTGGTTCTTCCATGTCCTCAGCATTGAGTGCAATTCTACTATGATATTTCCGTTTCGAATTTTGCAGGCTTCGGTTTGGAGTGTGTAACCTTGAGATAATTGTTTTTGCTGTCTGGCTGTCCATGGCTTGCATTAAACGACTCAATGAAAGCATTTTCGACTGTAAAATAGGACCTACGACCCAAAATCTTAACCAGTCATCCCTCTAAGAAGCGAAGTGAAGAAGTGAAGATAAGATATTTAAAATTTAGAGTTGCGAAAATCGATTTCACAATAACAACTTTAACATTGGAAGTTGAATTTGTATTTTCTTTTAGCAGTTGTTTTTCAACTTTTTCAGTAAAGTGTTATAAATCAGACAAGCAGAATTATCAAATATTATTTAGCTTACAATAGTTTCAAAAAAATTACATTTTGTAAGAACTCTGTTTATAGGGATTCATATTTTAAAAGTTTGAGGACCAACTGCTTATCTCAACTTCATGTATTTTTGGAATTATTTTTAACCAATCGAATTTGTTTGATTGCTTTTCTTTGGAAGATATTAACCACTGCTCGGAATATTAAGGCGTAATTATCTTTATGTCCTTTCGAAAGGGTACACAATTTCCAGAGATCTCTACCGCCTCTTCCTTCCGAGCTGGGAAATGCTCAGCATAGGATCTTTTTCTTCTGTTTAATACATGGCTTTAAGAGGATCACATTCAGCCCAGTTTTCTTTTCAGATTTAGATAGTTGTTTCCAGGCCAAATTTGAGAGAGTGTTTTTTTCCATGTATCATTTTCTGGAAAGACCTCTAGGATTGGGTTCATGATAAGACACCACAACAGGGGAAATCAAACTAAATCAGATTTTATGATCTTCCTTGCAATATACGAGTGATGCAGTTTTAGCCATGTATTTTAACTTTGCCATTTAGGTTTCTCTCGATGCTTTTGCTTTAAATTCAATTGCCTCATGTAATTAGTGCCATGAGCTTCTTTTTGCTTATATATTCTAACGATAAAAAAGCGTCAAGCTACAGCCGATCAGGTTTTGAACAAAAAAACTGGTGGCTCCATAATTTTCTAAGAATGTTTTCATGTGTCAGTGTTGCAGACGTCACTCTGAGTCATGAAAAATGGGAAAGACCTACAGGATTCACATTTCTGAAACAATTTTCAAAGAACTTCCGTGGAAATTTGGATCAGGAAATAGAGAAAGGGGCATATCAATGTATGAAATGGCCTCAATTAAAAACAGTTTTAGTCTTTTTGGTAGTCTCTATAGTTAGTAACTTACTTAGTTTAGTCAATCGGCTAAATAAACATAATATTGATGAAACTTTTGGCTTTGAAATTAAACAAAAAAAAATTTTATATGAATTTGTCCGGAAACTTATAAACGGCAGTGTATATACTTATGCATATTTTTTTATCTGATAAGGTAGCTATAAACTATAAATTTAATTAATTTTGAACTTTTCTTATTGGAAAACTAAATTGATTTTAATTGAAGAAGTCAAATTGTCCCTTTTTTTGACAGTTTTTTCGTCATAAAATTCAAACCACCCTGTGAAATTTAACCAAAAGCTTTTCAGGTGATCTTTATGCACACACGCTTCGAATGAAACCATGGCTTCGATAGCTTGATTTGTTCTCGAGTTAGGCTGTACGAAAGAATCCGCACAAACGTACGTACACACACACACATACATCTTTCTAAAAATGGTGGAATCCGACTACTGGGACCGCCAAACGTGGAGAAATGTAAAAATTTTGAATTTCGAAAATCGGACCGATTACAAGAACTTCCTGATGGGAAAGTAATGAACTCATGTCCAATATAAGGGCTGACCATGTTGTTAAAATCGGACAAGTTAACCAAAAAAATTATCGGCTGGCGCCACCAAAGTAAAGAGTTGCTCTACTTCAACGTTGAGGTCGGGCTTAAGATATTTCCGATCAAAGGCAAACCAAACGCGCGGGGTCAGTCTTAGTATAAATTAGATCTCATTAGGCGTTTTTCTTTTTTAGTTCAAGGAAGACCTCGAGCACATCGAGCGTGCTCTGAACCAAGCGTGTTCAGGGCGCTCTGATTGGTTTTTGAAACACAGTTGAGCGCTTAGTTGTCATTCGATTAGCAATCGTGTATTGCTCTATCAAAATAATAAAGTTTTATTATGTAAAATTGTTTATTGTTTATTTTTAGATATATTTTATAATTTGATTACCTTCTACGACAGAATAACAAATCTCCCGCTGCATTTTAATTGTTTTGGATTTTATTTTTGATCTCAACTTTTTGAACTGAATACTCGGTCAATTTATTCTGAGCTCATAGAGTATGCTCCGAACGGAAAACGAATTTTTTTTTACAACTCAGGCTCTGCTTTGAACGAAAAAGAAAAACTCCAATTGTTTTTACTCAATCTGTCAAAGCGCGAGCGCGAGAGCGCCGCATTGTGTTTCTACTTTATGCCCATAACGCAATGCGGCGTTCGGGCGCTCTCGCTTTGACACATAGAGTAGAAACAACGTGCGCACATGAATTGAAACGAAATGTTACCTCGGGCTTTTGAAGGGTGTTTGATCGTAAATATCGTAAGCTCGAGCTCAACGTCGAAGTAGACCTACATCCTACTAGCTCTGGCGTTTTGACAGTTCACTCACAGATGTATCTGTTTATTTGTGTGAATTGACTTTTCTTTTTTGTGTTCAATCCGTTTTTTCGTAATGGGAAGTTTTGAGGAGAAATTAATTTCTTTAGTTCGGGAATATAATATAATACTAAATCAAGAAGCTATAAGAATATTCTGAAAAGGGACACTGCCTGGAATAAAATAAGCGAGGAGCTTGGTAGACCAGGTACGTTTTGGTATTGAAGTCAATGCAGGTCACTACTAATTTGTTTGTTTTCAGTGGAAGAGTGTAAGCAGCGTTGGAAGAACCTGAGAAATAGATTTTTGAGAGAAAAAAAAATGGAACAACCCTCTGGCAGTAAGGCCAACGAAGACTTCGAAATATGGGAGTTTTATTCATTGTTGGACTTCCTACACGACGCTCTTAAGCCGCGAAAGTAAGTACAAGTTTTCAGTGTATTTTAAGTGAAATTAATTTAATTTTACCCCAAATAATTCCCTGCAGACAAACAGGAAACTTCGGGGTGCATGACATCACCGTGTGTGAAAATAGCTGCACGCCAGAAGTGGATTCCCGGCAGGATTCGCCGTTTTTGTTCCCGAGCTACTCCAACACACCCGAGACATCGAGGAAGACTGGGAAGAGGTTCAGATTATCCGAATCTCCGGCAAACGACATGCTTGGAAACCTGTCCAAAGTCAGCGAATCGGCAGAAATGGATGAAAATGACCTTTTGATGAAGTCCTTGGCCAAAAAAATGAAGAAACTGCCGCAGGAAAGCATTATTCGACTTCAGTCATTGTTTTTGGTCGAGGTTAACCAAGAAATATTAAAAACAATAAAGGAATAAAATAACCATTGAATTATTAGTTTATATTTTATTTGTAAATAAATATTTTTTCAGCATATCCCTCATCTGGCTTCCATTTGCTACAATATCAACTGCAGTAAAGGTATAGTTAGCATCACCCGCACCCAAAAGAACAATTGAGTGATTGAAACTTTTCAGCAATCTGCTTCCAATTTTCTTGTGACGGTGGCTGCAAATAGAGTGGCATTAATGTTGTCCACAGGATATCACAGGTTTCATATACTATGATACTATGATTTATATAGTATGATTTCTGCAGCCGTTGTATAGCCCAAACGGAACATCCAGGCTAAAACACGTTTTGGAACTCCTTGAGAAAGATACCTGGATAAGTTTAAAGTCATCAGACGTAGCCAAGCATTTGAAGAAATGTTACTTACAGCAATACCAAAAACAACCGACAACTTGGTGAAATTGGTTCCCTCCAAGAAGTTTTCTCCAACGATGGTTCGATGAGGGAACGAAGTAAGTTGAATGTTCAAGGCACCATTCGAGTTATCTTATAAATCTTCACAAAATCAAGCGCGTAGAATCCATGCTCGTCCCTTCTCAAATTCAGCTCGCGAACCCACCATCGTTGCTGTGCCCTTCTCCTCTTATTTGGATCTGTTACCCTCTGAGTATATTCCAACACCACAAATAAAAATAAGTCCACATATGTCTCAAGCTCGTACATATTTTTGATTTTAAAATATTATAAAGAAAAACCGATTGCGTTAGGCAGACCAGCACAGCAGCGAAGCGACATTTCGTTTTGCAAAATCTTCGGTTGCGCTTTTTGACACGTTTTATCGTAAAGCTTCTACAAAGCGCCTTCAAAGCCCCCGAAGCGAGAGCGCCCGAACGCCGCATTGCGTTATGCCCATTAACGATGAAGATCTTTTATTAATGTCCGCACTAACTTAGTTTATGTTAAGCTTGTTGTTAAAGTAGACGTATCAATTTGACCCTTGACAGAACTTTTTGGAAATTGTAAATATTACAAAAGAAGGTACATCTGCTTCAAATGCACTCAAAAGATCATCCTATCTTAATTTAAATGTGCTTCATCGAATATATAGTATATCTGATTTGCTTTCCAACAAAGAAGAAACCTAAATCCAATGCAATATTGATGTAATTCCAATCCAAGAGGCAACTCTGTAAAGCCAAATTTTCTATTCATTTACCACAATTGAATATTATCTTCCTTCGAAATTTTGATATTTGTTTAATCAAATAACACAATTTACAAAAGAACACTTTACATCGGCAAATATCGTTCTTGAGCATAATTTTCATTTTTTAAACCGACATCACTTCAAGATCATCTCCAGTTGCCTCCTACTTCCAGTCCTTCTTTCTTCGACATTTTTGAAGTAACTGATGTATGCTGAATATATTGTTGCGCTGAAAATATAACTTTCTTAATTCTGAGGGCAAAAGGGACGAATATAAATCATTTGATTAGGGTGCTGCGCTTGTGAAGATCGCTTTTTAACAAAAGCCCTTAATACAATTCACATATAAATTCAATATCCTTTCAGGAAATGTTTACCATATTCCTGGCAAAATAATGAGTTTCACATATTGGCTCGTCGTTGTTATAAGTGAATACTCTGAATCCTTTTTCGATAGAGAACAACATGAAAAGGGTGACTTTGTTGGGATAATGCTTTAAGTGGTGCAATTTATTAGTCACTATAGAAAAGGGTCATCTTTTGGATTGTCTCTTTCCGTATTTTTTTTTATGGGAAATCCTCTAAGATATAGACTCGAATGTAAGGGACAAGTGAGAAGTCATGGAAGAAAACCAAGAGCTTTAACTCAATCAAATCAGAAGGTGGTGTAAACGCTTCTATATGTAACAAAACTCAGCATGCTGAGTTCAGAGGTTAATAAAAGCGCTCCTTCGCGCTTACTGTTGTAAGTTTCAATGACTAATAACAAGTAATTTTGAAAATACTTTCAACGACATTCATTTAACAAACGCTGCTTCCAAAACTTTTGGATTTTTTTAATGATACAGCTGTTGGTAGCCATGTAACTGTCAGAAGCTATTTAACTATTAAGACGGAAAACTGCTGTAAACAAAAATAACAAATCGGCCAAGTGAGAGTCGAAAACGCACGCGAAGGGTTCCGTTACATATACAACTTCTTGCCGCAGAATTGAGGTGGGTTTTTTTATGCAAATTTTTAAAAGCTCATGCCCTACTTTTTGGCATTAAATTGAACAGGGATTTGAAAAAAAAAACACGTTTTATGCATGGGTTCCTCATTTATTTATTATTAGCAGAGGCCTCGGGTTCCATTTACAAACTTTAGATGTGAAAATAGGAAATAAATACACACGGTGATCGCTTTTGGTCTTGGAATGTGTTCGTGGCCGATTCAGTTGAGATGATGTTGGCTTTTTACTTCAATGAACTTCTCTACATTATGTTGCCACAGAGCCGACTACACCGCCGTTACCTGTAACTATTTTTTTTCAGGACGATTAGCATTATCTTTCTAACCATTTCGTAATCTATCCGTAATATGCTCCCATGGTTTGCAGCCTTATGAAGGCTGGGCAATTGCAAAGTAGATGTGAGGGTATCTCCTCTTCATCTTCATCTTTGCATTTGCTACAGTTGTCATTGTGTGGTAGTCATAATTTAGCGATGTGCCTACCCATAGTGCAGTATCGCGTGAGGACTCTCAGGAGAGCTGTGCTATTCTGAAGGTCCATTCTTGGCTACATTTGATTCACATTATGACAGGTGTTGAGGTAACCTCATTAACTAAAAGCCTTCTTATTACTAGCTTTGAGATTTTGCTTTTTAGTGTTTCTATTGGCATAGAAATATTGGAGAAGTTGGGTTCATAAATAGTTCTTCCCTTTCCAGCTTACTCGTCTGCTACGCAGCTAGCTGGACTATCCCCACGTCCAGGAACTCAGCACTCCATAAGCTATTTGTTTCGATATCTCATTGAGTGAGATGCGGTAAACATTCCAATCTTTTAAATATGTGTTTCAAGTTCCTTTCTCAACAAAATATCCATTCAGCGGCTTCACGAAATGTATGCGCCGCCTGGAAGACACTACAAAAGTTCGGTAGCGTGAAGAACTGGCTACTCTGGAGTTATTCCGAGAAAACACCGGCGCCTACTCCACTACCAGTCTTTAACCCGTCTGTGTAAATTGCTCGAGATTTTTATCCTGTATTCAATATTGAAGTCTAAGATCGGGGTTAGATAGTCTATAGATTCTTTTAAAAATATTCTGTGTCTACTTTTTTGGAATGGCCTGCGTTTTGTTTCCTGCCGATTTTACTGAAATTTCTTTGCTACAAATTTTTGTTGGAGTGTGGTGTAGGATCGTATCAAGCGCTGCGGTTGCAGTAGTACGCAGTGGGCGTACACACGCCATCCACAGGACGCTGTTGATCATTTTTGAACATGTTGGCTTGTCTACTACCGCCACTATACAAGTGCTCCATATAAGAGTATGGATCTTATGACGGCGGTATAAAGCCATCTTGTGATCCTTTGTTTAATGCCCCTTGTTTGCTTAGGGCTTTCTAACATGCATAAGGTGATATTGTAGCTTTTTTAATTTTTCTTTTTTACTTTTAAGCTTCCTGTGCAATATTATACCAAGGTATTTGGCTTAGTTTGAGCAGGTCAGTGGAAGACCATTGAATTCTGGTGGTTTTTTGAGAAGAGTACTAGTTCAGTCTCTTCTGGGTTTATACCTAAGCCACATTTACCGGTCCAATGCGATAGCACTTACAGTGCGTTTTTCCTTAGGTCCCCTAGAATTTGAGGGTAACCATATTTTATGATTATTCGAAGGGTGAGAGATCTTCGCACTACAAGACGATTGCTTGGTTTTTTCAAGCCTCATTAGTGGTCTTGGTCAAGATGAATTGTTGACGGTTGGTTTCTGCCCGTGGCGTGGTCCTTAACAGCACTTCCACAAACTAGTTGGTAGAGCTTGGTAGACATGGGCACAAAAACGGGCATGGTCACATGTCAGCCACCCTGCCTTAATCTTGTCAAAACGAAGGCAAATATTAATTAACGGTTCTTATTTTGTTCGGGAACTTGATGGTGAGGTCAGCCTATTTTAAACTTGTTATAAAAATTTGAATTAAACAGTCAAGCCCTACAAGTGACAAAACAGGCTTTATATATAAAACTGAAAGCAAGTCGAGTAAATTAAAAAAAAAAATAGTGCAGCTCAGCGGAGACCCATAACACTTCACTTACTTTATTTAATCGGCCAATGAGACTGGAAGGGTCAGATTCCTTCCAACCTTGACGGTCCCGCCCACGCTGCTTTTAGTTAGTAAGTGCGTCCGCGATTGCTTGATCCTTGAAACGGAGGTTCCGTCTTACCGTTCGATTCGGATTCGAAGTCTCTCTTGGCTGGAGCGTTATTGTCCATTCTGTCGATATGGTCAAACCAGTATTGTTGTTCATTTTTCGCCTTCCGGACTATATCTACGTCTTTATCCAACTCGTAGACTAAGCAATCATGTTATCTCCTCCATTCGCCCACCTCGCAGATAGGATCAAATTTTCGGCGAAGAACTCCAATAATTGCTCAACTGCTTTTCATTTGCTCCAACATTCGGCATTATAAAGCAGGACTGGAAAAATCAGTATCTTGTAGAGCAGAATTTGTGTCCTTCGAGTTATGATCCAAAATTCTTCCACAAAACGAAGTTGTAACGATTGCCTATGTTTATTCTTCGCTCTTGGATCTCCACTTTAGTGTCGTTTGTGGAGGATGTATTATTTGCGATGTACTATAGATGAACTCCTTTTCTAACTAACAATTGTAGCTGTCTCGTTCCAACGGATCCATTACTAGTTGGCAGCATATACTTTGTTTTGTCCTCAATGATTCTAAGACAATTTTGCCCGCTCTTCAATTGGTTCATACTTTTTTCCAGACCCGCAAAATTTAAATAATATTTTTTTTTTTGCATTGACTTTCAAACTTCCATGGTTCGTCACGTTTGAAACCAAATAAAAACTTAGGCAAGTACGAGTATCTCTTCAGCATGCTTACATCCTGACAAAAAAACTTAATAGAAAAATGCCTTCAATCAAGTGGAGTGTAGTGTATATGCGCTCCACATAAAAATCAGAGCCAACATAATCTCCCAACTTGATTTTTCACTTACTCCGGTCAATTGCAGGATAAATTCGAATCAGACTACAATAGGCCAATCGTTAACTCAAAAAAAAGGTTGAGGCGCTGTTCGTAGAAAAGAGTCTATTTGGCTCTTTCGTACAATGTCCCTTTGTGTTATTCAAGTACATTATTTTTGTTATTCGTGATCCTTAGAATTTTCGGATGGAATTTGAAACACGTTTTCAATTGCATTCTCATCTTGAAGCAACACAAATAAAGGATACTCATCCAGAGATAGCACTCCAAAGGTCCTGCGGAGTAGTTTAGTTTCGTGAGTGCAGGCAGTTCGCAAAGCTCATGTGTCCGCATCAGTGAACTTCAACATTGTTAGCAAAAATAGCAAAACCTTCCTACCAATACATACATCCTTATACCTGGAAGGATGGCGGGACAAAACTTTCTCAGCAAGTTAAAGCAAAATAGAAATAGAGTGCAATAAGTTTCGTAATGTCTGTCCGCTTCAATGCGTCAGGTTATCAGGTACTCAAGTAATTTTCGTTGCGCTTTCTGTTGATGCCTCCAGCACAGTTTACTAAGTAAGCAAGGACCAACAGAACCGAAAGTCATGTACACAAATAGTTCTATTTACAAGGTAAAGAGGTTTCCCGAAGCCAGTGGTGACATGGAATTATGAAAGTTTCCTCGGTCCGGACAGTACCAAGGCAGTTTATTTTTGTTGGTTTTCGCGATTTTTTCATACACAATTTATAGCCACTGAGTGAACACAAAATCTTTAATGATTCAATGATGTTTGTATATGGAAAAGTTTGCCTTGCAGAAAGGCAATGCGATACGTTCAGTAAAGTTCTACTTGAAAGATCTAGATTATTTGGCTTTTATAGCCTTGGGTTAAAGCGTTAAATAAAGTTGTATGCTTAGGGCGGAATAGTTGGATCTATCATGCTCAGAGGTGCATTCAACTTGAGATGGATATAAAATGCATAAGGAAGCAAAGTAACAAAAATACAGAAATTTGAAATGCGAGGCTTTTTTGCTTAATTCTGCTGGACTATAGCCCATGGTTTCAAAATTGACTTTTTTTCCCGAATTTGCAAATGATAATTTCTATGATACGAGTAATAAAGAGCATCCTTAACTGAGCACAAATTTGAAAATTTAGCTCTGAAAACCTTTTATTGACAAAAATACAGAAATTTGAGATGCCAGGCTTTTTTGCTTAATTCTGCTGGACTATAGCCCATGGTTTCAAAATTGACTTTTTTCTCGGATTTGCAAATGACGATTTCTATGATATTTATAATAACGAGCATCCCTAACTGAACCCAAATTTGAAAATTTAGCTCTGAGAATCAATTACTGACAAAAATACAGGGCTTTTTTTCTTAATTCTGCTGGACTATAGCCCATGGTTTCAAAATGGACTTTTTTCCCAAATTTGCAAATGACGATTTATATGATACGAGTAATAAAGAGCATCCTTAACTGAGCACAAATTTGAAAATTTAGCTCTGAAAACCTTTTATTGACACAAATACAGAAATTTGAAATGCGAGGCTTTTTTGCTTAATTCTGCTGGACTATAGCCCATGGTTTCAAAATGGACTTTTTTCTCGAATTTGAAAATGACGATTTCTATGACATATATAATAACGAGCATCTCTAACTGAACACAAATTTGAAAATTTAGCTCTGAGAATCAATTCCTGACAAAAATACAGAAATTTGAAATGCGAGGCTTTTTTGCTTAATTCTGCTGGACTATAGCCCATGGTTTCAAAATGGACTTTTTTCTCGAATTTGAAAATGACGATTTCTATGACATATATAATAACGAGCATCTCTAACTGAACACAAATTTGAAAATTTAGCTCTGAGAATCAATTCCTGACAAAAATACAGAAATTTGAAATGCGAGGCTTTTTTGCTTAATTCTGCTGGACTATAGCCCATGGTTACAAAATGGACTTCTTTCTCGAACTTGCAGATGACGATTTCTTTGACATTTATAATAACGAGCATCTCTAACTGAACACAAATTTGAAAATTTAGCTCTGAGAATCAATTCCTGACAAAATACAGAAATTTGAAATGCGAGGCTTTTATGCTTAATTCTGCTGGACTATAGCCCATGGTTTCAAAATGGACTTTTTTCTCGGATTTGCAAATGACGTTTTTTATGATATTTATAATAACGAGCATCCCTAACTGAACCCAAATTTGAAAATTTAGCTCTGAGAATCAATTACTGACAAAAATACAGGGCTTTTTTTCTTAATTCTGCTGGACTATAGCCCATGGTTTCAAAATGGACTTTTTTCCCAAATTTGCAAATGACGATTTATATGATACGAGTAATAAAGAGCATCCTTAACTGAGCACAAATTTGAAAATTTAGCTCTGAAAACCTTTTATTGACAAAAATACAGAAATTTGAAATGCGAGGCTTTTTTGCTTAATTCTGCTGGACTATAGCCCATGGTTTCAAAATGGACTTTTTTCTCGGATTTGCAAATGACGATTTCTATGATATTTACAATAACGAGCATCCCTTACTGAACCCAAATTTGAAAATTTAGCTCTGAGAATCAATTACTGACAAAAATACAGAAATTTGAAATGCGAGGCTTTTTTGCTTAATTCTGCTGGACTATAGCCCATGGTTTCAAAATGGACTTTTTTCCCAAATTTGCAAATGACGATTTATATGATACGAGTAATAAAGAGCATCCTTAACTGAGCACAAATTTGAAAATTTAGCTCTGAAAACCTTTTATTGACAAAAATACAGAAATTTGAAATGCGAGGCTTTTTTGCTTAATTCTGCTGGACTATAGCCCATGGTTTCAAAATTGACTTTTTTTCCCGAATTTGCAAATGATAATTTCTATGATACGAGAAATTAAGAGCATCCTTACCTGAGCACAAATTTGAAAATTTAGCTCTGAAAACCTTTTATTGACAAAAATACAGAAATTTGAAATGCGAGGCTTTTTTGCTTAATTCTGCTGGACTATAGCCCATGGTTTCAAAATGGACTTTTTTCTCGAATTTGAAAATGACGATTTCAATGACATATATAATAAAGAGCATCTCTAACTGAACACAAATTTGAAAATTTAGCTCTGAGAATCAATTCCTGACAAAAATACAGAAATTTGAAATGCGAGGCTTTTTTGCTTAATTCTGCTGGACTATAGCCCATGGTTTCAAAATGGACTTTTATTTCTCGAATTTGCAAATGACGATTTCTATGATATTTATAATAACGAGCATCTCTAACTGAGCACAAATTTGAAAATTTAGCTCTGAAAACCTTTTATTGACAAAAATACAGAAATTTGAAATGCGAGGCTTTTTTGCTTAATTCTGCTGGACTATAGCCCATGGTTTCAAAATGGACTTTTTTCTCGAACTTGCAGATGACGATTTCAATGACATTTATAATAACGAGCATCTCTAACTGAACACAAATTTGAAAATTTAGCTCTGAGAATCAATTCCTGACAAAAATACAGAAATTTGAAATGCGAGGCTTTTTTGCTTAATTCTGCTGGACTATAGCCCATGGTTTCAAAATGGACTTTTTTCTCGAATTTGAAAATGACGATTTCTATGATATTTATAATAACGAGCATCTCTAACTGAACACAAATTTGAAAATTTAGCTCTGAGAATCTATTCCTGACAAAAATACAGAAATTTGATATGCGAGGCTTTTTTGCTTAATTCTGCTGGACTATAGCCCATGGTTTCAAAATGGACTTTTTTTTCTCGAATTTGCAAATGACGATTTCTATGATATTTATAATAACGAGCATCTCTAACTGAACACAAATTTGAAAATTTAGCTCTACGAACCTTTTATTGACAAAAATACAGAAATTTGAAATGCGAGGCTTTTTTGCTTAATTCTGCTGGACTATAGCCCATGGTTTCAAAATGGACTTTTTTCTCGAATTTGAAAATGACGATTTCTATGACATATATAATAAAGAGCATCTCTAACTGAACACAAATTTGAAAATTTAGCTCTGAGAATCAATTCCTGACAAAAATACAGAAATTTGAAATGCGAGGCTTTTTTGCTTAATTCTGCTGGACTATAGCCCATGGTTTCAAAATGGACTTTTTTTTCTCGAATTTGCAAATGACGATTTCTATGATATTTATAATAACGAGCATCTCTAACTGAGCACAAATTTGAAAATTTAGCTCTGAAAACCTTTTATTGACAAAAATACAGAAATTTGAAATGCGAGGCTTTTTTGCTTAATTCTGCTGGACTATAGCCCATGGTTTCAAAATGGACTTTTTTTTCTCGAATTTGCAAATGACGATTTCTATGATATTTATAATAACGAGCATCTCTAACTGAACACAAATTTGAAAATTTAGCTCTGAGAATCTATTCCTGACAAAAATACAGAAATTTGAAATGCGAGGCTTTTTTGCTTAATTCTGCTGGACTATAGCCCATGGTTTCAAAATGGACTTTTTTCTCGAACTTGCAGATGACGATTTCAATGACATTTATAATAACGAGCATCTCTAACTGAACACAAATTTGAAAATTTAGCTCTGAGAATCAATTCCTGACAAAAATACAGAAATTTGAAATGCGAGGCTTTTTTGCTTAATTCTGCTGGACTATAGCCCATGGTTTCAAAATGGACTTTTTTTTCTCGAATTTGCAAATGACGATTTCTATGATATTTATAATAACGAGCATCCGTAACTGAACACAAATTTGAAAATTTAGCTTTGAGGATCAATTCCTGACAAAAATACAGAAATTTGAAATGCGAGGCTTTTTTGCTTAATTCTGCTGGACTATAGCCCATGGTTTCAAAATGGACTTTTTTCTCGAATTTGAAAATGACGATTTCTAGGACATATATAATAAAGAGCATCTCTAACTGAACACAAATTTGAAAATTTAGCTCTGAGAATCAATTCCTGACAAAAATACAGAAATTTGAAATGCGAGGCTTTTTTGCTTAATTCTGCTGGACTATAGCCCATGGTTTCAAAATGGACTTTTTTTTCTCGAATTTGCAAATGACGATTTCTATGATATTTATAATAACGAGCATCTCTAACTGAGCACAAATTTGAAAATTTAGCTCTGAAAACCTTTTATTGACAAAAATACAGAAATTTGAAATGCGAGGCTTTTTTGCTTAATTCTGCTGGACTATAGCCCATGGTTTCAAAATGGACTTTTTTCTCGAACTTGCAGATGACGATTTCAATGACATTTATAATAACGAGCATCTCTAACTGAACACAAATTTGAAAATTTAGCTCTGAGAATCAATTCCTGACAAAAATACAGAAATTTGAAATGCGAGGCTTTTTTGCTTAATTCTGCTGGACTATAGCCCATGGTTTCAAAATGGACTTTTTTCTCGAATTTGAAAATGACGATTTCTATGATATTTATAATAACGAGCATCTCTAACTGAACACAAATTTGAAAATTTAGCTCTGAGAATCTATTCCTGACAAAAATACAGAAATTTGAAATGCGAGGCTTTTTTGCTTAATTCTGCTGGACTATAGCCCATGGTTTCAAAATGGACTTTTTTTTCTCGAATTTGCAAATGACGATTTCTATGATATTTATAATAACGAGCATCTCTAACTGAACACAAATTTGAAAATTTAGCTCTAAGAACCTTTTATTGACAAAAATACAGAAATTTGAAATGCAAGGCTTTTTTGCTTAATTCTGCTGGACTATAGCCCATGGTTTCAAAATGGACTTTTTTCTCGAATTTGAAAATGACGATTTCTATGACATATATAATAACGAGCATCTCTAACTGAACACAAATTTGAAAATTTAGCTCTGAGAATCTATTCCTGACAAAAATACAGAAATTTGAAATGCGAGGCTTTTTTGCTTAATTCTGCTGGACTATAGCCCATGGTTTCAAAATGGATTTTTTTTTCTCGAATTTGCAAATGACGATTTCTATGATATTTATAATAACGAGCATCTCTAACTGAACACAAATTTGAAAATTTAGCTCTGAGAATCAATTCCTGACAAAAATACAGAAATTTGAAATGCGAGGCTTTTTGCTTAATTCTGCTGGACTATAGCCCATGGTTTCAAAATGGACTTTTTTCTCGAATTTGAAAATGACGATTTCTATGACATATATAATAACGAGCATCTCTAACTGAACACAAATTTGAAAATTTAGCTCTGAGAATCAATTCCTGACAAAAATACAGAAATTTGAAATGCGAGGCTTTTTTGCTTAATTCTGCTGGACTATAGCCCATGGTTTCAAAATGGACTTTTTTTTCTCGAATTTGCAAATGACGATTTCTATGATATTTATAATAACGAGCATCTCTAACTGAGCACAAATTTGAAAATTTAGCTCTGAAAACCTTTTATTGACAAAAATACAGAAATTTGAAATGCGAGGCTTTTTTGCTTAATTCTGCTGGACTATAGCCCATGGTTTCAAAATGGACTTTTTTTTCTCGAATTTGCAAATGACGATTTCTATGATATTTATAATAACGAGCATCTCTAACTGAACACAAATTTGAAAATTTAGCTCTGAGCTCTATTCCTGACAAAAATACAGAAATTTGAAATGCGAGGCTTTTTTGCTTAATTCTGCTGGACTATAGCCCATGGTTTCAAAATGGACTTTTTTCTCGAACTTGCAGATGACGATTTCAATGACATTTATAATAACGAGCATCTCTAACTGAACACAAATTTGAAAATTTAGCTCTGAGAATCAATTCCTGACAAAAATACAGAAATTTGAAATGCGAGGCTTTTTTGCTTAATTCTGCTGGACTATAGCCCATGGTTTCAAAATGGACTTTTTTTTCTCGAATTTGCAAATGACGATTTCTATGATATTTATAATAACGAGCATCCGTAACTGAACACAAATTTGAAAATTTAGCTTTGAGGATCAATTCCTGACAAAAATACAGAAATTTGAAATGCGAGGCTTTTTTGCTTAATTCTGCTGGACTATAGCCCATGGTTTCAAAATGGACTTTTTTCTCGAATTTGAAAATGACGATTTCTATGATATTTATAATAACGAGCATCTCTAACTGAACACAAATTTGAAAATTTAGCTCTGAGAATCTATTCCTGACAAAAATACAGAAATTTGAAATGCGAGGCTTTTTTGCTTAATTCTGCTGGACTATAGCCCATGGTTTCAAAATGGACTTTTTTTTCTCGAATTTGCAAATGACGATTTCTATGATATTTATAATAACGAGCATCTCTAACTGAACACAAATTTGAAAATTTAGCTCTAAGAACCTTTTATTGACAAAAATACAGAAATTTGAAATGCAAGGCTTTTTTGCTTAATTCTGCTGGACTATAGCCCATGGTTTCAAAATGGACTTTTTTCTCGAATTTGAAAATGACGATTTCTATGACATATATAATAACGAGCATCTCTAACTGAACACAAATTTGAAAATTTAGCTCTGAGAATCAATTCCTGACAAAAATACAGAAATTTGAAATGCGAGGCTTTTTGCTTAATTCTGCTGGACTATAGCCCATGGTTTCAAAATGGACTTATTTCTCGAATTTGAAAATGACGATTTCTATGATATTTATAATAACGAGCATCTCTAGCTGAACACAAATTTGAAAATTTAGCTCTGAGAATCTATTCCTGACAAAAATACAGAAATTTGAAATGCGAGGCTTTTTTGCTTAATTCTGCTGGACTATAGCCCATGGTTTCAAAATGGATTTTTTTTTCTCGAATTTGCAAATGACGATTTCTATGATATTTATAATAACGAGCATCCCTAACTGAACCCAAATTTGAAAATTTAGCTCTGAGAATCAATTACTGACAAAAATACAGGGCTTTTTTTCTTAATTCTGCTGGACTATAGCCCATGGTTTCAAAATGGACTTTTTTCCCAAATTTGCAAATGACGATTTATATGATACGAGTAATAAAGAGCATCCTTAACTAAGCACAAATTTGAAAATTTAGCTCTGAAAACCTTTTATTGACACAAATACAGAAATTTGAAATGCGAGGCTTTTTTGCTTAATTCTGCTGGACTATAGCCCATGGTTTCAAAATGGACTTTTTTCTCGAATTTGAAAATGACGATTTCTATGACATATATAATAACGAGCATCTCTAACTGAACACAAATTTGAAAATTTAGCTCTGAGAATCAATTCCTGACAAAAATACAGAAATTTGAAATGCGAGGCTTTTTTGCTTAATTCTGCTGGACTATAGCCCATGGTTTCAAAATGGACTTTTTTCTCGAACTTGCAGATGACGATTTCTTTGACATTTATAATAACGAGCATCTCTAACTGAACACAAATTTGAAAATTTAGCTCTGAGAATCAATTCCTGACAAAATACAGAAATTTGAAATGCGAGGCTTTTTTGCTTAATTCTGCTGGACTATAGCCCATGGTTTCAAAATGGACTTTTTTCTCGAACTTGCAGATGACGATTTCTTTGACATTTATAATTACGAGCATCTCTAACTGAACACAAATTTGAAAATTTAGCTCTGAGAATCAATTCCTGACAAAATACAGAAATTTGAAATGCGAGGCTTTTTTGCTTAATTCTGCTGGACTATAGCCCATGGTTTTAAAATGGACTTTTTTCTCGAATTTGAAAATGACGATTTCTATGACAAATATAATAACGAGCATCTCTAACTGAACACAAATTTGAAAATTTAGCTCTGAGAATCAATTCCTGACAAAAATACAGAAATTTGAAATGCGAGGCTTTTTTGCTTAATTCTGCTGGACTATAGCCCATGGTTTCAAAATGGACTTCTTTCTCGAACTTGCAGATGACGATTTCTTTGACATTTATAATAACGAGCATCTCTAACTGAACACAAATTTGAAAATTTAGCTCTGAGAATCAATTCCTGACAAAAATACAGAAATTTGAAATGCGAGGCTTTTTTGCTTAATTCTGCTGGACTATAGCCCATGGTTTCAAAATGGACTTCTTTCTCGAACTTGCAGATGACGATTTCTTTGACATTTATAATAACGAGCATCCCTAACTGAACCCAAATTTGAAAATTTAGCTCTGAGAATCAATTACTGACAAAAATACAGAAATTTGAAATGCGAGGCTTTTTTTCTTAATTCTGCTGGACTATGGCCCATGGTTTCAAAATGGACTTTTTTCTCGGATTTGCAAATGACGATTTCTATGTTATTTATAATAACGAGCATCCCTAACTGAACCCAAATTTGAAAATTTAGCTCTGAGAATCAATTACTGACAAAAATACAGGGCTTTTTTTCTTAATTCTGCTGGACTATAGCCCATGGTTTCAAAATGGACTTTTTTCCCAAATTTGCAAATGACGATTTATATGATACGAGTAATAAAGAGCATCCTTAACTGAGCACAAATTTGAAAATTTAGCTCTGAAAACCTTTTATTGACAAAAATACAGAAATTTGAAATGCGAGGCTTTTTTGCTTAATTCTGCTGGACTATAGCCCATGGTTTCAAAATGGACTTTTTTCTCGGATTTGCAAATGACGATTTCTATGATATTTATAATAACGAGCATCCCTTACTGAACCCAAATTTGAAAATTTAGCTCTGAGAATCAATTACTGACAAAAATACAGAAATTTGAAATGCGAGGCTTTTTTGCTTAATTCTGCTGGACTATAGCCCATGGTTTCAAAATGGACTTTTTTCCCAAATTTGCAAATGACGATTTATATGATACGAGTAATAAAGAGCATCCTTAACTGAGCACAAATTTGAAAATTTAGCTCTGAAAACCTTTTATTGACAAAAATACAGAAATTTGAAATGCGAGGCTTTTTTGCTTAATTCTGCTGGAATATAGCCCATGGTTTCAAAATTGACTTTTTTTCCCGAATTTGCAAATGATAATTTCTATGATACGAGTAATTAAGAGCATCCTTAACTGAGCACAAATTTGAAAATTTAGCTCTGAAAACCTTTTATTGACAAAAATACAGAAATTTGAAATGCGAGGCTTTTTTGCTTAATTCTGCTGGACTATAGCCCATGGTTTCAAAATGGACTTTTTTCTCGAATTTGAAAATGACGATTTCTATGACATATATAATAAAGAGCATCTCTAACTGAACACAAATTTGAAAATTTAGCTCTGAGAATCAATTCCTGACAAAAATACAGAAATTTGAAATGCGAGGCTTTTTTGCTTAATTCTGCTGGACTATAGCCCATGGTTTCAAAATGGACTTTTTTTTCTCGAATTTGCAAATGACCATTTCTATGATATTTATAATAACGAGCATCTCTAACTGAGCACAAATTTGAAAATTTAGCTCTGAAAACCTTTTATTGACAAAAATACAGAAATTTGAAATGCGAGGCTTTTTTGCTTAATTCTGCTGGACTATAGCCCATGGTTTCAAAATGGACTTTTTTCTCGAACTTGCAGATGACGATTTCAATGACATTTATAATAACGAGCATCTCTAACTGAACACAAATTTAAAAATTTATCTCTGAGAATCAATTCCTGACAAAAATACAGAAATTTGAAATGCGAGGCTTTTTTGCTTAATTCTGCTGGACTATAGCCCATGGTTTCAAAATGGACTTTTTTCTCGAATTTGAAAATGACGATTTCTATGATATTTATAATAACGAGCATCTCTAACTGAACACAAATTTGAAAATTTAGCTCTGAGAATCTATTCCTGACAAAAATACAGAAATTTGAAATGCGAGGCTTTTTTGCTTAATTCTGCTGGACTATAGCCCATGGTTTCAAAATGAACTTTTTTTTCTCGAATTTGCAAATGACGATTTCTATGATATTTATAATAACGAGCATCTCTAACTGAACACAAATTTGAAAATTTAGCTCTAAGAACCTTTTATTGACAAAAATACAGAAATTTGAAATGCAAGGCTTTTTTGCTTAATTCTGCTGGACTATAGCCCATGGTTTCAAAATGGACTTTTTTCTCGAACTTGCAGATGACGATTTCAATGACATTTATAATAACGAGCATCTCTAACTGAACACAAATTTGAAAATTTAGCTCTGAGAATCAATTCCTGACAAAAATACAGAAATTTGAAATGCGAGGCTTTTTTGCTTAATTCTGCTGGACTATAGCCCATGGTTTCAAAATGGACTTTTTTCTCGAATTTGAAAATGACGATTTCTATGATATTTATAATAACGAGCATCTCTAACTGAACACAAATTTGAAAATTTAGCTCTGAGAATCTATTCCTGACAAAAATACAGAAATTTGAAATGCGAGGCTTTTTTGCTTAATTCTGCTGGACTATAGCCCATGGTTTCAAAATGGACTTTTTTCTCGAATTTGCAAATGACGATTTCTATGATATTTATAATAACGAGCATCTCTAACTGAACACAAATTTGAAAATTTAGCTCTGAGAATCTATTCCTGACAAAAATACAGAAATTTGAAATGCGAGGCTTTTTTGCTTAATTCTGCTGGACTATAGCCCATGGTTTCAAAATGGACTTTTTTCTCGAACTTGCAGATGACGATTTCAATGACATTTATAATAACGAGCATCTCTAACTGAACACAAATTTGAAAATTTAGCTCTGAGAATCAATTCCTGACAAAAATACAGAAATTTGAAATGCGAGGCTTTTTTGCTTAATTCTGCTGGACTATAGCCCATGGTTTCAAAATGGACTTTTTTCTCGAATTTGAAAATGACGATTTCTATGATATTTATAATAATGAGCATCTCTAACTGAACACAAATTTGAAAATTTAGCTCTGAGAATCTATTCCTGACAAAAATACAGAAATTTGAAATGCGAGGCTTTTTTGCTTAATTCTGCTGGACTATAGCCCATGGTTTCAAAATGGACTTTTTTCTCGAATTTGAAAATGACGATTTCAATGACATTTATAATAACGAGCATCTCTAACTGAACACAAATTTGAAAATTTAGCTCTGAGAATCAATTCCTGACAAAAATACAGAAATTTGAAATGCGAGGCTTTTTTGCTTAATTCTGCTGGACTATAGCCCATGGTTTCAAAATGGACTTTTTTCTCGAATTTGCAAATGACGATTTCTATGATATTTATAATAACGAGCATCTCTAACTGAACACAAATTTGAAAATTTAGCTCTAAGAACCTTTTATTGACAAAAATACAGAAATTTGAAATGCGAGGCTTTTTTGCTTAATTCTGCTGGAATATAGCAAATGGTTTCAAAATGGACTTTTTTCTCGAATTTGAAAATGACGATTTCTATGATATTTATAATAACGAGCGTCCCTAACTGAACACAAATTTGAAAATTTATCTCTGAAAACCTTTTCTGGACAAAAATACAGAAATTTGAAATGCGAGGCTTTTTTGCTGAATTCTGCTGGACTATAGCCCATGGTTTCAAAATGGACTTTTTTCTCGAATTTGAAAATGACGATTTCTATGATATTTATAATAACGAGCATCTCTAACTGAACACAAATTTGAAAATTTAGCTCTGAGAATCTATTCCTGACAAAAATACAGAAATTTGAAATGCGAGGCTTTTTTGCTTAATTCTGCTGGACTATAGCCCATGGTTTCAAAATGGACTTTTTTCCCAAATTTGCGAATGACGATTTATATGATATTTATAATAACGAGCATCTCTAACTGAACACGAATTTGAAAATTTAGCACTGAGAATCAATTACTGACAAAAATACAGAAATTTGAAATGCGAGGCTTTTTTGCTTAATTCTGCTGGACTATAGCCCATGGTTTCAAAATGGTTTTTTTTTCTCGAATTTGCAAATGACGATTTCTATGATGTTTATAATAACGAGCATCTCTAACTGAACACAAATTTGAAAATTTAGCTCTAAGAACCTTTTATTGACAAAAATACAGAAATTTGAAATGCGAGGCTTTTTTGCTTAATTCTGCTGGACTATAGCCCATGGTTTCAAAATGGGTTTTTTTTCCCAAATTTGCAAATGACGATTTCTATGATATTTATAATAACGAGCATCCCTAACTGAACACAAATTAGAAAATTTAGCTCTGAGAATCAATTACTGACAAAAATACAGAAATTTGAAATGCGAGGCTTTTTTGATTAATTCTGCTGGACTATAGCCCATGGTTTCAAAATGGACTTTTTTCACAAATTTGCAAATGACGATTTCTATGATATTTATAATAACGAGCATCTCTAACTGAACACAAATTTGAAAATTTAGCTCTGAGAATCTATTCCTGACAAATATACAGAAATTTGAAATGCGAGGCTTTTTTGATTAATTCTGCTTGACTATAGCCCATGGTTTCAAAATGGACTTTTTTCACAAATTTGCAAATGACGATTTCTATGATATTTATAATAACGAGCATCCCTAACTGAACACAAATTAGAAAATTTAGCTCTGAGAATCAATTACTGACAAAAATACAGAAATTTGAAATGCGAGGCTTTTTTGCTTAATTCTGCTGGACTATAGCCCATGGTTTCAAAATTGACTGTTTTTCCCGAATTTGCAAATGATAATTTCTATGATACGATTAATAAAGATCATCCTTAAATGAGCACAAATTTGAAAATTTAGCTCTGAAAACCTTTTATTGAAAAAAATACAGAAATTTGAAATGCTAGGCTTTTTTGATTAATTCTGCTGGACTATAGCCCATGGTTTCAAAATGGACTTTTTTCCCAAATTTGCAAATGACTATTTCTATGATATTTATAATATCGAGCATATCCCTAACTGAACACAGATTTGATAATTTAGCTCTGAGAACCTTTTATTAACAAAAATACAGAAATTTGAAATGCGAGCCTCTTTTGCTTAATTCTGCTGGACTATAGCCCATGGTTTCAAAATGGACTTTTTTTCCAGATTTGCAAATGACGATTTCTATAATATTTATAATAACGAGCATCCCTAACTGAACACAAATTTGAAAATTTAGCTCTGAGAATCAATTACTGACAAAAATACAGAAATTTGAAATGCGAGGCTTTTTTGCTTAATTCTGCTGGACTATAGCCCATGGTTTCAAAATGCGTTTTTTTCTCGAATTTTCAAATGACGATTTCTATGACATTTATAATAACGAGCATCCCTAACTGAACGCAAATTTGAAAATTAAGCTCTGAGCACCTTTTATTGACAAAAATACAGAAATTTGAAATGCTAGGCTTTTTTGATTAATTCTGCTGGACTATAGCCCATGGTTTCAAAATGGACTTTTTTCACAAATTTGCAAATGACGATTTCTATGATATTTATAATAACGAGCATCTCTAACTGAACACAAATTTGAAAATTTAGCTCTGAGAATCTATTCCTGACAAATATACAGAAATTTGAAATGCGAGGCTTTTTTGATTAATTCTGCTGGACTATAGCCCATGGTTTCAAAATGGACTTTTTTCACAAATTTGCAAATGACGATTTCTATGATATTTATAATAACGAGCATCCCTAACTGAACACAAATTAGAAAATTTAGCTCTGAGAATCAATTACTGACAAAAATACAGAAATTTGAAATGCGAGGCTTTTTTGCTTAATTCTGCTGGACTATAGCCCATGGTTTCAAAATTGACTTTTTTTCCCGAATTTGCAAATGATAATTTCTATGATACGATTAATAAAGATCATCCTTAAATGAGCACAAATTTGAAAATTTAGCTCTGAAAACCTTTTATTGAAAAAAATACAGAAATTTGAAATGCTAGGCTTTTTTGATTAATTCTGCTGGACTATATAGCCCATGGTTTCAAAATGGACTTTTTTCCCAAATTTGCAAATGACTATTTCTATGATATTTATAATATCGAGCATATCCCTAACTGAACACAGGACTATAGCCCATGGTTTCAAAATGCGTTTTTTTCTCGAATTTTCAAATGACGATTTCTATGATATTTATAATAACGAGCATCCCTAACTGAACGCAAATTTGAAAATTAAGCTCTGAGCACCTTTTATTGACAAAAATACAGAAATTTGAAATGTGAGGCTTTTTTGATTAATTCTGCTAGACTATAGCCCATGGTTTCAAAATTGACTTTTTTCTCGAATAAGCAAATGACGATTTCTACGATATTTATAATAACTCAACACAAATTTGAAAATTTAGCTCTGAGAACCTTTTATTGACAAAAATACAGAAATTTGAAATGTGAGGCTTTTTTGATTAATTCTGCTAGACTATAGCCCATGGTTTCAAAATGGACTTTTTTCCCAAATTTGCAAATGACTATTTCTATGATATTTATAATATCGAGCATATCCCTAA
The DNA here is from genome assembly GCA_963555765.1 of Orthonevra nobilis. Lineage (NCBI taxonomy): Eukaryota > Metazoa > Arthropoda > Insecta > Diptera > Syrphidae > Orthonevra > Orthonevra nobilis. Next base: position 63,056,453 of record OY743224.1, read on the forward strand.
CTGAACACAGATTTGATAATTTAGCTCTGAGAACCTTTTATTAACAAAAATACAGAAATTTGAAATGCGAGCCTCTTTTGCTTAATTCTGCTGGACTATAGCCCATGGTTTCCAAATGGACTTTTTTCCCAAATTTGCAAATGACGATTTCTATGACATTTATAATAACGAGCATCCCTAACTGAACACAAATTTGAAAATTTAGCTCTGAGCACCTTTTATTGACAAAAATACAGAAATTTGAAATGTGAGGCTTTTTTGATTTATTCTGCTAGACTATAGCCCATGGTTTCAAAATTGACTTTTTCTCGAATAAGCAAATGACGATTTCTACGATATTTATAATAACTGAACACAAATTTGAAAATTTAGCTCTGAGAACCTTTTATTGACAAAATTACAGAAATTTGAAATGCGAGGCTTTTTTGCTTAATTCTGCTGGACTATAGCCCATGGTTTCAAAATGCGTTTTTTTTCTCGAATTTGCAAATGACGATTTCTATGAAATTATAATAACGAGCATCCCTAACTGAACACAAATTTGAAAATAGAGCCTTTTATTGACAAAAATACAGAAATTTGAAATGCGAGGCTTTTTTGATTAATTCTGCTAGACTATAGCCCATGGTTTCAAAATGGACTTTTTTCTCGGATTTGAAAATGACGATTTCTATGATATTTATAATAACGAGCATCCCTAACTGAACACAAATTTGAAAATTTAGCTCTGAGAATCAATTACTGACAAAAATACAGAAATTTGAAATGCGAGGCTTTTTTGCTTAATTCTGCTGGACTATAGCCCATGGTTTCAAAATGGACTTTTTTCTCGAATTTGCAAATGACGATTTCTATGATATTTATAATAACGAGCATCTCTAACTGAACACAAATTTGAAAATTTAGCTCTAAGAACCTTTTATTGACAAAAATACAGAAATTTGAAATGCGAGGCTTTTTTGCTTAATTCTGCTGGAATATAGCAAATGGTTTCAAAATGGACTTTTTTCTCGAATTTGAAAATGACGATTTCTATGATATTTATAATAACGAGCGTCCCTAACTGAACACAAATTTGAAAATTTATCTCTGAAAACCTTTTCTGGACAAAAATACAGAAATTTGAAATGCGAGGCTTTTTTGCTGAATTCTGCTGGACTATAGCCCATGGTTTCAAAATGGACTTTTTTCTCGAATTTGAAAATGACGATTTCTATGATATTTATAATAACGAGCATCTCTAACTGAACACAAATTTGAAAATTTAGCTCTGAGAATCTATTCCTGACAAAAATACAGAAATTTGAAATGCGAGGCTTTTTTGCTTAATTCTGCTGGACTATAGCCCATGGTTTCAAAATGGACTTTTTTCCCAAATTTGCGAATGACGATTTATATGATATTTATAATAACGAGCATCCCTAACTGAACACAAATTAGAAAATTTAGCTCTGAGAATCAATTACTGACAAAAATACAGAAATTTGAAATGCGAGGCTTTTTTGATTAATTCTGCTGGACTATAGCCCATGGTTTCAAAATGGACTTTTTTCACAAATTTGCAAATGACGATTTCTATGATATTTATAATAACGAGCATCTCTAACTGAACACAAATTTGAAAATTTAGCTCTGAGAATCTATTCCTGACAAATATACAGAAATTTGAAATGCGAGGCTTTTTTGATTAATTCTGCTGGACTATAGCCCATGGTTTCAAAATGGACTTTTTTCACAAATTTGCAAATGACGATTTCTATGATATTTATAATAACGAGCATCCCTAACTGAACACAAATTAGAAAATTTAGCTCTGAGAATCAATTACTGACAAAAATACAGAAATTTGAAATGCGAGGCTTTTTTGCTTAATTCTGCTGGACTATAGCCCATGGTTTCAAAATTGACTTTTTTTCCCGAATTTGCAAATGATAATTTCTATGATACGATTAATAAAGATCATCCTTAAATGAGCACAAATTTGAAAATTTAGCTCTGAAAACCTTTTATTGAAAAAAATACAGAAATTTGAAATGCTAGGCTTTTTTGATTAATTCTGCTGGACTATAGCCCATGGTTTCAAAATGGACTTTTTTCCCAAATTTGCAAATGACTATTTCTATGATATTTATAATATCGAGCATATCCCTAACTGAACACAGATTTGATAATTTAGCTCTGAGAACCTTTTATTAACAAAAATACAGAAATTTGAAATGCGAGCCTCTTTTGCTTAATTCTGCTGGACTATAGCCCATGGTTTCAAAATGGACTTTTTTTCCAGATTTGCAAATGACGATTTCTATAATATTTATAATAACGAGCATCCCTAACTGAACACAAATTTGAAAATTTAGCTCTGAGAATCAATTACTGACAAAAATACAGAAATTTGAAATGCGAGGCTTTTTTGCTTAATGCTGCTGGACTATAGCCCATGGTTTCAAAATGCGTTTTTTTCTCGAATTTTCAAATGACGATTTCTATGACATTTATAATAACGAGCATCCCTAACTGAACGCAAATTTGAAAATTAAGCTCTGAGCACCTTTTATTGACAAAAATACAGAAATTTGAAATGCTAGGCTTTTTTGATTAATTCTGCTGGACTATAGCCCATGGTTTCAAAATGGACTTTTTTCACAAATTTGCAAATGACGATTTCTATGATATTTATAATAACGAGCATCTCTAACTGAACACAAATTTGAAAATTTAGCTCTGAGAATCTATTCCTGACAAATATACAGAAATTTGAAATGCGAGGCTTTTTTGATTAATTCTGCTGGACTATAGCCCATGGTTTCAAAATGGACTTTTTTCACAAATTTGCAAATGACGATTTCTATGATATTTATAATAACGAGCATCCCTAACTGAACACAAATTAGAAAATTTAGCTCTGAGAATCAATTACTGACAAAAATACAGAAATTTGAAATGCGAGGCTTTTTTGCTTAATTCTGCTGGACTATAGCCCATGGTTTCAAAATTGACTTTTTTTCCCGAATTTGCAAATGATAATTTCTATGATACGATTAATAAAGATCATCCTTAAATGAGCACAAATTTGAAAATTTAGCTCTGAAAACCTTTTATTGAAAAAAATACAGAAATTTGAAATGCTAGGCTTTTTTGATTAATTCTGCTGGACTATAGCCCATGGTTTCAAAATGGACTTTTTTCCCAAATTTGCAAATGACTATTTCTATGATATTTATAATATCGAGCATATCCCTAACTGAACACAGATTTGATAATTTAGCTCTGAGAACCTTTTATTAACAAAAATACAGAAATTTGAAATGCGAGCCTCTTTTGCTTAATTCTGCTGGACTATAGCCCATGGTTTCAAAATGGACTTTTTTTCCAGATTTGCAAATGACGATTTCTATAATATTTATAATAACGAGCATCCCTAACTGAACACAAATTTGAAAATTTAGCTCTGAGAATCAATTACTGACAAAAATACAGAAATTTGAAATGCGAGGCTTTTTTGCTTAATTCTGCTGGACTATAGCCCATGGTTTCAAAATTGACTTTTTCTCGAATAAGCAAATGACGATTTCTACGATATTTATAATAACTGAACACAAATTTGAAAATTTAGCTCTGAGAACCTTTTATTGACAAAATTACAGAAATTTGAAATGCGAGGCTTTTTTGATTAATTCTGCTAGACTATAGCCCATGGTTTCAAAATGGACTTTTTTCCCAAATTTGCAAATGACTATTTCTATGATATTTATAATATCGAGCATATCCCTAACTGAACACAGATTTGATAATTTAGCTCTGAGAACCTTTTATTAACAAAAATACAGAAATTTGAAATGCGAGCCTCTTTTGCTTAATTCTGCTGGACTATAGCCCATGGTTTCCAAATGGACTTTTTTCCCAAATTTGCAAATGACGATTTCTATGACATTTATAATAACGAGCATATCCTAACTGAACACAAATTTGAAAATTTAGCTCTGAGCACCTTTTATTGACAAAAATACAGAAATTTGAAATGTGAGGCTTTTTTGATTTATTCTGCTAGACTATAGCCCATGGTTTCAAAATTGACTTTTTCTCGAATAAGCAAATGACGATTTCTACGATATTTATAATAACTGAACACAAATTTGAAAATTTAGCTCTGAGAACCTTTTATTGACAAAATTACAGAAATTTGAAATGCGAGGCTTTTTTGCTTAATTCTGCTGGACTATAGCCCATGGTTTCAAAATGCGTTTTTTTTCTCGAATTTGCAAATGACGATTTCTATGAAATTATAATAACGAGCATCCCTAACTGAACACAAATTTGAAAATATAGCCTTTTATTGACAAAAATACAGAAATTTGAAATGCGAGGCTTTTTTGATTAATTCTGCTAGACTATAGCCCATGGTTTCAAAATGGACTTTTTTCTCGGATTTGAAAATGACGATTTCTATGATATTTATAATAACGAGCATCCCTAACTGAACACAAATTTGAAAATTTAGCTCTGAGAATCAATTACTGACAAAAATACAGAAATTTGAAATGCGAGGCTTTTTTGATTTATTCTGCTAGACTATAGCCCATGGTTTCAAAATTGACTTTTTCTCGAATAAGCAAATGACGATTTCTACGATATTTATAATAACTGAACACAAATTTGAAAATTTAGCTCTGAGAACCTTTTATTGACAAAATTACAGAAATTTGAAATGCGAGGCTTTTTTGCTTAATTCTGCTGGACTATAGCCCATGGTTTCAAAATGCGTTTTTTTTCTCGAATTTGCAAATGACGATTTCTATGAAATTATAATAACGAGCATCCCTAACTGAACACAAATTTGAAAATATAGCCTTTTATTGACAAAAATACAGAAATTTGAAATGCGAGGCTTTTTTGATTAATTCTGCTAGACTATAGCCCATGGTTTCAAAATTGACTTTTTCTCGAATAAGCAAATGACCATTTCTACGATATTTATAATAACTGAACACAAATTTGAAAATTTAGCTCTGAGAACCTTTTATTGACAAAAATACAGAAATTTGAAATGCGAGGCTTTTTTGCTTAATTCTGCTGAACTATAGCCCATGGTTTCAAAATGCGTTTTTTTTCTCGAATTTGCAAATGACGATTTCTATGACATTTATAATAACGAGCATCCCTAACTGAACACAAATTTGAAAATTTGGCTCTGAGCACCTTTTATTGACAAAAATACAGAAATTTGAAATGCGAGGCTTTTTTGATTAATTCTGCTAGACTATAGCCCATGGTTTCAAAATGGACTTTTTTCTCGGATTTGAAAATGACGATTTCTATGATATTTATAATAACGAGCATCCCTAACTGAACACAAATTTGAAAATTTAGCTCTGAGAATCAATTACTGACAAAAATACAGAAATTTGAAATGCGAGGCTTTTTTGCTTAATTCTGCTGGACTATAGCCCATGGTTTCAAAATGGACTTTTTTCTCGAATTTGCAGATGACGATTTCTATGACATTTATAATAACGAGCATGCCTAACTGACCACAAATTTGAAAATTTAGCTGTGAGAACCTTTTATTGACAAAAATACAGAAATTTGAAATGCGAGGCTTTTTTGCTTAATTCTGCTGGACTATAGCCCATGGTTTCAAAATGCGTTTTTTTCTTGAATTTTCAAATGACGATTTCTATGACATTTATAATAACGAGCATCCCTAACTGAACGCAAATTTGAAAATTAAGCTCTGAGCCCCTTTAATGACAAAAATACAGAAATTTGAAATGTGAGGCTTTTTTGATTAATTCTGCTAGACTATAGCCCATGGTTTCAAAATTGACTTTTTTCTCGAATAAGCAAATGACGATTTCTACGATATTTATAATAACTCAACACAAATTTGAAAATTTAGCTCTGAGAACCTTTTATTGACAAAAATACAGAAATTTGAAATGCGAGGCTTTTTTGCTTAATTCTGCTGGACTATAGCCCATGGTTTCCAAATGGACTTTTTTCCCAAATTTGCAAATGACGATTTCTATGACATTTGTAATAACGAGCATCCCTAACTGAACACAAATTTGAAAATTTAGCTCTGAGCACCTTTTATTGACAAAAATACAGAAATTTGAAATGTAAGGCTTTTTTGATTAATTCTGCTGGACTATAGCCCATGGTTTCCAAATGGACTTTTTTCCCAAATTTGCAAATGACGATTTCTATGATATTTATAATAACGAGCATCCCTAACTGAACACAAATTTGAAAATTAAGCTCTGAGAATCAATTACTGACAAAAATACAGAAATTTGAAATGCGAGGCTTTTTTGCTTAATTCTGCTGGACTATAGCCCATGGTTTCAAAATGCGTTTTTTTCTCGAATTTGCAAATGACGATTTCTATGACATTTATAATAACGAGCTTCCCTAACTGAACACAAATTTGAAAATTTAGCTCTGAGCACCTTTTATTGACAAAAATACAGAAATTTGAAATGTGAGGCTTTTTTGATTAATTCTGCTAGACTATAGCCCATAGTTTCAAAATTGACTTTTTTCTCGAATAAGCAAATGACGATCTCTACGATATTTATAATAACTGAACACAAATTTGAAAATTTAGCTCTGAGAACCTTTTATTAACAAAATTACAGAAATTTGAAATGCGAGCCTCTTTTGCTTAATTCTGCTGGACTATAGCCCATGGTTTCCAAATGGACTTTTTTCCCAAATTTGCAAATGACGATTTCTATGATATTTATAATAACGAGCATCCCTAACTGAACACAAATTTGAAAATTAAGCTCTGAGAATCAATTACTGACAAAAATACAGAAATTTGAAATGCGAGGCTTTTTTGCTTAATTCTGCTGGACTATAGCCCATGGTTTCAAAATGCGTTTTTTTCTCGAATTTGCAAATGACGATTTCTATGACATTTATAATAACGAGCTTCCCTAACTGAACACAAATTTGAAAATTTAGCTCTGAGCACCTTTTATTGACAAAAATACAGAAATTTGAAATGTAAGGCTTTTTTGATTAATTCTGCTAGACTATAGCCCATGGTTTCAAATTTGACTTTTTTCTCGAATAAGCAAATGACGATTTCTACGATATTTATAATAACTGAACACAAATTTGAAAATTTAGCTCTGAGAACCTTTTATTGACAAAAATACAGAAATTTGAAATGCGAGGCTTTTTTGCTTAATTCTGCTGGACTATAGTCCATGGTTTCAAAATTCGTTTTTTTTCTCGAATTTGCAAATGACGATTTCTATGACATTTATAATAACGAGCATCCCTAACTGAACACAAATTTGAAAATTTAGCTCTGAGCACCTTTTATTGACAAAAATACAGAAATTTGAAATGTGAGGCTTTTTTGATTAATTCTGCTAGACTATAGCCCATAGTTTCAAAATTGACTTTTTTCTCGAATAAGCAAATGACGATCTCTACGATATTTATAATAACTGAACACAAATTTGAAAATTTAGCTCTGAGAACCTTTTATTAACAAAATTACAGAAATTTGAAATGCGAGCCTCTTTTGCTTAATTCTGCTGGACTATAGCCCATGGTTTCCAAATGGACTTTTTTCCCAAATTTGCAAATGACGATTTCTATGATATTTATAATAACGAGCATCCCTAACTGAACACAAATTTGAAAATTAAGCTCTGAGAATCAATTACTGACAAAAATACAGAAATTTGAAATGCGAGGCTTTTTTGCTTAATTCTGCTGGACTATAGCCCATGGTTTCAAAATGCGTTTTTTTCTCGAATTTGCAAATGACGATTTCTATGACATTTATAATAACGAGCTTCCCTAACTGAACACAAATTTGAAAATTTAGCTCTGAGCACCTTTTATTGACAAAAATACAGAAATTTGAAATGTAAGGCTTTTTTGATTAATTCTGCTAGACTATAGCCCATGGTTTAAAAATTGACTTTTTTCTCGAATAAGCAAATGACGATTTCTACGATATTTATAATAACTGAACACAAATTTGAAAATTTAGCTCTGAGAACCTTTTATTGACAAAAATACAGAAATTTGAAATGCGAGGCTTTTTTGCTTAATTCTGCTGGACTATAGCCCATGGTTTCAAAATGCGTTTTTTTTCTCGAATTTGCAAATGACGATTTCTATGACATTTGTAATAACGAGCATCCCTAACTGAACACAAATTTGAAAATTTAGCTCTGAGCACCTTTTATTGACAAAAATACAGAAATTTGAAATGTAAGGCTTTTTTGATTAATTCTGCTGGACTATAGCCCATGGTTTCCAAATGGACTTTTTTCCCAAATTTGCAAATGACGATTTCTATGACATTTATAATAACGAGCATCCCTAACTGAACACAAATTTGAGAATTTAGCTCTGAGCACCTTTTATTGACAAAAATACAGAAATTTGAAATGTGAGGCTTTTTTGATTTATTCTGCTAGACTATAGCCCATGGTTTCAAAATTGACTTTTTCTCGAATAAGCAAATGACGATTTCTACGATATTTATAATAACTGAACACAAATTTGAAAATTTAGCTCTGAGAACCTTTTATTGACAAAATTACAGAAATTTGAAATGCGAGGCTTTTTTGCTTAATTCTGCTGGACTATAGCCCATGGTTTCAAAATGCGTTTTTTTTCTCGAATTTGCAAATGACGATTTCTATGAAATTATAATAACGAGCATCCCTAACTGAACACAAATTTGAAAATATAGCCTTTTATTGACAAAAATACAGAAATTTGAAATGCGAGGCTTTTTTGATTAATTCTGCTAGACTATAGCCCATGGTTTCAAAATTAACTTTTTTCTCGAATAAGCAAATGACGATTTCTACGATATTTATAATAACTGAACACAAATTTGAAAATTTAGCTCTGAGAACCTTTTATTGACAAAAATACAGAAATTTGAAATGCGAGGCTTTTTTGCTTAATTCTGCTGAACTATAGCCCATGGTTTCAAAATGCGTTTTTTTTCTCGAATTTGCAAATGACGATTTCTATGACATTTATAATAACGAGCATCCCTAACTGAACACAAATTTGAAAATTTGGCTCTGAGCACCTTTTATTGACAAAAATACAGAAATTTGAAATGCGAGGCTTTTTTGATTAATTCTGCTAGACTATAGCCCATGGTTTCAAAATGGACTTTTTTCTCGAATTTGAAAATGACGATTTCTATGATATTTATAATAACGAGCATCCCTAACTGAACACAAATTTGAAAATTTAGCTCTGAGAATCAATTACTGACAAAAATACAGAAATTTGAAATGCGAGGCTTTTTTGCTTAATTCTGCTGGACTATAGCCCATGGTTTCAAAATGCGTTTTTTTCTCGAATTTGCAAATGATGATTTCTATGACATTTATAATAACGAGCATCCCTAACTGAACACAAATTTGAAAATTTGGCTCTGAGCACCTTTTATTGACAAAAATACAGAAATTTGAAATGCGAGGCTTTTTTGCTTAATTCTGCTGGACTATAGCCCATGGTTTCAAAATGGACTTTTTTCTCGAATTTGCAGATGACGATTTCTATGACATTTATAATAACGAGCATGCCTAACTGACCACAAATTTGAAAATTTAGCTCTGAGAACCTTTTATTGACAAAAATACAGAAATTTGAAATGCGAGGCTTTTTTGCTTAATTCTGCTGGACTATAGTCCATGGTTTCAAAATTCGTTTTTTTTCTCGAATTTGCAAATGACGATTTCTATGACATTTATAATAACGAGCATCCCTAACTGAACACAAATTTGAAAATTTAGCTCTGAGCACCTTTTATTGACAAAAATACAGAAATTTGAAATGTGAGGCTTTTTTGATTAATTCTGCTAGACTATAGCCCATAGTTTCAAAATTGACTTTTTTCTCGAATAAGCAAATGACGATCTCTACGATATTTATAATAACTGAACACAAATTTGAAAATTTAGCTCTGAGAACCTTTTATTAACAAAATTACAGAAATTTGAAATGCGAGCCTCTTTTGCTTAATTCTGCTGGACTATAGCCCATGGTTTCAAAATGCGTTTTTTTCTCGAATTTGCAAATGACGATTTCTATGACATTTATAATAACGAGCTTCCCTAACTGAACACAAATTTGAAAATTTAGCTCTGAGCACCTTTTATTGACAAAAATACAGAAATTTGAAATGTAAGGCTTTTTTGATTAATTTTGCTAGACTATAGCCCATGGTTTCAAAATTGACTTTTTTCTCGAATAAGCAAATGACGATTTCTACGATATTTATAATAACTGAACACAAATTTGAAAATTTAGCTCTGAGAACCTTTTATTGACAAAAATACAGAAATTAGAAATGCGAGGCTTTTTTGCTTAATTCTGCTGGACTATAGCCCATGGTTTCAAAATTCGTTTTTTTTCTCGAATTTGCAAATGACGATTTCTATGACATTTATAATAACGAGCATCCCTAACTGAACACAAATTTGAAAATTTAGCTCTGAGCACCTTTTATTGACAAAAATTCAGAAATTTGAAATGTGAGGCTTTTTGGATTAATTCTGCTAGACTATGGCCCATAGTTTCAAAATTGACTTTTTTCTCGAATAAGCAAATGACGATCTCTACGATATTTATAATAACTGAACACAAATTTGAAAATTTAGCTCTGAGAACCTTTTATTGACAAAAATACAGAAATTTGAAATGCGAGGCTTTTTTGCTTAATTCTGCTGGACTATAGCCCATGGTTTCAAATGCGTTTTTTTCTCGAATTTGCAAATGACGATTTCCATGAAATTATAATAACGAGCATCTCTAACTGAACAAAAATTTGAAAATTTAGCTCTGAGCACCTTTTATTGACAAAAATACAGAAATTTGAAATGCGAGGCTTTTTGATTAATTCTGCTGGACTATAGCCCATGGTTTCAAAATGGACTTTTTTCCCAAATTTGCATATGACGATTTCTATGATATTTATTATAACGAGCATCCCTAACTGAACACAAATTTGAAAATTTAGCTCTGAGCACCTTTTATTGACAAAAATACAGAAATTTGAAATGTGAGGCTTTTTTGATTAATTCTGCTAGACTATAGCCCATGGTTTCAAAATGGACTTTTTTCCCAAATTTGCATATGACGATTTCTATGATATTTATTATAACGAGCATCCCTAACTGAACACAAATTTGAAAATTTAGCTCTGAGCACCTTTTATTGACAAAAATACAGAAATTTGAAATGTGAGGCTTTTTTGATTAATTCTGCTAGACTATAGCCCATGGTTTCAAAATTGACTTTTTTCTCGAATAAGCAAATGACGATTTCTACGATATTTATAATAACTGAACACAAATTTGAAAATTTAGCTCTGAGAACCTTTTATTGACAAAAATACAGAAATTTGAAATGCGAGGCTTTTTTGCTTAATTCTGCTGAACTATAGCCCATGGTTTCAAAATTCGTTTTTTTTCTCGAATTTGCAAATGACGATTTCTATGACATTTATAATAACGAGCTTCCCTAACTGAACACAAATTTGAAAATTTAGCTCTGAGCACCTTTTATTGACAAAAATACAGAAATTTGAAATGTAAGGCTTTTTTGATTAATTCTGCTAGACTATAGCCCATGGTTTCAAAATGGACTTTTTCCCAAATTTGCAAATGACGATTTCTATGACATTTATAATAACGAGCATCCCTAACTGAACACAAATTTGAAAATTTAGCTCTGAGCACCTTTTATTGACAAAAATACAGAAATTTGAAATGTGAGGCTTTTTTGCTTAATTCTGCTGGACTATAGCCCATGGTTTCAAAATGGACTTTTCCCAAATTTGCAAATGACGATTTCTATGACATTTATAATAACTAGCATCCCTAACTGAACACAAATTTGAAAATTAAGCTCTGAGAATCAATTACTGACAAAAATACAGAAATTTGAAATGCGAGGCTTTTTTGCTTAATTCTGCTGGACTATAGCCCATGGTTTCAAAATGCGTTTTTTTCTCGAATTTGCAAATGACGATTTCTATGACATTTATAATAACGAGCTTCCCTAACTGAACACAAATTTGAAAATTTAGCTCTGAGCACCTTTTATTGACAAAAATACAGAAATTTGAAATGTAAGGCTTTTTTGATTAATTTTGCTAGACTATAGCCCATGGTTTCAAAATTGACTTTTTTCTCGAATAAGCAAATGACGATTTCTACGATATTTATAATAACTGAACACAAATTTGAAAATTTAGCTCTGAGAACCTTTTATTGACAAAAATACAGAAATTTGAAATGCGAGGCTTTTTTGCTTAATTCTGCTGGACTATAGCCCATGGTTTCAAAATTCGTTTTTTTTCTCGAATTTGCAAATGACGATTTCTATGACATTTATAATAACGAGCATCCCTAACTGAACACAAATTTGAAAATTTAGCTCTGAGCACCTTTTATTGACAAAAATTCAGAAATTTGAAATGTGAGGCTTTTTGGATTAATTCTGCTAGACTATGGCCCATAGTTTCAAAATTGACTTTTTTCTCGAATAAGCAAATGACGATCTCTACGATATTTATAATAACTGAACACAAATTTGAAAATTTAGCTCTGAGAACCTTTTATTGACAAAAATACAGAAATTTGAAATGCGAGGCTTTTTTGCTTAATTCTGCTGGACTATAGCCCATGGTTTCAAAATGCGTTTTTTTTCTCGAATTTGCAAATGACGATTTCCATGAAATTATAATAACGAGCATCTCTAACTGAACAAAAATTTGAAAATTTAGCTCTGAGCACCTTTTATTGACAAAAATACAGAAATTTGAAATGCGAGGCTTTTTTGATTAATTCAGCTGGACTATAGCCCATGGTTTCAAAATGGACTTTTTTCCCAAATTTGCATATGACGATTTCTATGATATTTATTATAACGAGCATCCCTAACTGAACACAAATTTGAAAATTTAGCTCTGAGCACCTTTTATTGACAAAAATACAGAAATTTGAAATGTGAGGCTTTTTTGATTAATTCTGCTAGACTATAGCCCATGGTTTCAAAATGGACTTTTTTCCCAAATTTGCATATGACGATTTCTATGATATTTATTATAACGAGCATCCTAACTGAACACAAATTTGAAAATTTAGCTCTGAGCACCTTTTATTGACAAAAATACAGAAATTTGAAATGTGAGGCTTTTTTGATTAATTCTGCTAGACTATAGCCCATGGTTTCAAAATTGACTTTTTTCTCGAATAAGCAAATGACGATTTCTACGATATTTATAATAACTGAACACAAATTTGAAAATTTAGCTCTGAGAACCTTTTATTGACAAAAATACAGAAATTTGAAATGCGAGGCTTTTTTGCTTAATTCTGCTGAACTATAGCCCATGGTTTCAAAATTCGTTTTTTTTCTCGAATTTGCAAATGACGATTTCTATGACATTTATAATAACGAGCTTCCCTACTGAACACAAATTTGAAAATTTAGCTCTGAGCACCTTTTATTGACAAAAATACAGAAATTTGAAATGTAAGGCTTTTTTGATTAATTCTGCTAGACTATAGCCCATGGTTTCAAAATGGACTTTTTCCCAAATTTGCAAATGACGATTTCTATGACATTTATAATAACGAGCATCCCTAACTGAACACAAATTTGAAAATTTAGCTCTGAGCACCTTTTATTGACAAAAATACAGAAATTTGAAATGTGAGGCTTTTTTGCTTAATTCTGCTGGACTATAGCCCATGGTTTCAAAATGGACTTTTTTCCCCAAATTTGCAAATGACGATTTCTATGACATTTATAATAACTAGCATCCCTAACTGAACACAAATTTGAAAATTAAGCTCTGAGAATCAATTACTGACAAAAATACAGAAATTTGAAATGCGAGGCTTTTTTGCTTAATTCTGCTGGACTATAGCCCATGGTTTCAAAATGCGTTTTTTTCTCGAATTTGCAAATGACGATTTCTATGACATTTATAATAACGAGCTTCCCTAACTGAACACAAATTTGAAAATTTAGCTCTGAGCACCTTTTATTGACAAAAATACAGAAATTTGAAATGTAAGGCTTTTTTGATTAATTTTGCTAGACTATAGCCCATGGTTTCAAAATTGACTTTTTTCTCGAATAAGCAAATGACGATTTCTACGATATTTATAATAACTGAACACAAATTTGAAAATTTAGCTCTGAGAACCTTTTATTGACAAAAATACAGAAATTTGAAATGCGAGGCTTTTTTGCTTAATTCTGCTGGACTATAGCCCATGGTTTCAAAATTCGTTTTTTTTCTCGAATTTGCAAATGACGATTTCTATGACATTTATAATAACGAGCATCCCTAACTGAACACAAATTTGAAAATTTAGCTCTGAGCACCTTTTATTGACAAAAATTCAGAAATTTGAAATGTGAGGCTTTTTGGATTAATTCTGCTAGACTATGGCCCATAGTTTCAAAATTGACTTTTTTCTCGAATAAGCAAATGACGATCTCTACGATATTTATAATAACTGAACACAAATTTGAAAATTTAGCTCTGAGAACCTTTTATTGACAAAAATACAGAAATTTGAAATGCGAGGCTTTTTTGCTTAATTCTGCTGGACTATAGCCCATGGTTTCAAAATGCGTTTTTTTTCTCGAATTTGCAAATGACGATTTCCATGAAATTATAATAACGAGCATCTCTAACTGAACAAAAATTTGAAAATTTAGCTCTGAGCACCTTTTATTGACAAAAATACAGAAATTTGAAATGCGAGGCTTTTTTGATTAATTCAGCTGGACTATAGCCCATGGTTTCAAAATGGACTTTTTTCCCAAATTTGCATATGACGATTTCTATGATATTTATTATAACGAGCATCCCTAACTGAACACAAATTTGAAAATTTAGCTCTGAGCACCTTTTATTGACAAAAATACAGAAATTTGAAATGTGAGGCTTTTTTGATTAATTCTGCTAGACTATAGCCCATGGTTTCAAAATGGACTTTTTTCCCAAATTTGCATATGACGATTTCTATGATATTTATTATAACGAGCATCCCTAACTGAACACAAATTTGAAAATTTAGCTCTGAGCACCTTTTATTGACAAAAATACAGAAATTTGAAATGTGAGGCTTTTTTGATTAATTCTGCTAGACTATAGCCCATGGTTTCAAAATTGACTTTTTTCTCGAATAAGCAAATGACGATTTCTACGATATTTATAATAACTGAACACAAATTTGAAAATTTAGCTCTGAGAACCTTTTATTGACAAAAATACAGAAATTTGAAATGCGAGGCTTTTTTGCTTAATTCTGCTGAACTATAGCCCATGGTTTCAAAATTCGTTTTTTTTCTCGAATTTGCAAATGACGATTTCTATGACATTTATAATAACGAGCTTCCCTAACTGAACACAAATTTGAAAATTTAGCTCTGAGCACCTTTTATTGACAAAAATACAGAAATTTGAAATGTGAGGCTTTTTTGCTTAATTCTGCTGGACTATAGCCCATGGTTTCAAAATTCGTTTTTTTTCTCGAATTTGCAAATGACGATTTCTATGACATTTATAATAACGATCATCCATAACTGAACACAAATTTGAAAATTTAGCTCTGAGCACCTTTTATTGACAAAAATACAGAAATTTGAAATGTGAGGCTTTTTTGATTAATTCTGCTAGACTATAGCCCATAGTTTCAAAATTGACTTTTTTCTCGAATAAGCAAATGACGATCTCTACGATATTTATAATAACTGAACACAAATTTGAAAATTTAGCTCTGAGAACCTTTTATTGACAAAAATACAGAAATTTGAAATGCGAGGCTTTTTTGCTTAATTCTGCTGGACTATAGCCCATGGTTTCAAAATGCATTTTTTTTCTCGAATTTGCAAATGACGATTTCTATGACATTTATAATAACGAGCTTCCCTAACTGAACACAAATTTTAAAATTTAGCTCTGAGCACCTTTTATTGACAAAAATACAGAAATTTGAAATGTAAGGCTTTTTTGATAAATTCTGCTAGACTATAGCCCATGGTTTCAAATTTGACTTTTTTCTCGAATAAGCAAATGACGATTTCTACGATATTTATAATAACTGAACACAAATTTGAAAATTTAGCTCTGAGAACCTTTTATTGACAAAAATACAAAAATTTGAAATGCGAGGCTTTTTTGCTTAATTCTGCTGGACTATAGCCCATGGTTTCGAAATTCGTTTTTTTTCTCGAATTTGCAAATGACGATTTCTATGACATTTATAATAACGAGCATCCCTAACTGAACACAAATTTGAAAATTTAGCTCTGAGCACCTTTTATTGACAAAAATTCAGAAATTTGAAATGTGAGGCTTTTTTGATTAATTCTGCTAGACTATAGCCCATAGTTTCAAAATTGACTTTTTTCTCGAATAAGCAAATGACGATCTCTACGATATTTATAATAACTGAACACAAATATGAAAATTTAGCTCTGAGAACCTTTTATTGACAAAAATACAGAAATTTGAAATGCGAGGCTTTTTTGCTTAATTCTGCTGGACTATAGCCCATGGTTTCAAAATGCGTTTTTTTTCTCGAATTTGCAAATGACGATTTCCATGAAATTATAATAACGAGCATCTCTAACTGAACAAAAATTTGAAAATTTAGCTCTGAGCACCTTTTATTGACAAAAATACAGAAATTTGAAATGCGAGGCTTTTTTGCTTAATTCTGCTGGACTATAGCCCATGGTTTCAAAATGCGTTTTTTTTCTCGAATTTGCAAATGACGATTTCCATGAAATTATAATAACGAGCATCCCTAACTGAACACAAATTTGAAAATTTAGCTCTGAGCACCTTTTATTGACAAAAATACAGAAATTTGAAATGTGAGGCTTTTTTGATTAATTCTGCTAGACTATAGCCCATGGTTTCAAAATTGACTTTTTTCTCGAATAAGCAAATGACGATTTCTACGATATTTATAATAACTGAACACAAATTTGAAAATTTAGCTCTGAGAACCTTTTATTGACAAAAATACAGAAATTTGAAATGTGAGGCTTTTTTGATTAATTCTGCTAGACTATAGCCCATGGTTTCAAAATTGACTTTTTTCTCGAATAAGCAAATGACGATTTCTACGATATTTATAATAACTGAACACAAATTTGAAAATTTAGCTCTGAGAACCTTTTATTGACAAAAATACAGAAATTTGAAATGCGAGGCTTTTTTGCTTAATTCTGCTGGACTATAGCCCATGGTTTCAAAATTCGTTTTTTTTTCTCGAATTTGCAAATGACGATTTCTATGACATTTATAATAACGAGCATCCCTAACTGAACACAAATTTGAAAATTTAGCTCTGAGCACCTTTTATTGACAAAAATACAGAAATTTGAAATGCGAGGCTTTTTTGCTTAATTCTGCTGGACTATAGCCCATGGTTTCAAAATGCGTTTTTTTTCTCGAATTTGCAAATGACGATTTCCATGAAATTATAATAACGAGCATCTCTAACTGAACAAAAATTTGAAAATTTAGCTCTGAGCACCTTTTATTGTCAAAAATACAGAAATTTGAAATGCGAGGCTTTTTTGATTAATTCTGCTGGACTATAGCCCATGGTTTCAAAATGGACTTTTTTCCCAAATTTGCATATGACGATTTCTATGATATTTATTATAACGAGCATCCCTAACTGAACACAAATTTGAAAATTTAGCTCTGAGCACCTTTTATTGACAAAAATACAGAAATTTGAAATGTGAGGCTTTTTTGATTAATTCTGCTAGACTATAGCCCATGGTTTCAAAATTGACTTTTTTCTCGAATAAGCAAATGACGATTTCTACGATATTTATAATAACTGAACACAAATTTGAAAATTAAGCTCTGAGAACCTTTTATTGACAAAAATACAGAAATTTGAAATGCGAGGCTTTTTTGCTTAATTCTGCTGGACTATAGCCCATGGTTTCAAAATTCGTTTTTTTTCTCGAATTTGCAAATGACGATTTCTATGACATTTATAATAACGAGCATCCCTAACTGAACACAAATTTGAAAATTTAGCTCTGAGCACCTTTTATTGACAAAAATACAGAAATTTGAAATGTGAGGCTTTTTTGATTAATTCTGCTAGACTATAGCCCATAGTTTCAAAATTGACTTTTTTATCGAATAAGCAAATGACGATCTCTACGATATTTATAATAACTGAACACAAATTTGAAAATTTAGCTCTGAGAACCTTTTATTGACAAAAATACAGAAATTTGAAATGCGAGGCTTTTTTGCTTAATTCTGCTGGACTATAGCCCATGGTTTCAAAATGCGTTTTTTTCTCGAATTTGCAAATGACGATTTCTATGACATTTATAATGACGAGCTTCCCTAACTGAACACAAATTTGAAAATTTAGCTCTGAGCACCTTTTATTGACAAAAATACAGAAATTTGAAATGCGAGGCTTTTTTGCTTAATTCTGCTGGACTATAGCCCATGGTTTCAAAATTCGTTTTTTTTCTCGAATTTGCAAATGACGATTTCTATGACATTTATAATAACGAGCTTCCCTAACTGAACACAAATTTGAAAATTTAGCTCTGAGCACCTTTTATTGACAAAAATACAGAAATTTGAAATGT
The DNA here is from genome assembly GCA_963555765.1 of Orthonevra nobilis. Lineage (NCBI taxonomy): Eukaryota > Metazoa > Arthropoda > Insecta > Diptera > Syrphidae > Orthonevra > Orthonevra nobilis. Next base: position 63,075,125 of record OY743224.1, read on the forward strand.
AAGGCTTTTTTGATTAATTCTGCTAGACTATAGCCCATGGTTTCAAAATTGACTTTTTTCTCGAATAAGCAAATGACGATTTCTACGATATTTATAATAACTGAACACAAATTTGAAAATTTAGCTCTGAGAACCTTTTATTGACAAAAATACAGAAATTTGAAATGCGAGGCTTTTTTGCTTAATTCTGCTGGACTAAAGCCCATGGTTTCAAAATTCGTTTTTTTTCTCGAATTTGCAAATGACGATTTCTATGACATTTATAATAACGAGCATCCCTAACTGAACACAAATTTGAAAATTTAGCTCTGAGCACCTTTTATTGACAAAAATACAGAAATTTGAAATGTGAGGCTTTTTTGATTATTTCTGCTAGACTATAGCCCATAGTTTCAAAATTGACTTTTTTCTTGAATAAGCAAATGACGATCTCTACGATATTTATAATAACTGAACACAAATTTGAAAATTTAGCTCTGAGTACCTTTTATTGACAAAAATACAGAAATTTGAAATGCGAGGCTTTTTTGATTAATTCTGCTGGACTATAGCCCATGGTTTCAAAATGGACTTTTTTCCCAAATTTGCATATGACGATTTCTATGATATTTATTATAACGAGCATCCCTAACTGAACACAAATTTGAAAATTTAGCTCTGAGCACCTTTTATTGACAAAAATACAGAAATTTGAAATGCGAGGCTTTTTTGCTTAATTCTGCTGGACTATAGCCCATGGTTTCAAAATTCGTTTTTTTCTCGAATTTGCAAATGACGATTTCTATGACATTTATAACAACGAGCTTCCCTAACTGAACACAAATTTGAAAATTTAGCTCTGAGCACCTTTTATTGACAAAAATACAGAAATTTGAAATGTAAGGCTTTTTTGATTAATTCTGCTAGACTATAGCCCATGGTTTCAAAATTGAGTTTTTTCTCGAATAAGCAAATGACGATTTCTACGATATTTATAATAACTGAACACAAATTTGAAAATTTATCTCTGAGAACCTTTTATTGACAAAAATACAGAAATTTGAAATGCGAGGCTTTTTTGCTTAATTCTGCTGGACTATAGCCCATGGTTTCAAAATTCGTTTTTTTTTCTCGAATTTGCAAATGACGATTTCTATGACATTTATAATAACGAGCATCCCTAACTGAACACAAATTTGAAAATTTAGCTCTGAGCACCTTTTATTGACAAAAATACAGAAATTTGAAATGTGAGGCTTTTTTGATTAATTCTGCTAGACTATAGCCCATAGTTTCAAAATTGACTTTTTTCTCGAATAAGCAAATGACGATCTCTACGATATTTATAATAACTGAACACAAATTTGAAAATTTAGCTCTGAGAACCTTTTATTGACAAAAATACAGAAATTTGAAATGCGAGGCTTTTTTGCTTAATTCTGCTGGACTATAGCCCATGGTTTCAAAATGCGTTTTTTTTCTCGAATTTGCAAATGACGATTTCTATGACATTTATAATAACGAGCATCCCTAACTGAACACAAATTTGAAAATTTAGCTCTGAGAACCTTTTATTGACAAAAATACAGAAATTTGAAATGCGAGGCTTTTTTGATTAATTCTGCTGGACTATAGCCCATGGTTTCAAAATGGACTTTTTTCCCAAATTTGCATATGACGATTTCTATGATATTTATTATAACGAGCATCCCTAACTGAACACAAATTTGAAAATTTAGCTCTGAGCACCTTTTATTGACAAAAATACAGAAATTTGAAATGCGAGTCTTTTTTGCTTAATTCTGCTGGACTATAGCCCATGGTTTCAAAATTCGTTTTTTTCTCGAATTTGCAAATGACGATTTCTATGACATTTATAACAACGAGCTTCCCTAACTGAACACAAATTTGAAAATTTAGCTCTGAGCACCTTTTATTGACAAAAATACAGAAATTTGAAATGTAAGGCTTTTTTGATTAATTCTGCTAGACTATAGCCCATGGTTTCAAAATTGAGTTTTTTCTCGAATAAGCAAATGACGATTTCTACGATATTTATAATAACTGAACACAAATTTGAAAATTTATCTCTGAGAACCTTTTATTGACAAAAATACAGAAATTTGAAATGCGAGGCTTTTTTGCTTAATTCTGCTGGACTATAGCCCATGGTTTCAAAATTCGTTTTTTTTCTCGAATTTGCAAATGACGATTTCTATGACATTTATAATAACGAGCATCCCTAACTGAACACAAATTTGAAAATTTAGCTCTGAGCACCTTTTATTGACAAAAATACAGAAATTTGAAATGTGAGGCTTTTTTGATTAATTCTGCTAGACTATAGCCCATAGTTTCAAAATTGACTTTTTTCTCGAATAAGCAAATGACGATCTCTACGATATTTATAATAACTGAACACAAATTTGAAAATTTAGCTCTGAGAACCTTTTATTGACAAAAATACAAAAATTTGAAATGCGAGGCTTTTTTGCTTAATTCTGCTGGACTATAGCCCATGGTTTCGAAATTCGTTTTTTTTCTCGAATTTGCAAATGACGATTTCTATGACATTTATAATAACGAGCATCCCTAACTGAACACAAATTTGAAAATTTAGCTCTGAGCACCTTTTATTGACAAAAATTCAGAAATTTGAAATGTGAGGCTTTTTTGATTAATTCTGCTAGACTATAGCCCATAGTTTCAAAATTGACTTTTTTCTCGAATAAGCAAATGACGATCTCTACGATATTTATAATAACTGAACACAAATATGAAAATTTAGCTCTGAGAACCTTTTATTGACAAAAATACAGAAATTTGAAATGCGAGGCTTTTTTGCTTAATTCTGCTGGACTATAGCCCATGGTTTCAAAATGCGTTTTTTTTCTCGAATTTGCAAATGACGATTTCCATGAAATTATAATAACGAGCATCTCTAACTGAACAAAAATTTGAAAATTTAGCTCTGAGCACCTTTTATTGACAAAAATACAGAAATTTGAAATGCGAGGCTTTTTTGCTTAATTCTGCTGGACTATAGCCCATGGTTTCAAAATGCGTTTTTTTTCTCGAATTTGCAAATGACGATTTCCATGAAATTATAATAACGAGCATCCCTAACTGAACACAAATTTGAAAATTTAGCTCTGAGCACCTTTTATTGACAAAAATACAGAAATTTGAAATGTGAGGCTTTTTTGATTAATTCTGCTAGACTATAGCCCATGGTTTCAAAATTGACTTTTTTCTCGAATAAGCAAATGACGATTTCTACGATATTTATAATAACTGAACACAAATTTGAAAATTTAGCTCTGAGAACCTTTTATTGACAAAAATACAGAAATTTGAAATGTGAGGCTTTTTTGATTAATTCTGCTAGACTATAGCCCATGGTTTCAAAATTGACTTTTTTCTCGAATAAGCAAATGACGATTTCTACGATATTTATAATAACTGAACACAAATTTGAAAATTTAGCTCTGAGAACCTTTTATTGACAAAAATACAGAAATTTGAAATGCGAGGCTTTTTTGCTTAATTCTGCTGGACTATAGCCCATGGTTTCAAAATTCGTTTTTTTTTCTCGAATTTGCAAATGACGATTTCTATGACATTTATAATAACGAGCATCCCTAACTGAACACAAATTTGAAAATTTAGCTCTGAGCACCTTTTATTGACAAAAATACAGAAATTTGAAATGCGAGGCTTTTTTGCTTAATTCTGCTGGACTATAGCCCATGGTTTCAAAATGCGTTTTTTTTCTCGAATTTGCAAATGACGATTTCCATGAAATTATAATAACGAGCATCTCTAACTGAACAAAAATTTGAAAATTTAGCTCTGAGCACCTTTTATTGTCAAAAATACAGAAATTTGAAATGCGAGGCTTTTTTGATTAATTCTGCTGGACTATAGCCCATGGTTTCAAAATGGACTTTTTTCCCAAATTTGCATATGACGATTTCTATGATATTTATTATAACGAGCATCCCTAACTGAACACAAATTTGAAAATTTAGCTCTGAGCACCTTTTATTGACAAAAATACAGAAATTTGAAATGTGAGGCTTTTTTGATTAATTCTGCTAGACTATAGCCCATGGTTTCAAAATTGACTTTTTTCTCGAATAAGCAAATGACGATTTCTACGATATTTATAATAACTGAACACAAATTTGAAAATTAAGCTCTGAGAACCTTTTATTGACAAAAATACAGAAATTTGAAATGCGAGGCTTTTTTGCTTAATTCTGCTGGACTATAGCCCATGGTTTCAAAATTCGTTTTTTTTCTCGAATTTGCAAATGACGATTTCTATGACATTTATAATAACGAGCATCCCTAACTGAACACAAATTTGAAAATTTAGCTCTGAGCACCTTTTATTGACAAAAATACAGAAATTTGAAATGTGAGGCTTTTTTGATTAATTCTGCTAGACTATAGCCCATAGTTTCAAAATTGACTTTTTTATCGAATAAGCAAATGACGATCTCTACGATATTTATAATAACTGAACACAAATTTGAAAATTTAGCTCTGAGAACCTTTTATTGACAAAAATACAGAAATTTGAAATGCGAGGCTTTTTTGCTTAATTCTGCTGGACTATAGCCCATGGTTTCAAAATGCGTTTTTTTCTCGAATTTGCAAATGACGATTTCTATGACATTTATAATGACGAGCTTCCCTAACTGAACACAAATTTGAAAATTTAGCTCTGAGCACCTTTTATTGACAAAAATACAGAAATTTGAAATGCGAGGCTTTTTTGCTTAATTCTGCTGGACTATAGCCCATGGTTTCAAAATTCGTTTTTTTTCTCGAATTTGCAAATGACGATTTCTATGACATTTATAATAACGAGCTTCCCTAACTGAACACAAATTTGAAAATTTAGCTCTGAGCACCTTTTATTGACAAAAATACAGAAATTTGAAATGTAAGGCTTTTTTGATTAATTCTGCTAGACTATAGCCCATGGTTTCAAAATTGACTTTTTTCTCGAATAAGCAAATGACGATTTCTACGATATTTATAATAACTGAACACAAATTTGAAAATTTAGCTCTGAGAACCTTTTATTGACAAAAATACAGAAATTTGAAATGCGAGGCTTTTTTGCTTAATTCTGCTGGACTAAAGCCCATGGTTTCAAAATTCGTTTTTTTTCTCGAATTTGCAAATGACGATTTCTATGACATTTATAATAACGAGCATCCCTAACTGAACACAAATTTGAAAATTTAGCTCTGAGCACCTTTTATTGACAAAAATACAGAAATTTGAAATGTGAGGCTTTTTTGATTATTTCTGCTAGACTATAGCCCATAGTTTCAAAATTGACTTTTTTCTTGAATAAGCAAATGACGATCTCTACGATATTTATAATAACTGAACACAAATTTGAAAATTTAGCTCTGAGTACCTTTTATTGACAAAAATACAGAAATTTGAAATGCGAGGCTTTTTTGATTAATTCTGCTGGACTATAGCCCATGGTTTCAAAATGGACTTTTTTCCCAAATTTGCATATGACGATTTCTATGATATTTATTATAACGAGCATCCCTAACTGAACACAAATTTGAAAATTTAGCTCTGAGCACCTTTTATTGACAAAAATACAGAAATTTGAAATGCGAGGCTTTTTTGCTTAATTCTGCTGGACTATAGCCCATGGTTTCAAAATTCGTTTTTTTCTCGAATTTGCAAATGACGATTTCTATGACATTTATAACAACGAGCTTCCCTAACTGAACACAAATTTGAAAATTTAGCTCTGAGCACCTTTTATTGACAAAAATACAGAAATTTGAAATGTAAGGCTTTTTTGATTAATTCTGCTAGACTATAGCCCATGGTTTCAAAATTGAGTTTTTTCTCGAATAAGCAAATGACGATTTCTACGATATTTATAATAACTGAACACAAATTTGAAAATTTATCTCTGAGAACCTTTTATTGACAAAAATACAGAAATTTGAAATGCGAGGCTTTTTTGCTTAATTCTGCTGGACTATAGCCCATGGTTTCAAAATTCGTTTTTTTTCTCGAATTTGCAAATGACGATTTCTATGACATTTATAATAACGAGCATCCCTAACTGAACACAAATTTGAAAATTTAGCTCTGAGCACCTTTTATTGACAAAAATACAGAAATTTGAAATGTGAGGCTTTTTTGATTAATTCTGCTAGACTATAGCCCATAGTTTCAAAATTGACTTTTTTCTCGAATAAGCAAATGACGATCTCTACGATATTTATAATAACTGAACACAAATTTGAAAATTTAGCTCTGAGAACCTTTTATTGACAAAAATACAGAAATTTGAAATGCGAGGCTTTTTTGCTTAATTCTGCTGGACTATAGCCCATGGTTTCAAAATGCGTTTTTTTTCTCGAATTTGCAAATGACGATTTCTATGACATTTATAATAACGAGCATCCCTAACTGAACACAAATTTGAAAATTTAGCTCTGAGAACCTTTTATTGACAAAAATACAGAAATTTGAAATGCGAGGCTTTTTTGATTAATTCTGCTGGACTATAGCCCATGGTTTCAAAATGGACTTTTTTCCCAAATTTGCATATGACGATTTCTATGATATTTATTATAACGAGCATCCCTAACTGAACACAAATTTGAAAATTTAGCTCTGAGCACCTTTTATTGACAAAAATACAGAAATTTGAAATGCGAGTCTTTTTTGCTTAATTCTGCTGGACTATAGCCCATGGTTTCAAAATTCGTTTTTTTCTCGAATTTGCAAATGACGATTTCTATGACATTTATAATAACGAGCATCCCTAACTGAACACAAATTTGAAAATTTAGCTCTGAGCACCTTTTATTGACAAAAATACAGAAATTTGAAATGTGAGGCTTTTTTGATTAATTCTGCTAGACTATAGCCCATAGTTTCAAAATTGACTTTTTTCTCGAATAAGCAAATGACGATCTCTACGATATTTATAATAACTGAACACAAATTTGAAAATTTAGCTCTGAGAACCTTTTATTGACAAAAATACAGAAATTTGAAATGCGAGGCTTTTTTGCTTAATTCTGCTGGACTATAGCCCATGGTTTCAAAATGCGTTTTTTTTCTCGAATTTGCAAATGACGATTTCTATGACATTTATAATAACGAGCATCCCTAACTGAACACAAATTTGAAAATTTAGCTCTGAGAACCTTTTATTGACAAAAATACAGAAATTTGAAATGCGAGGCTTTTTTGATTAATTCTGCTGGACTATAGCCCATGGTTTCAAAATGGACTTTTTTCCCAAATTTGCATATGACGATTTCTATGATATTTATTATAACGAGCATCCCTAACTGAACACAAATTTGAAAATTTAGCACTGATAATCAATTACTGACAAAAATACAGAAATTTGAAATGCGAGGCTTTTTTGATTAATTCTGCTGGACTATAGCCCATGGTTTCAAAATGGACTTTTTTCCCAAATTTGCATATGACGATTTCTATGATATTTATTATAACGAGCATCCCTAACTGAACACAAATTTGAAAATTTAGCACTGAGAATCAATTACTGACAAAAATACAGAAATTTGAAATGCTAGGCTTTTTTGATTAATTCTGCTGGACTATAGCCCATGGTTTCAAAATGGACTTTTTTCCCAAATTTGCATATGACGATTTCTATGATATTTATTATAACGAGCATCCCTAACTGAACACAAATTTGAAAATTTAGCTCTGAGCACCTTTTATTGACAAAAATACAGAAATTTGAAATGCGAGTCTTTTTTGCTTAATTCTGCTGGACTATAGCCCATGGTTTCAAAATTCGTTTTTTTCTCGAATTTGCAAATGACGATTTCTATGACATTTATAATAACGAGCATCCCTAACTGAACACAAATTTGAAAATTTAGCTCTGAGCACCTTTTATTGACAAAAATACAGAAATTTGAAATGTGAGGCTTTTTTGATTAATTCTGCTAGACTATAGCCCATAGTTTCAAAATTGACTTTTTTCTCGAATAAGCAAATGACGATCTCTACGATATTTATAATAACTGAACACAAATTTGAAAATTTAGCTCTGAGAACCTTTTATTGACAAAAATACAGAAATTTGAAATGCGAGGCTTTTTTGCTTAATTCTGCTGGACTATAGCCCATGGTTTCAAAATGCGTTTTTTTTCTCGAATTTGCAAATGACGATTTCTATGACATTTATAATAACGAGCATCCCTAACTGAACACAAATTTGAAAATTTAGCTCTGAGAACCTTTTATTGACAAAAATACAGAAATTTGAAATGCGAGGCTTTTTTGATTAATTCTGCTGGACTATAGCCCATGGTTTCAAAATGGACTTTTTTCCCAAATTTGCATATGACGATTTCTATGATATTTATTATAACGAGCATCCCTAACTGAACACAAATTTGAAAATTTAGCACTGATAATCAATTACTGACAAAAATACAGAAATTTGAAATGCGAGGCTTTTTTGATTAATTCTGCTGGACTATAGCCCATGGTTTCAAAATGGACTTTTTTCCCAAATTTGCATATGACGATTTCTATGATATTTATTATAACGAGCATCCCTAACTGAACACAAATTTGAAAATTTAGCACTGAGAATCAATTACTGACAAAAATACAGAAATTTGAAATGCTAGGCTTTTTTGATTAATTCTGCTGGACTATAGCCCATGGTTTCAAAATGGACTTTTTTCCCAAATTTGCATATGACGATTTCTATGATATTTATTATAACGAGCATCTCTAACTGAACACAAATTTGAAAATTTAGCTCTGAGAATCTATTCCTGACAAAAATACAGAAATTTGAAATGCGAGGCTTTTTTGCTTAATTCTGCTGGACTATAGCCCATGGTTTCAAAATGCGTTTTTTTCTCGAATTTGCAAATGACGATTTCTATGACATTTATAATAACGAGCATCCCTAACTGAACACGAATTTGAAAATTTAGCTCTGAGAACCTTTTATTGACAAAAATACAGAAATTTGAAATGCGAGGCTTTTTTGATTAATTCTGCTGGACTATAGCCCATGGTTTCAAAATGCGTTTTTTTCTCGAATTTGCAAATGACGATTTCTATGACATTTATAATAACGAGCATCCCTAACTGAACACAAATTTGAAAATTTAGCTCTGAGCACCTTTTATTGACAAAAATACAGAAATTTGAAATGTGAGGCTTTTTTGATTAATTCTGCTGGACTATAGCCCATGGTTTCAAAATGCGTTTTTTTCTCGAATTTGCAAATGACGATTTCTATGACATTTATAATAACGAGCATCCCTAACTGAACACGAATTTGAAAATTTAGCTCTGAGAACCTTTTATTGACAAAAATACAGAAATTTGAAATGCGAGGCTTTTTTGATTAATTCTGCTGGACTATAGCCCATGGTTTCAAAATGCGTTTTTTTCTCGAATTTGCAAATGACGATTTCTATGACATTTATAATAACGAGCATCCCTGACTGAACACAAATCTGAAAATTTAGCTCTGAGAACCTTTTATTGACAAAAATACAGAAATTTGAAATTATAGGATTTTTTGATTAATTCTGCTGGACTATAGCCCATGGTTTCAAAATGGACTTTTTTCTCGAATTTGCAAATGACGATTTCTATGATATTTATAATAACGAGCATCCGTAACTGAACACAAATTTGAAAATATAGCCTTTTATTGACAAAAATACAGAAATTTGAAATGCGAGGCTTTTTTGCTTAATTCTGCTGGACTATAGCCCATGGTTTCAAAATTGACTTTTTTCTCGAATTTGCAAATGACGATTTCTATGATATTTATAATAGCGAGCATCCCAAACTGAACACAAATTTGAAAATTTAGCTCTGAGAATCAATTACTGACAAAAATACAGAAATTTGAAATGCGAGGCTTTTTTGCTTAATTCTGCTGGACTATAGCCCATGGTTTCAAAATTGACTTTTTTCTCGAATTTGCAAATGACGATTTCTATGATATTTATAATAGCGAGCATCCCAAACTGAACACAAATTTGAAAATTTAGCTCTGAGAATCAATTACTGACAAAAATACAGAAATTTGAAATGCGAGGCTTTTTTGCTTAATTCTGCTGGACTATAGCCCATGGTTTCAAAATTGACTTTTTTCTCGAATTTGCAAATGACGATTTCTATGATATTTATAATAGCGAGCATCCCAAACTGAACA